>JAWDJD010000009.1:7297500-7680000 GCA_035047305.1 Bradypodion pumilum | reverse complement strand
ATAATTACAAGG
The DNA here is from genome assembly GCA_035047305.1 of Bradypodion pumilum. Lineage (NCBI taxonomy): Eukaryota > Metazoa > Chordata > Lepidosauria > Squamata > Chamaeleonidae > Bradypodion > Bradypodion pumilum. The sequence continues at coordinate 7,679,988 of JAWDJD010000009.1, read as the reverse complement.
TATCAAATCATAAAAAACATTTCAAAAACATTTCAAAAAATATCCCACTACAATTACAAAGCATAATAACTAGCACAATACAAAATCACTTTTTTAAAAAAAGACACAGAAAAACATCGCAAATGAAGATTGGAATGTACGAATGACAGAACAGTAGAAGCACTCGTGCATATAGCTATTTTAATCCATTCCACGGAGCTTATTGCTATGCGGTTTTCATTGTTGTACGATCTTCCCTATGGGAAAATCCGTACAATGATTTTCCCTATGGGAAAAAACATACAACGATGTTTGGTGCTAAGCGGTTTTTTCCTATTGGAAAATCATTGTGCGGATTTCCCCATAGGAATGATAGCAATGCGGAACGGCTTTCCCCCTCTAAGCCTCATCGCTGTGCGATTTCATCGCTGTATGGGGCGATCGCTATACGGGGTTCTACTGTACTTTGTTTTTCTATGCCTCTTACTGATTAGCAACTGAGTGTGCACATAGTCTTCTGCATTCAAAGCATGTGGTCAACATTGCTAAAACTTTGGTCCCTGGTAAGCTGTGGCTTGGTGGTTAAGGCACTGAACTTAACGAGTGGAAGCTTGGCAGGTCAGCAGTTTGGTTCCCGAGTACTGCAGGACGGAATGAGCTCCCGTCTTTGTCCCGGATTCTGCCAAACTAGCAGTTTGAAAGCAAGAAATTGCAATTAGATAAATAGGTACCACTTCGGTGGGAAGGCAAACAGTGTGTCTTGCACTCTGGTGTCCAGTCATGCCTACCACATGTCCATGGAAACATCTGCCGACACAGATGGTGCTGGCTTTTTGGCTATAAACGGAGATGAGCACCAAAACCTAGGAGTCAGATATGACTGGCTGCTCTCCACATTGCAGACGCAACCCACCCGCCCACCCACCCACCCCAGTGAATAGACAAATGCTGGGATTGGGTTAAACAACTGGCCACTTTATTGATAAGCCAAATAATGCAATGGGGCCAGTAGTGCGGGTGTGATGGAATGAACGAGGGTAACAAATAACATTGGGAGAAAGAACTATGTGCCAAGCACACCAGAGTCCTAGAATACGCCACGCAGGGTGACGAAGGTGGAAAGGCCTACCGATAAGCCAGCACTAGTGGAAGGTTGCTACAGGAGCCTTGGGGCACACCCCTAAGATGACACCATTCCAGCTCCTGCAACGAACCCCAGCCCATACCCGATGGGGATGATGAATTTAGAATGGAATACACGCGCACTGACCACCACACGGGGAAAAGAAAAGATCCCGACCCACCCCAGCCTGACTGATCAGATGGGGGAGACCCCAGTGCAGGAAGAATAGAAGGGAGACCTGGCCCCCGCAGGAGGAGGGGTGCGGAGAAACCTCAGAGGCCAGGGACAGAATATCAGACCCAACAGCCCAGGATATGGAACCTGCAGTCAAATGGCAAAAAGAGAAAAACAGTTAGAAGCGAGGAAAAATTCAGGTATCAGAAGAGGCAGAAGAAAGTGAGGAGGGATACCCAGAAAGGCCGTAGCAGGGCAGGGTGGAATGCAGGCAACAGCATTCTGGCGGGCGGAAGGCAGAGACAGGCAAGAGGCAGCACCGTGGTTGCCAAGGCAGACCAAGCACTCGTGCTTATAGCACTTGGTGCAACACCTTTGGGTGGCAAACTCCCAGCAATAAGTGCGTGGAGCTGAGGCAGGGGCCACAAATGAAGGTTGGGCGGTAGGGGAAGCCAGGGGTTGGACCAGGTGACCTCAGTCATAGCGATCCCCAGAGGCAGGGCAGAACTGAGTCATATACTAGAGCCAAAGGTTGGAATTTGGCTCGTCCCACCGCCTGGCGGCCCGGATTGTAGCCTGCATGCGGAAATTCTCATCATAGGCCTTCTAAGCATCGCCCGGGAAGTCCACGTCGGCTTGATAAATCAGGTCAAGGTACTGAACAAGGGGCAAGGCAATGGCCGGACGGCCTCGTATGGAGACACCTGCATAAATGAGAAAGATCGGAAGCCAATTATCCCACGTACATGGTGGCTTCTTGCGCTGTACCTACTCCTTATTGGAGTCATCCAGTTTGTCAAAATCAGCTTTAGGACAATCGTGGTTGAGTAGGCCGAAAAGGTTGACATACTCTCCCCACACAATTTTCTCCCAGTTGGACTTGAGAAGGTGATTGCTTAAAGAAAGGGCAGTATCCCCAGGGGGAAGAGCAGTCAGGGGAACACTACTATGATCTGGCCTGACTGGGCTGGAACACAGCCAAACAGAGGGGTAGGGTAAATACAGCTGGTGGGGGACCGATGGGGTGGTGCCTGGCCCACGGGAGCCCCCCAGGCCCTTGTGACAAACCAGGCGTGGCAAGCTGCCCCTGATGGGGCCCGGGCCAGGGGGGAGAAGCCATATGATGGGTTGGGAAAACAAGGTGTATTGGTGTGGATGACATACTCACGTGGGCCTGGCAAGCCAGGCCCTGAAGGAGGAAAAGGAGCCGGAGAGGCCAGACCATACGAGGGGGGGGGTCAGCAACAGGCCCGGAATAGGCCACCCCATCCCGGTGAGCAGGAGGGGGTGGGATAGTAAGCCCCGGCTGGGGTGAAGCTGTGGCGGCACGCTCTGGAGCACCGGGACCCCCCGGTGAAGCAACCCCATCCAGGGTCAGGGGGAGGCGGATGCTTCCAGCACAGCGATCCAGGTAAGGAGCTAGGTGGCTAGAGCATGCCAATTATGCCTGGCTCCAGCTAGCCCTGGGGTGCCGAGGGCGGGAGGCGGAGCGAGGCCGGGGGTCACCCGGTGGTGAGCCAAGAGTCGAGCAGAAGCCCTGACCAGATGAAAAACATCTTATCCTGTCTTCATGCATAAACTAACTTCAAGGCAATCAGGGCTATATTGTTGCTGTAGACTCTCAGGAACCTTGGAAATAGCTTTGGGGCCATCTGGGTTTCAGATGTTAATTGAATGTAGCCATTGGAATGTGGTACACCTCTTAGGTCGGCTAAGGGAAGCTCAAAATTAAAGAAAACATTGTAGGAGCTTCCTGCTTAGAAAATACAAAATAGGACATGTCAGAGTCATTTTACATTATTTTTAATGATTTTTAGAACATTTAATTGCAACCGCTAATTAAAGATAAAGGTATCAAAGGGTTAAGTTCACCATGCCTATGGTCAAGCACGGCTTCAAAGACAGAAAAACTGCAATTTAACTGAAACCGCGATTACTTTAAAGTTTCATTTCATTTCATGTTTAATTTCTATACCGCTTTACTTGACCCAGCGGGTGACTCAAAGCGGTGTACACAATCACAATAATACAGTAGCACAAGTAAATATAACTCAATACAGTCAATAATACAATAATAATACAATAATATCATCGAGTTACAAAATTACAATTCAAGAAAAAATACAATATTAAATACGAAAAACATCAATGAATGCTGCCCCGGACTCACAAGTCCATAACGGGGCCAATGGAAGGAACCAGTCCGGCTGAGGAAAAGAAATGTCCTTTCCGTGGCCTCCCTGCGGATTCAAGCCTCGTGGCGAAGACGAGGCTCAGCTGGGCTCTTTTCCCCTTCCCTGACCGGCCAGGCCAGAGGAGGGGGCCGAAGATGGTGAGGGCGGCTCCGGAGCGCTGGCAGTGGCTTTTTCAAGCCCCACCATGGAGACGAGGCTCAGCTGGGCTCCTCTTGCCTCCCCTGACCAGCCGGGCCAGAGGACGGAGCCAAAGATTTTTGCGGGTGGCTCCGGAGTGCTGGCGGTGGCTTTTTCAAGCCCCTTCATGGAGACGAGGCGCAGCTGGGCTCCTCTTGCCTCCCCTGACTGGCTGGGCCAGAGGAGGGGGCCGAAGATGGTGTGGACCTTTTAAATTCTAATTTTGCTTTGCATTTGTAGCCGCGCTTGACTTCTAGACAGGAGAAAAAAGTGGGGGGACCCAATTTCAAACAGCTCGCAATTCCTACACTGGAGCCAACTGGAAATAAATGAACTTTTTTTTCTGTCTTAATTCCGAGGAGACCTTCCCCGATCCGTTCCACCACCAGCCCCTGGCCGATCAGACCGATCCTGGGGCTCAGCTAGGCTCCAGGATTGAAGACATGATTTTTAATGATTATTTTATTTTTATTTATTTATTTATTTATTTATAGTCATATTTGTATATGCCGCCCACTCAGGCAGAACCCGACTCAGGGTGGCATCACAACAATTCTAAAAATACATAAAAACATTATAAAACCCACATCCCACCCCATTTAAAAACCCATATCCCACCCAACCCCATCCACCCACTATACAAAAGGAAAGAAGAGAGAGTTCTTATAAAAGCCAGCAGGCGGGCACCATAGTCCCATTCGGGCCCCACACCTGCCCTGCCAGCCAGGTCTTCACTCCTTTCCTGAAGGGCAGCAATTCACTTTGGAGTCTTAGGTCTATTGGCAGGAGGTTCCAGAGAGTTGGTGTGGACACGGAGAAGGCCCTCCTTCGGGTGCTAGACAGATGTGCACCCCTAGTTGATGGCACTATTAGAGAGCCCCTCCGGTCCGCTCTGGTTGGACGGGCAGACACTCTTGGGACGATGCGGTCTCTAAGGTATCCTGGCCCCCTGCCATATAGGGCTTTAAAGGTCAAAACCAGCACCTTAAATTGCACCCGGAGACAAACTGGTAACCAGTGCAGCTCCCGAAGTAGCGGTGAGGCATGGGCATATCGCCCACACCCCATCACCACCCGGGCCGCCGCATTCTGGACCAGCTGCAGCCTCCGAATGGTCGTCAAGGGCAGCCCCATGTAGAGCGCATTACAGTAATCTAGTCGGGAAGTAACCAGAGCATGGGTGACCATAAGCAAGGAGCCCCGGTCAAGGAGCGTGCGCAATTGGCGAATCACCCGAAGTTGGGCAAAAGCCCTCCTGGCCACAGCCGCTACTTGTTCTTCTAGCAGCAGCTGTGAGTCCAGAAGGACCCCCAAGTTGCGCACTGGGTCTGTCTGGGGCAAAACAGCCCCATCCAGTATCAAAGGTGGTAACTCCCTGGATAACACGGGGCCCCCTATCCACAGCCACTCTGTCTTGCCGGGATTCAGCCGAAGCCCATTGACCCCCATCCAGACCCCAATGGCCTCCAGGCATCCGGATAGGATTTCAACAGCATCACTGGGGTCCCCACGGGCCGAGATGTACAGCTGAGTATCATCCGCGTACTGATGGTACCGCACCCCGTGGGAACGAATGATCTCACCCAGTGGCTTCATGTAGATGTTAAATAAGAGAGGAGAGAGCACAGAGCCCTGAGGCACCCCATACTTGAGGGGCCTAGGGCTGGACCTCTCACTCTCTAACCACACCGACTGGGTACGGCCCTCCAGAAAAGAGGAAAACCAGGACAACACAGTGCCCTGGATCCCCAGTCCTTTGAGCCGTTCCAGAAGGATACCGTGGTCGATGGTATCGAAGGCCGCTGAGAGGTCAAGAAGAGCAAGGACGGATGGACAACCCCCGTCCCGCTCCCGCCAGAGATCATCCATCAGTGCGACCAATGTCGTCTCCGTTCCATACCCGGGCCTGAACCCTGATTGAAAGGGGTCTAGATAATCCGCTTCCTCCAGGACACTCTGCAGCTGGCGCGCCACCGCCTTCTCCAAAACCTTACCCAGAAAGGGCAGGTTGGAACCGGCCTGTAGTTGTTAAGGACAGCTGGGTTGAGGGACATTTTCTTCAGGAGGGGTCGCACCAAAGCATGTTTTAGCTGTGCAGGAAATACCCCCTCCCGTAAAGAAGCATTTATTATCCCCCCAACCCAGCCACCTGTTACCTCCTTGGAGGCTTTCACCAACCAAGTGGGACAGGGGTCCAAAGGACATGTAGTGGCACGAACAGCTGCAAGGAGCCTGTCCACTTCATCAGGGACAACAGGATCAAACTGATCCCAGATCGTACTGCAAGACTGTGCCCCGGCACCTCCCCGACTCTCCCCATCCACGCCAGGGTTCAATCCTGAACGAATCCGATCGATTTTCTCCACCAGATGGTCAGCAAAGTCCTCAGCCGAACCCTGCCAACCGGGCACCGATCTCCCCCTACCGAGGAGGGACCTGGTTACCCGGAACAGGGCGGCTGGGCGATTATCAGCGGAGGCAATAAGGGCGGTGAAGTATTGCCGCCTCACCACCCCCATCGCCACTAGGTAGGCCCTAATAGCAGCTCTAGCTAGTGTCCAATCAGAGTCATCCCGGGTCTTCACCCAGCGGCGCTCTAGGCGTCTCTTTGCCCGTTTGAGTTCGCGCAGTTCATCTGTGAACCACGGAGATGACCTAATCCCCCGGGCGCGGAGAGGCCGCAGTGGCGCGATTTCATCCAAGGCTACTATTGTCGTCCTATTCCACAGGTCGACGAGTGCCTCGGGTGAATCGTGTAGTCGATCCAGAGGAACATCCCCCAGTTCCCTCTGGAATCCGTCTGGATCCATTAGTCGCCGAGGGCGGACCATTTTAATAGGCCCTGCCTCCCTACGATGAAGTGTCGCCCCCAGAAAGTCAAGAGTCACCAGATAGTGATCTGACCATGGCACAGGTGAGATGACTAAATCCTGTAGTCTCAGATCACTCTGCCACTGCTCCGACAAGAAAACTAAGTCTGGCATGTGACCACTGCCCCTGGTCGGACCCCGAACTACCTGAGTCAGGCCCATGGCTGCCATGGAAGCCATGAACTCCCTTGCCACCTCAGAAGCCATCCCCAGCGATGGCAAATTGAAGTCCCCCAGAACCATAAGCCTCGGGAACTCCAACGCCAGCATAGAGGCGGCCTCGAGGAGCTCAGGCAGGGCATCCCTTACCCTGCAAGGGGGCAGGTACAGGAGTAAGATCCCCAACTGACCCTTGGGGCCCAGCCGTAGAAGCAGGGCCTCACAACCAGCCACTTGTGGAGCAGTGGCCCTAGCAACTCCCAAAGACTCCCTGGCAACAATGGCAACACCACCGCCCCTCCCCTCACCTCTAGGCTGGTGCCAGATACCGAACCCAGCTGGACACATGTCCGCAAGAGGTACTCCATCTTCAGGAGTCAGCCAGGTTTCGGTGATGCATGCCAGGTCGGCCAGCCCTTCCTGGATGGCATCCTGAATCAGGGGGGCCTTATTACAAACCGATCTGGCATTCACCAGCAGCAGCCTAAGGGCGGGGTCGCTCCGGATCTGCTGCTCAGGGCCCAGAGATGTACCTACAGGGCTGGACTGAGGGACCGCATTTAAACATCGGACCCGCATTCCCCGAGTGCAGCCCGCCCCACGGTACCCGCCATACCGCCCCATGCCCGTCACAACACCTATATGATTTTCCAGAACCTCCCTAGATAGAATGCTGCCCCTCCTTCCTGGCTGGCAAGACCAACATTCTCTCTTCCCTCCCCATCCGCCATCCCCCCCCAATTCCAGCAACAAGCATGGGCTCCCAAAACGCACAGGGAGCGCTAGCGAGTCCTGTCGTCGACATCTCCTTTTTCTTCCCCCCAGGTAGGGAGGACGGAGGCAGGGAGCTGGGGGGGACGTCCGTGCGCTGAAGCAGCCTCCACGGCGGCGTCTTTGGCTCCCCAATGCCACGGGGAGCCCTCCTAAACTCCCGGCCTGATGGCAGGGGGCGGGGAGGGGCGGCCTTGCGCGTCGTCGTCGTCGTCGTCGTCGTCTTCGGGTCCCTTGACCCGTGAGCCCTTTAAACCTCCCCGCCTGGTGGCAGGGGGCGGGGAGGGACAACTTCGCACAATGACTGCGGCGTCTTCGGCTCCCTTGGCCCGGGAGTCCTTTCAACCTCCCCGCCCGGTGGTAGGGGGCGGGGAGGGACGACTTCGCACAATGGCTATGGCGTCTCTGGCTCCCTTGGCCCGAGGGCCCCCTCCAACCTCCCCACCTGGTGGCAGGGGCGGGGAGGGACAGCCCTGCGTGGCAGCTGCGGTGGCGGCGACGTCGTCTTCGGTTCCAGCGTTGTCTGCTTCTGCCTCCCATTCCCGGGCCGAATGGCATGGGCCCCGGGAAGAGGCAGCGCGGCGGCTTCGGCGGGGCTCCAGCGAGGCCTCCTCTTGAGCTCTCCCGGCAGGCAGGGCTCGGAGGGCGGGGAGACGCACCTGCCTCCCATTCCCAGGCCGAATGGCGTGGGCCCCGGGAAGAGGCAGCGCGGCGGCTTCGGCGGGGCTCCAGCGACGCCTCCTCTTTGAGCTCTCCCGGCAGGCAGGGCTCGGAGGGCGGGGAGACGCACCTGCCTCCCATTCCCGGGCCGAATGGCGTGGGCCCCGGGAAGAGGCAGCGCGGCGGCTTCGGCGGGGCTCCAGCGACGCCTCCTCTTGAGCTCTCCCGGCAGGCAGGGCTCGGAGGGCGGGGAGACGCACCTGCCTCCCATTCCCGGGCCGAATGGCGTGGGCCCCGGGAAGAGGCAGCGCGGCGGCTTCGGCGGGGCTCCAGCGACGCCTCCTCTTTGAGCTCTCCCGGCAGGCAGGGCTCGGAGGGCGGGGAGACGCACCTGCCTCCCATTCCCGGGCCGAATGGCGTGGGCCCCGGGAAGAGGCAGCGCGGCGGCTTCTTTTAAACTTTATTCCAGCATTTAAAGTGTTAACTTTCAACCTGAATCTCCCCTGCCATCTTCCCCTAGTGCTCTGAATTTTTTCTAATATTTTTCGTACGTGGTGCTGTCGAAGAATTGCTAGAAAGTACTTTCCTTTTAGGCTTTTGAAGTTTGATTGACTCAGCCAGGCTGATACATTGTTGCAAACTTTAAGCCTTTGAAGTCTTTTGAAGTGCCATATTTGGACTCTCATTCATAAAAACTAACACGTTATTTGAGGACATCGGCGTGATTATCCGTTCACTAGCGAAGCCCAGGGTTCCGTGGTCCCTCAAGCCCGCGAAGCCCAGGGTTCCGTGGTCCCTCAAGCCCGCAAAGGTGCTTCTTCCCCGGCCTCGCTCCTGAGAGTGAGGGCCTCGCTCTCGCTTCTCAAGCGGAGGCCCAGTCTACTCTCATTCAAATGAATGGGATTAGTGGAGCTCAAAAGATCGCAATGGCGATCCTAAAAAAAATAAATAAATACGGGTCTTTGCAGTTATTTACCTGCAAAATGTTATGAATGGGTGAGTGTTAGTATGGTGCTTGGTGCGTACGGAAGCCTAACCTGAAAGTGGAGGGCAAATAAAAATAAAGAGAGAAGTATCTTTATTAGAAATAAAAGTATAAAAAATAATAAAAGGGTAATTTTCAGAATCAGGGTTACATCTCCTCCACCCTCTGGTATATTGGCAACATGTTGCATTTAAGCCAAGGGAAAGGTAGTTGACTTTAGTAAAGGTAAAGGTCACCCTTGCTCGAAAGCCAGTCATATCCGACTCTAGGGTTCAGTGCTCATCTCTGATTTATAGCTGAAGAGCCAGTACTGTCTGCATCTACAGACATTTCTGTGGACATGTTGCAGGCATACCTAGACATGGAGTGCACAGAACACTGTTTACCTTCCTACAGAAGTGGTCCCTATTTATCTACTTGCAATTTCTTGCTTTTAAACTGCTAGATTGGCAGGAGCTGGCACAAAAATGGGAGCCCATTCCGTCGTGTAGTACTCAGGTATTGAACTGCTGACCTGCTGCCTTCCAGTCAGCATCTTAACCACTTGAGCCAGTGCAGTCCCTCCCTTTTAAAAAGGAATGTTGCAAGGTACAGAAGAGATGTAGCCACAGTGGAGCTCAACCCACAGTTCTGTGCAGGCTCTGAAATGCAGGATGTTGATTCAGTGACCTTCCTGGGTATAAATGGTAGCTACATGTTGGTGGTGGGCAGGGCCAGGGCTAAAAGACTGTAGGGGTTGCCTCTTTTCTGACATTCCCACCAGAAGACACTCTTCCTGCATGTCCTCCTCTGTCCTCATTCCCTCCCTTTCCCCCTTCCTGACCCCCTAACTCAACTGGGCTGCCAGAACAAAGATGGGTTACTCTTGACTGGGGTTTGAACTGATCCTTTATAGGATAGTTTTGAAATCTGGCCAAGGGCATAATGTCCAACCGTGCGGCAATTATTCCACCTGCAGTAGCTTGGACTTGAATGAGAAATAGAAGTCGTGTTGCGTTCTGTCCCATTTCTGATCCACAGATATTTATGGCTTACAGGAATTAGACAAATAGCGAGGAAGAGCCCCTTGAGTGCAGAACCTCGTCTTGGAGCCAGTATTCCACTTCTTTGGTTTTTCTCTCCTGAGAAAAAGGATTAATGTTTGAGCGATGGAGTGAAAGAAAGAATCTCAGTCCTTGCTGAATGCTTAGCTGTGGAAAAAAAAAGAATAGTTCCTATTGAGATTGTGGGAAGCTGCGCCCTGACTCCTCCTCAATGACAGTGTTAATTGCCATTGACTGTAATTGAATATGAATAGCACAGCGGCTTGACGCTAGCCTAATGGTGCTGAATGTTCAGTGGCGGAGAGTGTTAAGGCTAGAGGGGAAGTAGGGTCAGAGAAGAGATAAGAGCCCTTCTGATTCCCCTGGAAAAGATTAAAGCTTCAGTGTCTTTGAAGTGGCACTTGTGAGGTTTGCTGTCTGTATGAAATCCTGTGAAAAATGGGAAGTAGCTAGAAGTTCTGCAGTTCCAGCCGGCACAAGCAAAGCATTGTGACATCCCCTTAATAGTGCTCAGGTCAACGGCAGAACAGGACCCAACCATCGGCTAGCTCACATCTCAGAGATTTGAAGACCAGATACTCATTCAGCCTTTATGAGCAGCTTTGGGAGCCGCATGACCCTGAACTAGTCTGTGCAACTCTACCGCGTTACAATTCCCCGACGATTCTGATGGTGGGAGTCGGGTTCAAGGAGCCTTCCGAAGCTGCTCCATTGCTGAGGATTAACATTTGAGGGAGTTCATTTATAAGAATATCAGAATTACCTTGTAGAAATCAGATAGAATTGTCCATCTCATTCATCACAGCGGCCAGCCAGGTTCTTTGGGGGAAGGCGGGAAGGAAAAGTGGAGGGAGAACATCCCTTCTATGTATGTATCTGACAACTCATATTAGAAGATATATTTGTAGCATGCTGGCAGGATAGCTCAGTAAGGTTGCAACTCCGTGAGTAAATAGTACAGGATTTGCTGCATCAGTAAACGGATGTGGCTAGATCTCTTTACCGGATAGCATCACACACACAGAAAGAGCCTCTTCGAAGATTGTGCTATTTTTGAATCACAATCAGGCGTACCCTGGTAACAGCAACCTTGTGTTGCTGGCTAATCTTTCTCACACTAGGTCAGGCGAAAGGAAGTGCAAAATGAACTCATCGAAAGGTGGATTACTTTTGGCAGCCTCACATCTGGCCTAGACCTGGAAGAAGAAGTTCATCTTTTTTTTCCAAAGCAAGGTTTTTTCCCCTGCCACTGGGAGCATCTACTTTTTTTCCTAGTCAGAAACCACATAATGTTTTCCCTATGCATCCGTTGTTTCATTCTCCAAAGGACAGGGGAGGGTTTGACTGTGGGTGGCATTCTGGAGCTACGTTGTGTTGCATGTAATGTTTTGGACAGAGGGAACTACTATCTTTCTCCCTAGCCATCCCAAAGTATTTTAACTTTTTAAAACAAACTACTGAGCTACAGTGGTTCAAGTGGCTAAGATGCTGACTGGAAGGTGGGAAGTCAGCAGTTTGATTCAAGAATACTGCAGGACAGAATGAGCTCCCATCTTTGTCCCAGCTCCTGCCAACCGAGCAGTTCGAAAGCAAAATATTGCAAGTAGATAAATAGGGAACACTTCAGTGGGAAGGTAAACAGTGTTCTGGGTGCTCCGGTGTCTAGTCATGCCTGCTACATAACCACAGAAACGTCTGCAGAAGCAGACAGCATTGGCTCTTTGGCTTTGAAACAGATGAGCACTGGACCCTAGAGTCGGATACGACTGGCTTTCGAGCAAGGGAAACCTTTACATTTACCTTACTGAGCTTAGCTCTACTGTAGATCACGTTATCACTGCACTACATCAAATTTCATGGCCAAAAAAGGATAAAATTGATATGAAGCAGCAACAGCTCCAAATAACTATAGCAGACTGACGTGTATGCGCATAACAAGTAGATGTGTTTGTACATTATGGAGAATTATGAAAAACTGACCCTTTTCCCTGATGATGTATGGTACGTCTTCTTTTGTGCCCTGATCAAACCCTGGACTGCTAAAATGAAGACACTTTCTTGCTTTGTCATTGGCCAAACTTAAGTCCTCAGTAAATGAGCCAGATTCTTTATCTCTCCACATTCACACAGTGTGTTGTCCACCAGCAGCCTCCACTTGAGCATGTTGGTCTCACATTTAGATTAGATTAGATTTTTAATTTGTACCCCACCTTACTCAGTTTGTAGGCTAACTCATGGCGGCTTCCAACATAATTAAATAGACAATATAACAAAATCAAAATATAAAAAGCATATCAGCAGACAGCAGCTAAAACAATACAATATCATTATAAATACAGTGATACCTCATACAACGTCCAAACTTGGTTCCACAAGTTTGGACTTTATACGGATTTGGACTTTGTATGAGGCATGCAAAATCCTAGCCGGGATTTAGGCACTCCATGTGTTGGTCTTGCATGTATAGTACTTTGAATAGCCTACTGGCTTTACAGTGAACATAAAAAGAAAGCTAGGGTTCATACAAAAAGAGGTGTAAGGGAATTAACATTAAAATTAACAGCATCCAGGATAATCCATTTTTGAAGGGAGTTTAGAATAATTCTGACTTCACCAATTTCCTGGACTTAAGGAGGAAAGGAGCCTGGCTTACCTCAGTTGGTAACTTCTTCCAAAATCTGGGGCCACCGCTGAACAATACAAATTTTAAGTTGATTCCTTTCTAACCACCCTCAGTGCCAACCTTAGCTCCTTCCTTCTTTCCCCTCCTCCTTGTCATGCAAAGCAAAGAGGTTATAGCATTTTGATTCCATAGAACAGTGGTGGCAAACCTATGACACATGTGCCAAAGGGGGGCACTCAGAGCCCTCTCTGTGGGCACGTGCACTGTTTCCCCAGGCCAAAGTTCAGCCCGCCCCTCTGCCTAGCAGCCCAATGGGAGATCTGCCTCTCTCCCCCAGCACAGAATTCGCCCCACTCTGCTGCCCAGCAGCCCAATGGGAGCACTTCTTCCCTCCCCCTAGTGCAGAGTTCATCCCGCCCCTCTGCCCAGTAGCCCAATGGGAGTGCATCCCCCAGCACAGAGTTCACCCCGCCCCTCTGTTTGGGCACTTGGTCTCTAAAAGGTTTGCCATCACTGCCACAGACGGAGCCATCCATGAATGCTCAGAAAGGAAAGGATATGATTTGTGGTTTTTTTCTGGGGAGGCCCTGCAACTGCAATGTAACTAGAGTACTGAAGGACAATAAAGAAGGATACCATCTAACCATTAAAAGATTGCTCTTCATCACCCTTTCAGTTGGCCAAAGGCTTCCACACTATGATTTTTAAAATAGATATGCAAACAGAAAAAGGGCAAGAGAAGGAGAATGGATGGGTCCCATCTAGCACTTGAAAGATGGCTTCCTGATTTGGGAGCAGCTACTTTTGAAGGTCCTGTCTCACAAAATATACCATATATACTCGAGTATAAGCTGAGTTTTTTAGCCCCAAAAATGAGCCCCCAAAAGTGGACCTAGCTTACACTTGAGTCGATGACCACGATGGTCCCAAGACTGTGCTGGATTGAGATTCACAAACAATTTAATTAATTTGTCCATACAGTAGAACCCCGTATAACGAATGCCTTGTACAGCCACTAAATCGTACAACAACAAGGATTTGAAAAAAACATTGTGCCCCGTATAACAATTAAAATTGTTATATGATGCAATGCATCTCTATGAGAATAATTGTACAACAAATTGTTGTTGTTGTACAATTTTTCCAATAGAGATATTTGTTGTACGATGCATCCCATAGGGAAAATCACTATGCAATGCATGCATCATATAGCAAATTTTTTTTTGTACAACAACAAGCCCCGTGGAATGGATTAAAATTGTTGTACGGGGTACCACTGTATTTTCATGTATTTTGATTATTGAAACTCACAGCAGCTGAACCTTCGGCTTATCCTCGGTTCAGTCAATTTTCCTGGGTTTTCAGGTCAAAATTAGGTACCTCGGCTTATATTCGAGTTAGTTTATACTCGAGTATATATGGGTACCTGAGAGGATAGAGGACATGATGAAGGCCTCCCATTAAAAACTTAAAAGCTGAGCAGGGCTGATGTGGGGACATTTGGCCCTTTTGACACAAAATAATAGAAGGGTCAATGAGAATGGTGTGCACACCTCTTTAAAAAATATCAAAGTGTTCAAGGACATGACCTTTAAATGTTGCATTTGTAGTTTGTGGGCCATTCCTTCATTAGTAAACTGGCACATTAGTGGGGAAAAGCTGAAGGAAGGTTTCAAGTTTATTGTTTGTTTTTGTTTCTTCCCAAAGCCCTACTTAATCAACAGCCGTCTTGATCAAAGTGGGGAGGGGAATGTAAATCAGGTTCATTAATTCTGCTAGCAAGAAACAGGAAGGAGAAATCTAAACATCCAATAATGTATGTGTTGCTGTTCGTTTTAAGCCAGGGATATTTGGGGTGAGACTGCATGTAGAGAGATAGGGTAGTTAAATGACCCTTCAGACTCTGAGTGGCTAGGGGCATGCAGGGGTTTATGTATGGATTAGCACATTGATAGGCCTTGAGTAGCAAAAGACGATGACTAATTGCCTGACAGACTAGCACTCCATTCAACTTGGTCACTGAAATTAATTTCTGTTTTCAGGAGTGGCAGAAAGCAGCTGTGGAATTTCAGTTCAATACTCAAATTAACTGGGAGTCTAAATTATTTCTTTGCACACGCGGTGTTAAAGAAGCAGGTTACCAAATTGATCTAGATTTTTATATAGTGAGGGCCCAGATCATTTCCCTTCCTTCATCAGGCTGCCCTGAATTTTTGAACAACCAGTAAAAGCGGTTATCAGAATACAGTACGTTGATTCCAACTATAGTGATTAATATCCGAATATTCAGACTGGAAAGAGAACAGAGTACATTTTGAGAAGGATGAAGTACTGCTCCCCACATGATTATTTAATTCACTGATCTACTCATGCTTACTGGTTTAAGATGTTGAACTTGATGACTGGAAGGTCGGCAAATCAGCAGTTCGAGACACGAGCTTTTCAATGATTAAAAGAGATAGGAATTAAATAAATACACAAGAAGAACAGAAAATGTATTAGGCATAAAAACCGTAATCTTCATAGAAAAACAAATTCAGAATCATAAAGACATTTTTAGAAATATTAAAAAGGATATTACAGGAAGCAAGTGTAAGGCAAATTGCTGTTTTAAAATTATATATTAAAAAACACTGGAAGCCTGTTGGACTGTGCAGGAAAGAAAGCTCCAATACTTTGGCCATATCATGAGGAACATTATAAAGTATAGAATGCTCCAATTCACTCTGCAAGGAAAGATCCCTGGGAATAAAGAGGCCCTGAACGTAGACGGACTTCATGGTTGAAGAACCTGAGAGATTGGTGTGGAAGGTCCTCAGAAGAACTGTTCCTGAGGAGTCAAGAACAGGAAGACTATCACCATGATGATAGCCAACATCCAAAATTGATATGACACCTGAAAAACTATGTATGTATGTATATATGTATGTATGTATGTATGTATGTATGTATGTATGTATGTATGTATGTATGTATGTATGTATGTATGTGGGATCCACGCACGCAATTGGCACACTGTCCCTGACAGAACCACGGTTTTGGGAGAACGCTCCTTCAAGCTTTGGTTCCGAAGGGACAGAAAGTGGGGAGCGGATTAATAGTTAAAGTTTAATTCACTGATCATTGACCTCACAGGCAGGTCAGACAATAGAGGGCAAAAGATCACCAGGTGATGAACTCGATAGGCATGTAATAGTAATCTCGCATCCACAGAAGCTCTAAGCCCAAGAGTCAACCTAGGCACATGTTTGCTCCTGATAACAGTAGACAATGCATGTCCCCGGTAGTAAATTAGATAGATAAGAAACTTCCCCCGGTGAAGTCATCCCTAATGGGTAACTTGTGTAATCTCAAAGTGCAGTCTCAAAGTTTTCCTGTAACGGTCACGCGCAACCTATGCATGAGGTCGAGCCAGGCAAGGTATAAAGTTTTGGGTCTTCTCATCAATAAACGCTGGTCTTCGCTCCACCTTGCCTAGTGTGTCTTTGCTTGACCAGTCTCCTCCGGGACCCTCTGGCCCACTTCAGGCCCCGATCCAACATATGTATGTATGTATGTATGTATGTATGTATGTATGTATGTATGTATGTATGTATGTATGTATGTATGTATGTATGTATGTATGTATGTATGTATGTATGTATGTATGTATGTATGTATGTATGTATGTGATCAGAATAAAATCATCCGGTATTAGCCAATAAAAATGCAAGAGACAAAACCAGATGGTGACATTAAATCTTAAACCCATACTAAACACTATAAGTCGCATCAGTTAATTACTGCCCAAAATAAAAGGGAGAGACAGACACCCTGGCCTCATGGCATGGTGATAACCTGGGGGCAACTGAGAAGACCCATTTTCAGGTGACACCAAATATACCTATAAAAGTGCTTAGCAGGCAATGGTCCATTGGTTCGCAAAGGGTTGGAATCGACTGTGTGATTGAACAACAAAAATAAAAGTGAATGGTTTTGCTGGATGCTTCAGACCTTAGGATAGGGATTCTTAGCCTGAAACCTATGGGCCAGATGTGGCCCACGGCACCATTTCATGTGGTACCCCTCCGCCTCCACCACACCAGGAAGTGCCATGTGGTGGAGGAAGTGCAAAATGGCCATCCAGCCCCCGAAACTGTTTGAGGGAGCGTGACCTAGCCCCCTGCCTTAGGAGGTTTATGGGAAGATATATGGCCTGCCAAATTTGGTTCATTGATACCAGTATTAAGAAATAGATCCTCACGCCCAGTGGAATAAAAAAAATGAAGTACATACTGTACTTCCAAGTCGGTTATTCCCTACAACAACAAGAATGACACTTCGAAGTCTTTTGTTAAATAATGGGATTGAGGAGGGCTAATCAAAGGCAGTACGCACTATGGTCTGTATAACCTTTCAAGAATTCAGTAAGGCTGAAACCTAATTGTGTATCATAAAATGAACAGGACACTCTCTGGAGAGACATTGTCATTGCTGTTGACAATACTTAACCAATGGATGGATCAATGCTTTATTTTGGATTCAAGGCAATGGATCATCCTTTCTGCGTCTCAGTATTCATCTCTCAGTGATTTCTCCCTTGAGGATAATATCTCTAAAATGTGCAAAGCATTACTGAAACACAGATTTCCTAAACCACAGTACCTTAGACTTGAAGTAATAATAGCAATCAAAATAGCAATGACAATTACACTAATATGCCAGTCCATACTGCTTAAAGCACTCTCTGGGAGGTTTAAAAGTAATTAACATTTTGTCTCCAACATGTTGGGTACTCATTTTACTTTCCTCAGAAAGATGGGAGGTTTAATCAACCGTGAGCTTGTCATGATCGAACTGATATTGTGAGCAGAGATTTGCCTGCAGTATGGCAGCTTAATCTCTGTGCCATGAGGGCTGTTAATTGTATCCTGTCTAGGTAATGGATAAGCATAATGGGGTTTCCTCCTATTAAGTACTCAGAAGTTGTTTATTGGTCCCTTCTTGTGGTGGCACTATAGGATCATGAAGCCTGCCCAAATTCATACAAGTCGCAAGGCACATAACCCCATTAGCCATACATATTTCCTCTTGGAGATCTCACTCAGGTGGCCTCTCTCCAAGTTGGTACCAGCTGGGATTCAAACTCCTAGCCCGTGGCTCCACAGTCATGCGGTCCAACCTGGTAAATGGGCACAGACATTCAATTTACTTTGCTTTCATTTCTTTTTCAACTTCTTTGAATGAAGATTCCGGTACATGTGGCAAAACATTCCACAAAATCAGTATTTTATTAAACGTAGACCAAAGAGTTACATAGTCCAGTATATGGCCCCTAAAGGATTCACTACCTCCTTCCAAATCTGCTCCACTGATGAAAGCAGGTGTACCCTGACGAAAGGTGCTTGCAAACCCAAGAGGTCTAAGTAGAAGGATTTTATGACTGAGTTTGCTTTTACCATCTATTCTTTCATTTCCTGGATAATGTTTTTAATATTTGAGCAGCTCTCTGGGGTGACTAGTTTAATGCTTTTTCCAGGCCTCTATTTTGCCTCCTTTAAATAAGCCTTTAGATATAAAACTCATAGCCTTCAGGATTTTGCAGATGAAAATAGTCAGCTGTTCTTGTCTGTGTACAACACTACTCTTTTTATATCAGGGATAACTGCCTGAACATATACATACCTTCAGGGAGCTGCATTCATTTGTACAACTTCTGTGGGTTGGGGTCCTGTAGTGAATAAATGGAACTTAGGACATGCAATAATAAAAGCAAAACGTGTGGATGATGAGTGGAAAATAGATATTTGTAGGGTGAGGAAGACAGCTGGGCCATTCTCTGAGTTTCCGCTGTATTTTTATCTTTCTTGCTGGTAAGAATCTTTGTCCATTCTTAACAGGTGCCATGGAAGGAAAGCTTGGAAAGAAAGTAATCAATTATTCATTCATTCATTCATTTCATTTCATTTCATTCATTCATTTATTTGATTTGTATGCCGCCCACTCAGCATACGCCGACTCAGGGCGGCTCACAACATATCAAACAATGATACAATACAGGAAAAATACAGTACACAATATAATAGAATACAGTAACACAGTAACATCTCAGTAATGCAATAACATCTCACACATCTCTCTCCGGCCCCAACAAGTCCAAAAGTAAAAAGTGGCAGTGACGAAGGTCCTGCCGCCTCCATGGCTTTTCAAGCCCTGGCCGAGGGCAGAGCCTGGGACGCCGGTGGTGGTGGTGGTTCCCGGTGTCCGAGGCTGCAGAGGTCTCTCCGCCCCATCCGCAGGGGAGACCGGAGGCGGCGACCAAGTCCTGCTGCTTCTGTCCCCACTCCCGGGGCCGATGGCGTGGGCTCCCGGGCGAGACAGGGAGCTCCTCGAGGGGCCGGCGTCGGCGGCGTCCTTTTCTGCTCTCCGGGCGGGCGGGCCCAGAGAGCGAAGGCAGCTGCGGCGGCTCCGGCGGCGGCTCCGGCGGCTCCCACCTGTCTCCACTCCCGGGGCCGATGGCGTGGGCTCCCGGGCGAGACAGGGAGCTCCTCGAGGGGCCGGCGTCGGCGGCGTCCTTTTCTGCTCTCCGGGCGGGCGGGCCCAGAGAGCGAAGGCAGCTGCGGCGGCTCCGGCGGCGGCTCCGGCAGCTCCCACCTGTCTCCACTCCCGGGGCCGATTATCATAATTTCCAGACCCAAGAAAGTTGATTACTCCCATTATACCCTATTTGCTGGCATATAAGACCCACCCCCACCCCCTAAAATAGACTGGAAAACGGAGTGTGTCTTGTACTGTATATAGTGGCCTATAGTGGGATGTTTTGGTAATAACAATACTCCGATGCATCTTACACACCAGCAAATACGGTAGTTACAATTTAAAGTAACTGTTTTCTTCTCTATTTCTAAAAAAGAAGTAAGCAGCCATTTATTCCAGGCCTATTTTGGATAAACTGTTTGAGTCTGATCAGACATCCCGCTACGGTAATGGAATAGAACATACAACCAATGACTCAGCGCCTAGTGTTGGGTGGCGGTAAATAACCTGATTCCCTAAAGGGGCCAACAGCTATGGGCAGATGAGCCCCTTTAGATGGGGTGATGGTTCCCCTCATTGGAGGAAATGCCACTCAAAACCATCATATTGGGCCCAACGACAAAATGGGCAACCACTTTACATTCAGATTTCCACCTGTCATGGAGGCAAAAGAGGTGCCCCTTGTTAATATCCTCAAGTCTGCGGCAGTCTATTGCAGTCCTGGTGTCAAATCATGCATGTCTCATTTCCTATGTGCCACAGAAGATGGCTCCGAGATGATAGTATGTGGGTCACTTCATGGCAAGCTGGGATCCACCTTAAACAAATTCATGCCAATGGCGTTTTCAGGGGGGAAATGTATACTTGGACATGAGTAGCAGCCGACGGCGGCAACAATTTGAATAAAAGGTCCTACAGTTACAATATAAAAAAGGTTAAAGTGTGAAACATACAGTTTAAATACAGTACTGTGTACAGTACTGGTCACCATACCGCCAGAAGGATATTGTGGAGCTGGAAAAAGTGCAGAGGAGGGCACACAGAATGATTTGGGGACTGGAACACCTTCCTTACCATCTGAGGCTGCAACGGTTGGACTTCTTCACTCATGAACGACGGCGTCTAAGAGGTGACCTGATTGAAGTTTATAAAATCATGCACGGTGTGGACAAAGTAGATAAAGAAAAACTGTATTCCCTATCACATAACACTAGACCTAGGGGGCACTCCATGAAACTTTTGGGTACTAAATCTCAAATAAGAGAAAGTACTTTTTCACCCAGAGGATCACTGGTCTATGGAACTCCCTGCCAGAAGAAGTGGTGACAGCTGTCAGTCTTGACCTTGCAAGGTGCAATGAAGTCCCTCCCTCTTGATGTGTGGAATTTATCATGAAAGGTAAATGGTGAAAGGTAAATGGTGAAGTTGGACTGGGATTGCAGTCCTGCCTAAGGTACTAGGGATCTATTGCTAGTCAGGTTTGGTAACATTCAACTAGAATGACCAGTGGTCCAACAAAGCATACTTTGGATACCTTGGAGTCATTATTCAGCAAGGAATAATTAATGCATTAGTAGATGTCTCTGTGATGACATTCCGCACATGCAAATGGATTAGAAAATCAAGCCTATTTGCATGCTTTTTTAGCCATTTAGATGTCTTGTCACCTGTTGGCTAGGCAGGCCACTTTCACCCAGTGGATCCGACAGCGGATGCTTTAGTGAATTTTAGTCCCAGCCCAGCGTCATTGACAAGAGATGGGAAACACTGCCTACTTAGACCACTCAAGCCCCCACACCCCAACAAGATTCTCAGCAGTG
Organism: Bradypodion pumilum; assembly: GCA_035047305.1. Lineage (NCBI taxonomy): Eukaryota > Metazoa > Chordata > Lepidosauria > Squamata > Chamaeleonidae > Bradypodion > Bradypodion pumilum. The sequence goes on along the minus strand of JAWDJD010000009.1, from coordinate 7,658,893 downwards.
GCTCAAGTAGGTAAGACGCTGACTGGGAAGGTCAGCAGTTCGATTCCTGAGTACTGCAGGACGGAATGAGCTCCCGTCTTCATCCCAGCTCCTGCCAACCTAGCAGTTTGAAAGCAAGAAATTGCAAGTAGATAAATAGGGACCACTTCGGTGGGAAGTTAACAGCATTCCGTGCGCTCCGGTGTCTAGTCATGCCTGCCACATGACCAAGGAAACGTCTGCAGAAGCAGACAACGCTGGGCTCTTCGGCTTGGAAACAGAAATGAGCACTGCACCCTAGAGTCGGATACGACTAGCTTTCGAGCAAGGGAAACCTTTACCTATACCTTTAGGGGCCAATGTGTCATAGGTTTTCTTAATTGTCATCTCCTTTCAGTGTTTTGACCGATGAGAAGAAAGAGTAGAATATTGAGCTCTTACTTTTATGTTACATAAAATTAACTATACTTTTATGCATGTTTTGTATAATAAAACAAATCTCATCAGATGTCTATATGTACATTCTAGTTATTTTGTTAATATTTTCCTGGAATTCTAACTCCATCTCACGTACACCTTTGAATTTCTGGCTACAAATACAGTGTTAGGATGAATATAATTGCTCCACACACTCTTTTTTTATTTAAAGAAAAGACTGTGGTGGCTTAGTGGATAAGATGGTGAACTTGGCGGCTGGAAGGTTGCTAGGTAAGCAGTTCAAGCCCCAAGTGCTACACAACGGAGTGAGCTGCCAGCTCCTGCCAACCTAGCACTTTGAAAGCAAGAAATGTTATTTGTTTCTTTGTTTGTTTAAATTTGGATGGCGCTCACTCACCAAAGCAACTCCGGTAGGCTCACCATGCAACTGCACTTCACCTTACACAAAAGACCTGACATACCATTAAAACCCTATATAAAATATTCGCAGTAAAATTGATAAATAGACAAATAAAACCTAAAAACTTAGGTGGCCATTAGCAAAATAGGGACCACTTTGGTGAGAAGGTAAACAGTATTCCGTGCACTCCAATGTCTAGTCATGCCTGCCACATGTCCACAGAAAAGTCTGCAGATGCAGACAGCGCTGACTCTTTGACTATAAACGGAGATAAGCACTGTACCCCTAGAGTTGGATACAACTGGCTTTCGAGCAAGGGGGGCCTTTACTTTTACCTAAAGAAGCTGAACAAGCGATAGTTTTCAGAGGTAGTCGATGTGTTAGTCTGTTTTAGCACAAATAATAAAAACCACACCAAAATCAAAAAATCTGAAAGACTGTTCTGTGTGTACTTTGTTTGGCAAGTTGGAGCAATATTGTAATTTGGCACAATACGACTTCGGCTCAGTGGTTAAGAAGCTCGCCTTGTTAGCTGGAAGGCCGGCAAGTCGGCAGTTGGAGATCCGGGTACCACATGATGGACTGAGCTCCCGTCTCCGTTCCAGCTCCTGCCAACCTAGCAGATCGAAAGCAAGACATTGCAAGTAGATAAACAGGGACCACTTGGGTGGGAAATAGATCTTGGGGACATGAAAGGAGCCTTGTTTGGGCATCCCTTTAGCGGAGTTTCTCCAGCAAAAATCCTTTCAACCCAGAATAATTGCTGGCACGAAATTATTACACAAGGAATTTAAACTACTACAGTAATTATACACATAATTTCTCCCTTCCCTCTCAAAGTTTGCAAGTTTAACCATACTCCACTGAGTGGATCTCTAGTCTGAAGCAATTCCTGCCAAAACACTTCTCTTCTAATAGGAAGTAAGCATTAACAATAATCTTTAATCCCTTGCCTGGTCTATTAGCATTAACAATTGATGCGCCTTAATTTTGTGGGATTTTAACTACAAAATGGAAAGGCTAAGTAGTGATAATTGGGTATGGAATTACATGGTCATTTATATCCTCCTCTTCCCACCCCCACCCCTCCGAAATGCAAGAGGCAGGGAGGCTGACGTTAATTATTTAACATTTCCTGGCTGTGGTTCCCATAATAGAATTTGCCTATATGTTCTGTTGCAAACAATTATCACCAAATGAGAGTAAACAAATCGGTGATATGATGGTTTATTTATAAACATGAGCTGTGTTTAGAAAATGTTGAGTCTATTTGCGTTTACATATTTGGTTGCAGGTAAGGGAGCAATTCTATTAGATTATTTTCAAATTCTTCTCCCGCCATATTTACTGTTTCAATCCACCCAAAAAACTTCTTAGCATTTATTCAATGCATCTCACACATTTGTTATGTTATCGAGGTAACAACGACAACTAAAGACATAAGCTTTCTTAAATCTAACTTTCTTCTCTCTCCCTTCTTCCTTTCCCCCTCTTTCTTTAAATTCCACATTTTTAAGTGGCTAACACGCTGAAGGTCAGCAGTTCCATTCCCGAGTACTGCAGGACGGAATGAGCTCCTGTCTTTGTCCCAGCTCCTGCCAACCTAGCAGTTTGAAAGCAAGAAATTGCAAGTAGATAAATAGGGACCACTTTGGTTCCATGTGCTCCGGTGTCTAGTCATGCCTGCCACACGACCACAGAAATGTCTGCAGAAGCAGACAACAGAGGCTCTTCGGCTTTGAAATAGAGATGAGCACTGAACCCTAGAGTCGGATACGACTGGCTTTCGAGCAAGGGAAACCTTTACCTTTACTTACAAGTGAAACTCAGAAAATTAGAATATCGTGTAAATGTCCATTCATTTCACTTAAAAGATGAAACAAATACGGTATATAAGATAGACTCACTACATGCAAAGCGAGATATGTCATGCCTTAATTGTGATGATCATGGCGTACAGCGGACATTGGATTATGTGATGATTATGGGGTACATGAGACTGGGGGGTTGGGGTTTTCATAAGCTGTAAGCCATAAGCATCAATATTATAACAAAGTAAGGCTTGAACTATCTCGCTTTGCATGCAATGAGTCTATCTCATATATTTGTTTCACCTTTTAAGTTGCACTACTAGACTGAATGAACATTTGCACGATATTCTAATTTTCCGAGTTTCACCTGTATATCAACAGCGGGGAATGTGTTGACCATTAGCTTTGGGGGCCCAAGGTTGTGAAACCCTGGCCTAGGGACTTAAAGGTAGGCCAAGATGAGAAAATGAAATTACAGGACTAGAGGTCTGTCATAGCCTTTGGCAGGGCTGCTACTAGTCGTGTCCGAATATACATTTTCCCCAACAACCATTTTCAGGAAAAGCCCATTGGTGTGAATTTGTTTAAGGTGGATCCCAGCTTGCAATGACGTGACCCACATACTATGATCACGGTGCCGTCTCATGTGGCACGTATGAAATGAGACATGCAGGATTTGACACTGGGAATGTAATGAACTGCCGCAGACTTGAGGATATTAACAAGGTGCACCTTCACAGCCAGTTCATCTGGCATGACCTCTTCTGCCTCCATGACCATTAGGAATTAGAATAGGGAAGTGGTTCCTCCTTTGCCGTTGGGTCCAATCTGATGGTTTCCAACGACATTTCCTCCACTGAGAGGACCATCATCCCACATTAAGGGGCTCATCCGCCCATAGCCGTTAGCCCCTTTAGGGAGTCAGGTCATTTACCACCGCCCAACACTCGGCGTTGAGTCGCTGGCTGTACAGTCTACTCCATTACCATAGCGGGATGCCCGGCCCAACAGTATGTCATAACTTTAAAACACCCCAAAAGTGTGTGTTAAAAGGCAGCCTAGGGCAGATACTTTTTATGGCTAGGGGAAAAAAATCTCCTTTGAATACAAATAAGAGAGGGGGTTAAAAATAATATTTATCCAATAGTGACTCCATTTTTCAGGGTGGCGCTCTGGATCTGCTATGGGTTTTGATCAGAAGTTTGCTGGAATTTTCCTACTCTTACCTCCAAAATAGGTTGGATAACTTGTATAACTCTGGTAAATTCCTTGCTTCATGGATTGACCAGACTATCAAGGGATGAATTCCTGCTGGTCGCAACTCGTTTTCCATTCATTTTGCTGCCACGCTGTTCATCTCCAGGTTTGACCAAATCTTTTTACGATTGGGTCTTCCCATCTGTTGGGGGGCCTGTCAAGGGGTCTTTTTGCTCCTCTGGAATACCACTCAGTGGTTCCTGCTGCCCAATGCCTGTCTGACATTCGTGAGCTGTGTCCAGCCCAGCGCAACTTCCATTTGTGATATACGGCAACAGCTTCATTGATTCCGCTTTGTTTTCTTACCTGGGCATTGGGGATGTGGTCGTGAAGGGATAGCTTTAGCATTGATCTTTCCATGCTGTAACAGGATGAAGTATACCCCGTTCTTTATTCTCATTCAGTATGGCAATTTCAGATCAGGGAGAGAGAGAATGGTATGTAAACAATGTGAGCCTCATGGTGTAGAAGAAATGAAACCTAAGGTGTGATTGACATGTCTTGCTGTAAGATCATTGGTCCAAAAGTGGACCCTGTGGGAGGAGATATAACCCTGAGACACACGCATGCACACATGCAGACACAGAGACACTCTCTGGAATGCTGTGCCTTTAAGCTTGCCAAAATGTAGCCGCGTGGGAAAAAGGGAGGCCTATGGGGTTATCCCTGGAACATGCAGCTTGCTTTATTTATGCTATGAAATGCTTTTTAAGCTATTGCTGGACTGTATCCTGAAACTTGCTATGCTTTCAATATATTTCTAAAAATACCTGAAGAGACTTGGAGTGATTACTTGGCCCACGTTACCTGAATCTACACTTGTTTCACGTGCACCCTTTGCTCACTACCTAGATTTCGGTCGGGGGTGACTGGGCACACTGATAGGAAAAGCTCTGAACTGCTGGGTCTGATCTGGGCCAGGGAAGCAGGATCAGGCGCGGTCCCATCGCCAGGAGGCCAAAGGACTACCGAGTCCTACCTGGGAATAAGCAGGTCTTGATAGTTCTTCTTCCTCCACCTTCCCTGCTGACAAACAGACACAACTTTCATCAGTCAAAACAACCCTGACAATGCTAAGACTGCTATGCTTTCCATGCCTGTAAGTCCCTGCATAACGGGCATACCTGTCAACCGTGGCTCCGGACAATCCGGGACCTGCGCACACGGTTCTGAACAAGTCGCATTCTACGCATGCATACGTAGAACGCGACTTGCGCAGAAGGGATGTGCAGTACCTCTTCCCCCCCCCCCACTGCCAATTCCGGGGTTTTGGCAGCTGTGGGCGGGAAATGACGCAAATCAGCGCCGAAAATCAGGAAATCCCAGCCAATCCGGGAAGGTTGACAGGTATGATAACGGGACAATGTTGGAGATATGAAAAACAAAATACACATTCAATAATATGGTGAGAATTGCAGTGTACAGGTAAAGCCCAAACAACTTAAATAGAAGTGCTGGATGTGGGGTTATCTGTTATGGTGGATGGAAATAGAAACCCTCCATTTACTAATTTATTCACAGATGGCAGATTGGGGACAGTTGCTTTTAAGGTCACAACTCAAGTCCTGGAATAGATTTTCAAAGGTTTATTTTTATCTGATATTCCAGTGAGGCGACCGCCTTGTCATTATGTTTGTGCAGGATCTGTGTGGGTACAAGCCTTTGGAGACAGATGGGTGCATTAAATCAGTGTGCGATATGATAGAGTCTTGAGTAAAAGCCAGCTCTAGGGTTCGGTGCTTATCTCTGTTTATAGCCAGAGGGCAAGTGCTGTCTGCATCTGCAGATATTCCCATGGTCGTGTGGCAGGCATAACTAGACACCGGAGTGCACGGCACAGTGTTTACCTCCACACCAAAGTGGTACCAATTTATCTACTTGCAATTTCTTGCTTTTAAAATGCTACATTAGCAGGAGCTGGGACAGATGGGAGCTCACTCTGTTGTGCAGCACTCGGGTCATGAACTGCTGACTTACCGACCTTCCAGTCTTGAAGTTCAGTGACAAAGCCACATGAGCCACTGCAGTCCCATTAGAGAGTCTTAGGTAAATGTTGCCCTTGCTCGAAAGCCAGTCATATCCGACACTAGAGTGCACAGAACACAGTTTACCTTCCCACCGATGTGGTACCTAATTATCTACTTGCAATTTATTGCTTTCAAACTGCTAGGTTGGCAGGAGCTGGGACAGAGACGGACACTCACTCTGTTGTGCAGTCTCCAACTGCTGACCTTCCAGTCGTCAAGTTTAGCATCTTAACCACTAAGCCATCAGAGTCCTTGGCTTATCTCCATAACTTAGAATACTCACTAGAAATGTAAGTGCCCATTAGGTGTGTTTCAAGTACTGTACTTATTTGGATTTTTTCCAAGGTTTTCACAATGAATTGTGTAGGAAATGTTTTCTCTCTGTGTGTGCAATTCTGTTCACATACCCACTTGTGCAATAAATTGCCCTGTTAAGTGGAGATTATTTTGGTAATGTGCACTTATTTCATTTGTGCAGTTCATTTCTTCTTCTGGCAATTAAAAACAGGCAAACAATGATGAACTTGTGATTTCCTTTTTAAAAGTACATTGGTGTTGATGCGCGGTTTAAAAAAAAAAAGATTGCTGAGTGAATTACCAGCAATGGGTGCATCTGTATAAATAATGAAAGCTAAATAAATTAGTTTTTAAAATGGAATTCACTGAACATGGATAGTCACTTAATGCGTAACTGGAATTGACTGTGTCATGTATCAACCTAATAGCAAGAGCTCCGATTCAATACTTGGGAAAGGTTTCTTAATGAAAGAACGGACGTTTTCTGTGCAGTCCCTGTATCCATCAGATGGCAATAGCGTTCGTTGCACCACAAAGGACTGCCAATGTGAATTGTGCGCATCATCTGTTAGGTGAACCTGATCAAGGCAGGAGATAAAGGAAAGGCATGGGCAGATTCAGCTTCTGCAGAAGCATATTCCGAAAGCATCCCACTTTGATGACCTTTCGCCAATACATTAGAAATGCTGCTGGAGGCAGCAATTGGTGTGCCGGACTGCCCTCCCATAAGGCCCTGCATTAAATTACCCTAGAAATTTCATAATCGGCCGTCCAGCCTAGCATAGCAGACTAACCGTGTATTATGTGAAGCCATGATATTTAATTTGGTTTTGTTTAAATAGCTGTGGACGCTATCGGAGAGGAGCTCACGCCACCTTTCAATTAGGGCTAATTCGGCTGTTAAGACTGCCCTGTTTTGTGGTGCTAATTTGGAAAGGTGCCGCAATCGGAGGGTTGATTTCTTCGGAGAGCAAATGAGTCCTGAGCCATAGAGAAATGGGAAATAAACCAGGCACATTGATTGGCAAGGTCAAAAACAGAGAGACCCAATGCTGGCATGTGAAGTCATCGAAGGTTTGCGTCTATTTTGTCCCTTGCTAGGGACTGCAGTGGCTCAAGTGGCTAAGACGCTGACTGGGAAGCGGAAGGTCAGCAGTTCGATTCCCAAGTACTGCAGGACGGAAATGAGCTCCCATCTTCCTCCCAGCTCCTGCCAACCTAGCAGTTTGAAAGCAAGAAATTGCAAGTAGATAAATAGGGACCACTTCGGTGGGAAGGTAACAGCGGTGGGAAGGTAACAGCGTTCCGTGCGCTCCGGTGTCTAGTCATGCCTGCCACATGACCACGGAAACGTCTGCAGAAGCAGACAGCGCTGGCTCTTCGGCTTAGAAACAGAGATGAGCACTGCACCCTAGAGTCGGATACGACTGGCTTTCGAGTAAGGGAAACCTTTACCTTTACTAGGGACTGCAGTGGCTCAAGTGGCTAAGACGCTGACTGGGAAGCGGAAGGTCAGCAGTTCGATTCCCAAGTACTGCAGGACGGAAATGAGCTCCCATCTTCCTCCCAGCTCCTGCCAACCTAGCAGTTTGAAAGCAAGAAATTGCAAGTAGATAAATAGGGACCACTTCGGTGGGAAGGTAACAGCGTTCCGTGCACTCCAGTGTCTAGTCATGCCTGCCACATGACCACTGAAACATCTGCAGAAGCAGACAGCACTGGCTCTTCGGCTTAGAAACAGAGATGAGCACTGCACCCTAGAGTCGGATACGACTGGCTTTTGAGCAAGGGAAACCTTTACCTTTACCTAATAAAGGGATTGCAGTGGCTCAAGTGGTTAAATTTCTTGGAATGGTAGCTATGTTGGTCTGTGTTTCAGGCATCTCAGAACACAAAACAAACACACTGCAGCACTTTAAAGACTAGCTGCTATATTTTTAATGTGAGCTTTCGTGGATCAAGTCCACTTCATCAGACACAGGAGTGAAACTTCAAGGCATGAGCTTATATTCACCAGATACAGAGGCATAGAGAGATCAGTCAGAATGACAGATAAGCATGCAAACCAATAAAGCTTCCCACAGCTGGCAGTAGCAGAGGAGTTCTGGTTGTTATTCAGATTCGCTCTAAATGTCCCCTTTTCAATTTTGAGAAATAAATAAATAAACAAATAAATAAATAAAAATACTGTCTGCCTCTGCAGACGTTTCCGTGGTCATGTGGCAGGCATAACTAGATACAAGAGTACGCAGAACACTGTTACCTTCCCCACCAAAGTGGTACCGATTTTATCTACGTACTTGCTATTTCTTTCTTTCGAACTGCTATGTTGGCAGAGACGGGAACTTACTCCATCAAGGAGCACTTGCATCTCAAATTGCTGATCTGCCGACCTTCCAGTCGTCAAGCTCAGCCTCTTAACCACTAAGCCACCACGGTCCTACATTGCATATCTCAACGGTGGGGTAGGTTTTGGTGCTGGGAGAGGCATGAAGAGAGCAGAGCTACAAATTCTGTGTTATTATGACTGCCTCACGTGATTTAATAGGTGCACGCGTTTTGCTGCACATCATCATCCCTTTTTCCTAAGTATGACTATTGTGGTTGCTTCTGGACCAAGAGGGGGAGTGAGAGGTATCATGTGTAAACCTGATTGCGGGCAGCAGTGTGGTAAATGGTGATCAAAATTAGGCTCAATTGATGTTAGGTAATGGGGGTTCCTTTGTACAACAGAATGACATAGGGGATGGAGGCGTCTACTGTCTGGCAAAAGAACCCTCAATTACAAAGGCAACAGGCTGGCTAGCCTGATGTACATTTGTGACCAAAGAGGTATGGAACAGCGTACAGTGTTTAGTCATGCCTGCCACATGACCATGGAAACGTCTGCAGAAGCAGACAGCGCTGGCTCTTTGGCTTTGAAACAGATGAGCACTGAACCCGAGAGTCGGCTACGACTGGCTTTGGAGCAAGGGAAACCTTTGCCTTTACTAAGAGGTATGGAGTGAGACATCATCACTCCATACAGGGTCATAATGAATAATTGGTGCAAGGGAAGGCGTTACCCATAAAGTAAAGGCCATTTACTCACTACAACGCCCCATTGCAGGTTGTGTTAATATTGTATTATTATGTTAATTAATAAAGTCGTCTATGCTTTTTCACCAAAGAAATGGTTGCACGCTTGCTCCTTGGGGGGGATTGGGTGGCAGTCTGTGTCATTTGGCCAACCCTTTTTTTAAAGGAAACACACACACCCATATACACTCAACATTTCTTCTCTGCACTACATATGTGCCATTATTCAGCACATGTCCTTCTTGAACTTGACCTTTGGGTTGAATTGCTCGTCCTCATGCATCCGGATTGCAGATGTTGTGGCCAGTGGTATTACTTGTAGAAGCATTGCACAGTTTGTAAAGCAACAACAAGAGGCACGGAAAAAGAGAGAGAGATGGTGCTAAAGACTATTAAGAGGCCCAAGCCCCACACTCTGGTGTTCATCATTTGTACCGATTATGGTGTGACAGCTTTTGAGTTTCCAATGATAACAGCCATCTGACTTGATCTGAGTTCAATGGATTTTCACTGAAACAGAATCATCACCTTTGTGATGGATAGAAAAAGTAAAGCAATACATCCTGATAAATGCTCCGGCTTCTCCCCTTCCCCTTCCCACTGCCCACCCCCTCCCCATCTTCCTTTACTGTGACCTTGTGCAGTCTATGAGTGAGCTCAACCTCAGCTACTGCTGAAATGCATCAGGACTTTGAAATTTAAGTAGCTCTGAAACCCATCAATGGGGTGAATGGAGGATGGCCAGAGGAAAAAACAATGGATCATGCTTAGAGGGCTCGCAAGGAAGCCGGGTATGTTGAAGGTCAATACTGTATACAGACAGGTCCGGAAGGAATGGCTCAGACACACATTCTCATTCACATCTCAGAGCTGCCGTGGGGGTGTGAGAGAGGGGAGATCAGTCGGAGTGTAAAAGAAAACATTGCCATTTCTTCTCTGCATGAGGGGGGAGACAGGATCAATCTTTTTAATCGCTTCTTTAGGTTAAACCAGTGGTGTCCAAACTACGGGCCAGGGGCCAGATCTGGTCAGCAGTTCGATTCCCGAGTACTGCAGGACGGAGTGAGCTCCCGTCTTTGTCCCAGCTTCTGCCAAACTCGCAGTTCGAAAGCAAGAAATTGCAAGTAGATAAACAGGGACCACTTCGGTGGTGTTATGTTCTGTAAAGCTGTGCCTTTAACAATGTACCTTTGCCATGTGTTATCAATGTAACCTTTCTGTGTGCAACATTATAACCATCAGCTGTATCAATGTAAACCTAATAAGGGGACGCGAGCTAGTGACCACCAGAGGGCAGTAGCGAGCGTCCAGCTCTCATGGCTCAGATTCACCTGGTTCAGCAGCGCGGGAAGATTCCCCGCGACCTCTTCACCTGGTCAAGAAGGGCGTGACCTTCTACGACGTCACGCAGGCAGCAACCAATAGTCTGTCGACGAGCCACATTCAAATGTATAGCCAGCTGTATATATTGAGCCACTCATCCGCCATTACCACATGTTCCTCCGGATCATCATGCAATAAACCTGTGTTAAGCCAACCCTTCGGCTGTTTCATTGTCTTTGGTCCCTTACACTAAAGGTGGGAAGGTAAACAGTGTTCCATGCACTCCGGTATCTAGTCCATGCCTGCCACATGGCCATGGAAACGTCTGCAGAGGCAGACAGTGCTGGCTCTTCGGCTTTGAAACAGAGATGAGCACTCAACCGTAGAGTTGGATACGACTGGCTTTCGAGCAAGGGAAACCTTTATCTTTAGACCAGTGGTGGGATTCCGCAGGTTCGCCCCAGTTTGCCAGAACCGCTAGCAGAAGTTCTGCCTGGCAACGCCCATCCAAGTTTTGAAATAAAATAGTCCTAATTCGGGTGCAACGCATGGCTTTCCCCCCTGGCCATGCCCACCATATCACGCCCACAGAGTAGGTAGCAAAAAAATTGAATCCCAGTCTGGCCAGGTTATCCTGCTATGGTGTCAGAGTAGACGTTATGCCCGCGCCTCGCCACTGCTCCGGGAACTGCACTGGTTACCAGTTTGCCTCTGGGTACAATTCAAGGTGCTGGTGATGACCTTTAAAGCCCTACATGGTAGTGGGCCAGGATGCCTAAGGGACCGCGTCTCCCCAAGAGTGTCCGCCCGTCCAACCAGAGCGGACCGGAGGGGCTCTCTAATTGTACCATCGACTAGAGGGGGTCGTCTCTCTAGCACAAGTAGGATGGCCTTCTCCGTGTCTGCACCGGCCCTATGGAACCTCCTACTGACACAGTTACGGCTGCAGATGGAATTTATGCCCTTTAGGAAAGAACTTAAAATCTGGCTGGCGGGGCAGGTGTGGGGCACTGATGGAGGTGTGACCCCCGTCTGCTGGCTCGTATAAGATCCTCCCTCTTTTTACAGATGGGGTGGGTGGGATCTTAATGAGGATGGGATTTTATGGATGTCTTATTGTCTTTTTATGCTTTTATTATAAACTGTCCTGAGTTGCTCCGGCAAGGGGGCGGCAATACATATTTAAAAATTTAATTTAATTTAAACACTACCAGCGAGTATCAGGCAGCGGTTAACTAACCTGACAACCCTGAGAACTAACGGCCTTGGGTGCCGAAGACCACAGGGAAGGGCAATGGTCCCCAAGTAGATTAAACCCATCTTGACTCCCTCTTGATGGAGGGCAGCCGCTTTGTCCATCCTGGCCTGGGGATGAGGAGGACTCTGCATGCCAAAAGGGCTCAGGACCAGAAAGTGACTCATGGAACTGGATCAGTCACGCTGCGATGCATACATGCAGTCTACACATTAGCGTTCGTGTTGATTCACAGAGACTTGGGCTCCTGGGAATTGAAGCTCACAAACACCCTCAGTGCCAAGGTTTGCCCTCATGGTGTTAAGGGGAGAGATGCTACAGGTGTAGTCCTTGGTTTGTTCTAAAACTTCACCCAGACTTTCTGCTTGAAGCACAGCTGTTAGAACAAGTTGCAAACAACTACAACCCCTTGTTGCATTCAGAGTGGGCTTCAAGCCGTGGAGGAACATGTCTTGTACAGTGGCTCGTGAAAGAAATTTCATCTGTTACGTAGAGCCATTCCCCGTCACTAAATCCCTTTCCTTGTATTAGATACTTGGTCCTGGATGAAGTAGCTCACACCGGCTTTTATATAAAAGATACTTTATCCCAACATGCACAAACGAAGCAGGGTGCTGGCGAGCAACCATAGCACCAACCAATGCCTCTATAAATACATAAAACCCATAGGTGGGGCAGCACACAGCTGTTAGTGTAACCCGCACCACCAGATCCCCATTATGGTATCTCAAGCTGCCTTAAGACAACACTCCTACGGACCTAACAAGGTAAGGGTCAAGATCCAAAAGTACTACCAACCACTAATATATAACACCTTGCTTCAGAGTTGTTTTGGGGGAGTGTGTCTGATACCTTTTCTAATGGGACTTTTAAGCGGTTCACTTGGTAGAGATATGCGCTGATGCAGCGACGGGAAGAATTCCCATTGGATTTTCCAGTCAGTTTACTTTATAATTTCTTTAAGAAAAGGTGCAAGATGCCAGTCAAAGTGCTGCCCCTTTCTCAGATGCTTTCAAACAAAATTAAATAAAATTAGTACAGAAATTTGAACCCTCAGTTGCTATGCCTAAAGCAGGAACTAGCAAACAATTTGAGGGTCTTATTAGCATTTTATGCAGATTGGTTATTACTGCTCTCTACTTCCTTAATTATCTATGTTATTCCAATACAACCCTTACTTTGATGTCCCAATTCTATATTTAAATAGTGCAAGATTTTTATCATATCCGCCCGCTGAGGTTTCTTCCATGCAAAAAAACAAAACATGCCAACAGCAGCTATTTTAGAGACTACTGGGAAATGTCTAATTGGTTCATCCCATTTGAGTTGTGCAGGGTGCATTGCCACTCGCAGAAAAACACAAACATGTAAAGTACAAGAGGTTTACTAAAACCTGTAAGACTCCCCCTGAGTTACAACCTCAGAGACATTTTTATCTGTGAGTGGTAAATGATGCCAAAAAAAAAATATTTAAAATCTTCAGACTTCTTTGAAATGTGCTAAATGATTGATTCATAGCAGAAACATTTTCAGTTGAAATATGAAGTCATTCTTCCTCACACGTAATTGCAAAATGGTAAAGTGAGCATGGGAAGAGGGAGGGTGTGTGTCTTTAAATCCTTGCTTTCCAGCAGGAGGTAAAAGAAAATAGGGGAGTATATCCCCTTGTGGCTACAGTATGATTCATGCTCTCTGCAAATATATCAGTTTGATTTGCAAGGAGGGTGTTTTGTACTGCAGATTTGTCACAATCTTGCGTTTGCATATTAATCATGTGTGATTGTAGAACTTTATAGTTGCAGTCAGACAAGTAGTTTTAGTGAATAACGAAGGTCAAGAATATTCATTATCCAATGGGAGTACCTAAAACTCACTCTAGGGATGTTTCCCAGTGTGCCACCGAGTGATAGTATAACCTTCATTTTAAAGACAACGTGCTCTTCGTCATGGTCTCTGTGAATCACACACATGGGTGTTTCTGCACCTGTGAAATCCATCAGCTCAAAGCAAAAAGGCCTTAAGGGCAGTTGTGCATGTCCTTGCGCCTAGATGCCATCTCTTCATTCCCTTTAGCTGCTGCTCAGGAACATACCTGTCAAGTTTTGGATTTGGAAATAAGAGAAATTTCCCAGCAAATACGGGATACTTGACAGCTATGCTTATCCTGTACTGCCCTCCAATGGCGGCAATAGGGCATTGGAGTCTAATTAATAAGGGATGACGGTGGGAAAGAGGGTAAAATAAGGGGTTTTCCCGGCCAATAAGGGATACTTGACAGCTATGCTCAGGAAACCTTCTCAGAATGTCTATTTAATATTTTATACCTTAAAACCTGTGTTCCCCAACTTTTGGTTTTTGGACTTCAATTCCCCTAAGCACTGGTCAGCCAATGTACTGACTTAGGCTAAGTACAAGAACCAAAGGTTGGGAAATACCTCCTTATGTGAGCTTTTGTGAACCACATCCACTTCAGACATTTTCCTGGATTTCGTTGACTGCAGGACGGAATGAGCTCCCGTTTTTGTCCCAGCTCCTGCCAACCTAGCAGTTCGAAAGCAAGAAATTGCAAGTAGATAAATAGGGACCACTTTGGTGGGAAGGTAAACAGCGTTCCGTGCGCTCCAGTGTCTAGTCATGCTTGCCACATGACCACGGAAACGTCTGCAGGAAGTCTTCAGCTTGGAAACAGAGATGAGCAGTGAACCCTAGAGTCGGATACGACTGGCTTTCGAGCAAGGGAAACCCTTACCTTTACCTAGTTGACAAAAGCTCACATTTAAATACAGGAGTTAGTCTTTAAGGTACCACAACGTTTTTTGGGTTGTTTTGTTTTGGGACAGATATGCTTGCGCAGACTAATACAGCTACCACGTCAAACGTTTCAACTACAAAAAGCCAAAGCAGAATCCGAAGGCCTCAACATGGCCTCGGTCCTCAACATTCATTAGATATTACAGGCTGGACATCATGGCTAAACTTGGTGATGCAGTTGAAGGAGTGGTCATTTCACCTGTGTAGGTGTGACACCCAACCAGCTGGTGAGTGAGCTTGTCAGTCACACACATGTGTGATTCACAGAGATCACAATGAAGAAGTTACTTCCTTGTAACTGTGATTCTCCGAATGGCAACTTGTGAATTCACAGAACATACCTGTATGCCATGCTGCCATGCCATGGACAGTGGGGGACTTGGGGGAACTGAACCACTGCTAGCTGGACTGGAGGGACATGTACAGGGGGTGGTGGTGGTGGTGGTTGCTGCCCTACCATTCCTTTTCCTCTAGGCGCAAGGACATGCACAACTGAAGTGGCTGCCCTTATGACCTTTTTGCATAGGTTTTGCTCAGGTGCAGAAACACGCACATGTGTGCATTCACAGCTGATCACTCAAAGAACCATAGTCACAGGTAAGTTACCTATTCTTTCTTGCCTGGTTTGAAAATGGTCAAGGAAAATAAAACTGGATGAATGGTATAGAGAAATGTGGCAGCTGGCCCTGAATGATAAATTGACATGGGAATTAAATGAAAAGGAAGGAATGGTTAGAGAAAATAATTTTGGGGAAATTTGGAAACCATTTCTTGATTATACATTAAAGAAAAGAGGAGGATATATGCCAGTACCAGATCAATTGAATTTTGGGCTATAATGATAAGAGACAGGATGCAGCTCCCCTTTGGCATTGTAATATATCACGTAGTGATGTTTTCTTTTTTCTTTTCCTTCTCTTATTCACTTTTTATAGTTCTACCAATTGTAAAATTTGTTGGGAAGATGAAGTGAAGAGGAGTGAAGGATGTTTAGTAGTAAGGTAATTAAGTTTAATATTATTGGAATGCTGATATATGCTAGGGAATGTAAGGGGTTTAGTTATCAATTTTATATATTTCCTCCTCTTTGTATTACTTTTATATCTATATAAAAAGAGTGATTTATATTTTGTTAAAAAGAAAATGGTCCATATCCTTAAATGTAACTCTTTCTTTCTGATAAAAGGTAAAGTTCACCCTCGCTTGAAAGCCAGTCGTATCCGACTCTAGGGTTCAGTGCTCATCTCTGTTTATAGCCAAAAAGCCAGCACTGTCTGTGTGTGCAGACGTTTCCGGGACATGTGGCAGGCACGCCTCAACACCTGAGTGCATGGAACACTGTTGACCTTCCCCCCAAAGTGGTCCCTATTTATCTACTTGCAATCTCTTGCTTTCAAACTGCTAGGTTGGCAGGAGCTGGGGCAGCGACAGAAGCTCACTCTGTCATGCAGTACTCGGGAATTGAACTCCCGAGGTGGTATAGAAATATTAAATGAAATGAAATGACTTTCCAGTCGTCGAGTTTCAGCATCTTAACCACTTGAGCCACCGCAGTTCCTTTCTGATAAAAGCCCTCCCTTAATAAAAACGTGAGTTTGCTTTACACACCCATGCGATGGAAGTTCTGCTTTTTCCTTTTTCCCCAGTTTAAGTGTGTGTTAAATGAGATTTTTACAGTTGTGTGCCAAGGAACAAGACTTGCAGGGCTTTAGTCTCGAGGAGAATCTAGCAATATCCATTTTCATCTTTGTTTCTGAAGTTTGCAACATCCACCTTTGGTTTTTATAACTGTTTGAAACCAAAGTCTTTGACTGAGTAATATCGCCTAAACCTCTCGTATACTGGCCACCACTCTGGAAAATACATGGTTCCAACTCTGAAATTATACAGTCTAAAATCATCATCATGTATTTTCATCAGGATGAAATATCGGGACCGCTGCTTAGTGCAAGGTTTTATTAATGATGCGCTGTCAGAAGCTGGATGCTCTGCATATTTGCATATTAAACAGCTGAGTGAAGAAACATTCCTTTTATTGCTGCAGGGAATAAATCAGTTTAAAGCAAGTTCTCATCATTTATACTCCTTTCTGCTAAATCTTCTTTTATTGAAATAAATTGTTGAAGTGCTTTGCTCATTTTGTGAATACTGATGAAATTTACCTTGATAGGGACCTCAGAAAACATAACATTTTCTTAAAGGTGCAGGGGCTGTTTCTGGTATAGGATTTAATTACCTGCTGGAGAATATGTAAACACTAAAAGAAGGGAAAGAGCGCTCTGAGATCGGTGGTGTGTACGAGAGAGTGAACTACTTTTTCAAATATATATATATATATATATATATATATATATATATATATATATATATATATATATATATATATATATATATATATATATATATATATATATATATATATATATATATATATATATATATATATATATATATATATATATATATATATATATATATATATATATATATATATATATATATATATATACTGTAATTCTAGCTGTGAAATGAGCCATGTGGATTTATATTTCTGGATGATCGGAGTAAAAAATTTGGTTTAACATGCCTTGTTGACATCCATTTCTGCATCTGTGTGGGTGTTTGTGAGGCAATAGGTTTCTTACACTCTGATATACTGAAAATAAATTTGAGCACCCACATTCGGGCTCCGTTCTGCATTGCTGGTTCAAATATCAGCCCAAACACCATATTTACAAAAGAAGGAGGTCAGAGTAAAATCATTGTACTGTAATATTTGCCTTGGAAAGTGAAATATTGGAATGATAGCTGCTGTTTGGGACTGCAGTGGTTAAGACACTGAACTTGATGACTGGAAGGTCGGCAGGTCAGCAGACCCAAGTGCTGCACAAGAGAGTGAGTCCCAGCTCCTGCCAACCTAGCAGAGGCGGAAGGTCAGAAGTTTGATTCCTGAGTACTGCAGGACAGAATGAGCTCCCTTCTTTGTTCCAGCTCCTGCCAACCAAGCAGTCCGAAAGCAAGAAATTGCAAGTAGATAAATAGGGACCACTTCAGTGAGAAGGTAACAGTGTTCCGTGTGCTCCAGTGTCTAGTCATGCCTGCCACATGACCATGGAAACGTCTGCGGAAGCAGATAGCGCTGGCTCTTCGGCTTTGAAACAGAGATGAGCACTGAACCCTAGAGTTGGATTCGACTGGCTTTCAAGCAAGGGAAACCTTTACCGTTACCTTTAAATAGATGCCAGTTTGGTGGGAAGGTAAACAGCATGCTGTGCACAATGGTGTCTAGTCATGTCTGCCACATGTCCACGGAAACGTCTGCAGATGCAGACAGTGCTGGCTCTTCGCCTATAAACAGAGATGAGCACTGAACCCTAGTGTCAGATACGACTGGCTTTTGAGCGGGGGCAACCTTTACCGTTACCTAGTTGCTGTTGAGTGTTAATTGAATGTACTGAAGGCTACCAGGGAAGATTGTGGGATGTGATATCTATACTGAACAGAATCAATAATACTAATGAAACTGAACATTCCCATTTGCAATGTGATCCTCTGTTTGAAGTTAAAGGCATTAATTCGCATTTCATGTATTGTCAAGGAGTAGGGGAATGCAGCCAAGCACATTGCAGTGTGATCTTGGCTTTGAGAGTTGCATTCAGAATAGCTAGAGACTGGAAGGCTGGGTTTCGATACCTGAGAGCTGCATGTGGGGACATGAAAGGAGCCTCATGCGGGCGTTCCCTGAGAGGGGTTTCTCCAGCAAAGATCCTTTCAACCCAGAGTAATCTCTGACACAAAATTATAATTAGTTTTACTTAGAAAATAGAATGTGGACATTCAGAAGACACAATATGAGCTCATCTAGTTTGGACTTTGGCTGTTTTTAAGGTATTTTGCATTGAGAAAGATATGAGACACACACTGGATTGGACTGAGCATTAATCATATTTACAGCAGACCCATTGTCTACTCTAAGAACAACTAAAAGCCCTATGCAAGCAGCACATGTGTGGTTGCAAGTTTCGGGGGAAACTAAGAAGTGTGCATTATGTCAGCAGTATGTGACCTGAGTGCTGCTCAATGGAGTGGGTTCCCGTCTCTGTGCCAGCTCCTGCCAACCTAGAAGTTTGAAAGCAAGAAATTGCAAAGGGATAAATAGGTACCACTTGGGTGGAAGGTAAACAGCTTTCCATGCACTCTGGTGTCTAGTCATGCCTGCCACATGTCCATGGAAACGTCTGCAGATACAGACCACGCCGGCTCTTTGGCAATAAACCAGTGGCTTCCAGTGCACCACAGGGGGACATGAATTCCCAGAAGCCTAAGTCAGAACATTGGCTGATCAGTGCTTTGGGGAATTGACTTAAGTTTCTGGGAACCGAAGTCCAAAAACCAAAGGTTGGGAAACACTGCTATAAATGGAGATGAGCACCAAACCCTAGAGTCAGATATGACTGGCTTTCAAGCAAGGGTGACCTTTATATTTACCTAACTTATGTTGGCATACCTAACTAATGGGATTCTGGCTGTTTCTTTTTCAATCTATCTTGGTTACATCCTCATTACCCAGCAGGGCTGGATTTAAACATAGACTACCTAGGCAGCAGCCTATGCACCCGCACCACAAAGGGGGGCCCACACCATGTGATTCTACGTCAATTTTTAAAATTAGAAAACACGGAGCGTAATGACGTTTATTTTTCCGTTTTTAATTGGATAATTGCTGAAAATGTGATTTTTGTAGGTTAATTTTTAAAAAATACTTTCCCTGGTAGAGCCCTCGCCACAAGTTCAGCCTAGGGGTCCACAGATCCTAAATACGGCACTGTTACCCAAAAGTAACAAAGTTACAAGTCACCATGTTGAAACTGTTAGTATCAAGGTCGAAGACGTGCAGAGAAGGATAAGATAACATCCTTTGTGCCTATCTATCTATCTATCTATCTATCTATCTATCTATCTATCTATCCATCCATCCATCCATCCATCCATCCATCCATCCATCCATCCATCCATCCATCCATCCATCCGTCTATCTATCTATCTATCTATCTATCTATCTATCTATCTATCTATCTATCTATCTATCTATCTATCTATCTATCTATCTATCTATCTATCTATCTATCTATCTATCTATCTATCTATCTATCTATCTATCTATCTATTCTTGTATGCCGCCCCACTCATAAAGTAACTCTGAGCAGCTAACAAAAATACAAAATATCATATTATAATACCACATTATCATAATACAGAAACATTTCGAAACATTTCAAAAAAAAATCCCAATTACAATAACACTTATAATTACAAAATATCAAGTTATCATGATACAAAATGTACTTCAAAAACAATACATGGGCGGGGGGGGGGGACATAATAAACGCAACCCCTATGTCCGAGGGAGAGTCCGGCAGCGGCGCCGGCAGCGGCAGAGTTCCTGTAAACAAGCTGATTGAAAAGTTGGCTCATCCTTCAACGCTGGCAATGCGATTTGGTTCTTTATGACTAAGGCTGGTGCAGGATTTCATTCCCTAAAAATATCCTGTAGGGATTTTAATTGTTTTTATTGTATGGGGTTTTAAATTTTGTAAGCCACCCTGAGTCAGACTTGCCTGAGTGGGCGGCGAATAAATTGAACTATTAAATTAAATTAAATTTCATGTCAGGAATTATTCTGGGTTCAAAGGATTTTTGCAGGAGAAACTGCTCAGGGAACGCCCAAATGAGACTCCTTTCATGTCCCCAAGAGTTGAGACAGAGACAGGCACTCAATCCACAATGCTGTACCCAGGTTTCGAACTGCCAACTTGCTGGACTTCCAGCTAACAAGATGAGCTTCTTAACCACTGAGCCACCCTTAAATTTTGTGTCAGAAATTACATTGGGTTGAAAAGTTTTTTTGCGGAAGAAACTATGCTCAGGGAATGCCCGAATGAGGCTCCTTTCAGTCCCCAAGATCCTTGTGCAGCACTTGTGTATCGAACCCCGACCTTCCAATCTTCGAGCTCAGCATCTTAGCTACTAAGCCACCACAGGTTTTCATTCCCTTGGAGGTAAAGGTAAAGGTTTCCCTTGCTCGAAAGCCAGTCGTATCTGACTCTAGGGTGCAGTGCTCATCTCTATTTCAAAGCTGAAGAGCCAGCGCTGTCTGCTTCTATAGACGTTTCCATGGTCATGTGTCAGGCATGACTAAACACCGGAGCGCATGGAACACTTTACCTTCCCACCGAAGTGGTCCCTATTCCTCTACTTGCAATGTCTTGTTTTCGAACTGCTAGGTTGGCAGGAGCTGGGACAAAGACGGGAGCTCATTCCGTCTCTGCGGTACTTGGGAATCCAACTGCTGACCCTCCACCTCCCAGTCAGCGTCTTAGCCACTTGAGCACTTTCTGTGGTTATAGTGTGGAGTTCGGGATGAAACTCTCTATGGGAAAGGAGGCTCTTTTTAGCAGCCTGCCTGAAGCAAAGGTTGTATACCTCAGGGGCCATTCAACAATTATGTGATCCTTGAAGGGGGTCTGCCATCTGAATTATTAAAAACTTATGTGGGGGCAGGCGGCGGGCGGGTCAGGTCAAAGATTACATAATCCATTTGGAGCTGTTGTGCATTAGGCACAAATAGTGAAAAGCTCTAAAAAATAGAGTTTTGATACAAAAGCTCTGGATTTCGTAATTTTAAAGGGGGGGAGGTCGATGCTAAAATTACGGTCAGATTACATAAGGGGGAAGGGGGTCAATCCCCCCCCAAATGGATCCCATAATCGTTGAATGGCCCCAAAGGGAAGGTTTTACCAAATAGATGGTTGGGGAAGCAAGTGACTTGAGACAGAAGCTCCTCTTTGCCTTCTATTTTCTTCCTTTATTTTGTTAATCATGAAAGGCGGGACGGGAAAATATAACCCTTTAAGTATTGCTTCAATATAAAATGTCACCAGTGTCACAGGTTTCTTGGTGTTGTAAAGGAAGGCACTTTTAATAACAGGAAAATAATGTCAAAACAGCCTTCTGTTGAGTGAACTCCAGCATTTGCTTTGTGTTTCAGTTGCAGAATTCCGCTTTGGTATGAGCCTTTTTGGTGACTTTTTCTGAAAACGCAGGAGTTTCCTTGTGGCTGGCTTTATTTTAATTGCTCAGTAAACTAGGATAACAAAGCCATGAGCCTTTAAAGCAGATTAAACAAACAAACTGAAATCATTGAGGCTGAGTTCTCACAGTGGGAACATTGATGGCACTTTTAGAGGATCTGTATCTCTGTGCGCGTGTGGATCTGTTTGTTTCAGCGCCTGCTATTGCTTTTCAGTGTGCTTCTTCTGAAAATATTGTATGTTCTCACCATGCTTTTTGCCCTTTGAATCTTGAAAGCAGAGGAAATAACAATCTGATGAGATGAGAATTGCAAGTAGGGGTATTGCGTGTGGACTGTGGGGGTTTAGTGGTTGAGACACTGCCCTCGATGACTGGATGGTCGGCAGATCAGCAGTTTGAGCCCTGAGTGCTATGACAGACCAAGCTCCCGTCTCTGTCCCTTCCAACCTAGCAGCTCAAAAGCAAGAAATTGCAAGTAGACAAATAGGTATCACTTTGGCGGGATTCCATGCACTCCGGTGTCTAGTTATGCCTGCCACATGACCATGGAAATGTCTGCAGACACAGACATCGCTGGCTCTTTGGCTGTAAACAGAGATGTGCATTGTCCCCCTGCTTACATACACTAGCAGAAGTGCAGTGTGTAAATCTCGGACTACCTATGGGACTACTTAATATGAGAAATTCAAGAGTCAGAAGAGAAGATGCTCCAATATCTGCATGGATTTTCCATGAGAGACAAGACCTTGATTTTCAAGGCTCTTAACTCACATTGTAAGTGTCTACGGATAGCAAAGTCTCTCCCTATCCAGACTCATCAGGCAATACAAAGAAGCTAATAATGGTACTGCAAAAAGAGGGAGCATACCTAGAACACAGCCCTCTATATGTGCCGATAGTCAATGGACAGATAGTACCTGACTCGGATTTAGGTTTATACTCCATGCTCCATGAGCATGTCCATGTCCATCGAAACATGCCAAAATGAAAGCCATTTTCACATTGAAATGCAGGATGGAATTGTATGGACTTTTCCTTTTCAGTTGGCTTAGGTGCACTCATGCAAGCCACTCTTTTGAAGAAACGTAGACCCTGGATTGGACTGGTCTGAAGGGGAATAGCTTGGGGGTACTGCATGTGCTTTAAATGCAGCATGTCCCAACCTTGGCTGGAAGAGTTGTCAGCGCATGCCAATCAGGATCAGAATCAGCATTGTTGGGCTTTGCCCCACCAAGAGGGGCCGGAGGAAATCCTCCAGCCTGGTCCATACAGATTTGAAGATACTTGCCCTGGTTCCCTTTTGGTGACCTTCCAATCCATTCTTTGCCAGAATACATGATGGTACAGTATTCATGAATTTCCAGTTCTCTACAAATGCTCCAATCCTACAAACAGGGAGTAAGAAACAGCAAGGGCAGACCATAGATTGAATGGCACAGAAGCACCAATGGCGGTCTACAGAGTTGGCTCCCCCATTTTGTTTTATTTTTCCTCCCCCCCCCCCAGAAAAAAAAATACTGCCAGAAAGTCTCCATTATTTTCATAAGGCAGTCACCAGGAAAGAGCTGCGGAGGGCCTTTAAATGTCCAATGGTCACAGCTGCCTTTGCTTCCTTCTTAAAATGATAATGCAGATAACTCTGAACATTTTAAAATCCATTCTCCCTCATCTTCTTTCTTGCATATGATATTCATATGCGACAACATGATTTTGATGCTTTAATCAATAAGAAGGACTTTTCAGAAGGAAAGGAATGCTTTCCTTCATATTCCTGCACTGCAGTACAGTATCTTTCCCATCGTCAAATCATGATGCATTCACAGTGCTTTTAATTGAGATCTATGGCTATGCTTCTCCATTAATGCCTCTTTGCGCAATCTATGGTCATCATAAAATGCCCCGATGCCCCTGATTCAGTGCATTTTTACTCATTTTTCTGAAAACAATGCACTTCCCTGCCCAATGATCTAATTCAGAATAAGGCCACTTCCTGTATTCCTACATTAATACTTTCCTTAGATTTATTAGAGGCTCACTTCATACAATCTGTGTTCTGCACAGTCTGCTTTTAGTCGTCACATAGCATGGACTTGATGTATTGAATTGTATTCAGTATATTATTTGATTAATATACATAATTAATTCACTAATTTCTTGGAAAAGAGTATTCAGTGCCAATGACATTTCTGTAAATACACCCCCCCCCCCCCCCAATATATCTCTTGATTCAGTGAATGTGCCTGTGGTTTTTAGCCAAGAGAAATAATTAGCAATTATTAAATATCTTTAATGGGTCTGAAGTTGCTTTCAAGTTTGGTGAAATGAGAATTTTGTTTAATTGTCTGAAAGGGAGTTGAGTATTGATGTCACATTTAAATGGATGGGGAAAGCCATACTGATTAGAGTAGAGATGAACTGTCAATTTCTTATCAAAGTTATACGTGTTTTAGTGACATGAAAATGAAACTCATCTGCTGTATTTAACTGTGACAGTTTTAAAACTGTACCACGAGCAGAGTTGTAGTCAGGGATATGCCTGGTGCTGATCATTCCTACATTGATTTTGATGACCACAGCTCATATTTTTAATGCAATATAAAAATATTTTTAGTGCTATGGGAATAAGAGTAACTGAATCTTGGGCTCATGAGTTTCTCCATATCAGGATCATCCTTTAGGAAAACAGCTCTGGTAATTGCAGGATTAGACCCACAGCCTGCTGTAGCTGGTAGGGTCCCCATGAGCAGGCATGTGCTGGCCCACAGGGATACAGGGGCTCATCCCGGTGCGCTCCAGTGAGTGGCGGCCCCCAGAGGCAGGTAACGTGGTAATAAATCATTTTGTTATGTGTTCGGTGATTTAGATAGAAGCTTTGCCTTTCTATCATCCCAGGGACACCTGATCTATGTCTGCATGTTTGAGGTGGATCTGTGGGTATTAACTTGAAAAAGTTACAACCGCCTCTTTTCTTCCTGGGCAATGAGATTATTTTGTTTAATTAAGGAATAATTATTCCTAATTAAATGTGAGATATAAAGCTTGCATAACTTGTTCTTAAATTCTTGCCTACTGCCTCTATTTGGTGAGTCCCCGTGTTAGTCTGTGAGGGGGGGGGGCGTGCCGGAGGTAACGGGAACATATGAGTTTTCCCCCCCCAACCCCAACCCCCCAAAAGGTGCCCCCATCACTCCCTGTCAACCGTCCTCCTAAGGTGCCCAGCACACCCCTGCCCATGAGCTCCACCTGGTTGGGTGTCCTTCTGGAACAGCTCTATAAGAACTGGTTCTTCCCCATAGAAGCTGGTTCAGCAACAAAGCTTTCTGGACTTACGGTATGTTGTTTTGCGAGGATCTGAGAATAAACAAAACAAAAAAGTTGTAGCACTTTAAAGATTAAGTACTGTGTTTTAATGTTAGCTTTTGTCGATCAAGTCCACTTCATCAGATATTGGAGTGAGACTTCATGGCAATAATTTATACACATCAGGTAAAAAGGTCCAGTGTGATTGGTTAACATAACAGATAGGTATATAAATCAATATGGTGTTTTTTTACAACTGGTAGTATCAGATGATCTCTGGTTATTTGGATTAGTTGTGAATTTTTGCCCTGGTTAAATGCAAATAGTAGGAGGATACAAGACAAACATCCGGCATTAACATTTGCTCATGAGTTTAACCTTTAGCATCTATTGACAATTGTGTGAGAAGCACTTGTTTGGGAGTTATTGGAAGAGTAGAATGGAACATATCTTAATCCAACCATTTCATGTGGTCCCTCACTCCCCCAAGGGTATTCAAGAAACAAAATGGAGGCTGTTGGGACAAAATGGCCATCCCCATCATACAGGCAGGGCAAAATGGTTGTCCAACCCTTGACGCTCACCGAGAGAGCGTGACCCAGCTTGAAAAGGTTGGGAACCCCGTCTTAGTCATACCTTCTAATTTATTTATTACATTTGTATTGCCGCCCCCTCGCTGAAGCGACTCCGGGCGGCTCACAACAAGGCATAAAAACATGTGTAGAAATCATCTAAAACCAACCCATTAAAAAGCCCACCCACCCCCTCTGCAAGAGGGAAAATTATACGAGCCAAGGGGCGGGGGTCAACTTCCTATCAGTGCCCCACACCTGCCTTGCCAGCCAGGTTTTAAGTTCTTTCCAAAAGCGCAGCAATTCTGTCTGCAGCCGTAACTCTATTGGCAGGAGGTTCCATAGGGCTGTAGCGGACACGGAGAAGGCCCTCCTTCTTGTGCTAGAGAGACGAGGCCCTCCAGTCGAGGGTACAGTTAGAGAGCCCCTCTGGTCTACTCTTGTTGGACAGACAGACGTTCTTGGGACGATGCGGTCTCTTAGGTATCCTGGCCCACTACCATGTAGGGCTTTAAAGGTCATCACCAGCACCTTGAATTGCACCTGGAAGCAAACTGGTAACCAGTGCAGCTCCCGGAGCAGTGGTGAGGTGCGGGCATAACTCCTGCACCCCATCACCGCCCAGGCTGCCACGTTCTGGACCAGCTGCAGCCTCCAAATGGTCGTCAAGGGCAGCCCCATGTAGAGTGCAGTACCATAATCTAGTCTAGAGGTGACCAGAGCATGTGTGACCGTGAGCAAGGAGTCCTGGTTCAGGAGCGGGAGCAACTGGCGAATCACACGAAGTTGTGCAAACGCCCTCCTGGCCCCATCCAGGACCAAAGATGGTAGCTCTAATTGTCAGTGCAAAGCCTACCACTCCTACAAACCTCCTGGGTCCACTGCCCTCTCTATTTTTCTTTGATATTTTTGAATGGTGGGCTTTAGGCACATGTTGCCGACCAGTCTGCAATGTTGTGCTGATAGTTTATTTAGCTAGGGACTAGTCAGGCTTGTTCTTCTGATCTTATACGCTGCGGTACAGAGCCTGGCAATGTTGTGTGTGAAGGTGGGACTTTCATCAGATAACGTCCAGTGGGTGTATGTGCTGTTTGACAAGCCAGGATACTTGCAGAGCAACAGAGAAATGAATTTGTTCTGGAAGTCTTTATAAAAAGGACAGGCACAGCGAACGTGTTCTATGGTTTCGATTCCTCCAGTGTCACAGGGGTATTGTCTTTCTGACATTTTGAAATCTGCATATATATTCATACCTGTCAATCGCGGCTCTGGACAATCCGGGACCTGCGCACAACTGTTCTGCGCAAGTTGCGTTCTACGCATGCGTAGAAGGCTTTTACGCTTGCGTAGAACCCTTTTACGCTTGTGTAGCCTTCTAGAAGGGTTCTACGCAAGTGTAAAGGGGTTGTACGCAAGCGTAAAAGCCTCCTACGCATGCGTAGAACGCAACTTGCGCAGAAGGGATGCACAGTACCTCTTTCCCCCCACTGCCAATTCTGGGGTTTTGGCAGTTTCGGGCTGGAAATGGCGCAAATCGGTGCCGAAAATCGGGAAATCCCGGCCAGTCCGGGTAGGTTGACAGGTATGTATATATTTTCTTTCTCATTTTCCATGACGAGCCAACACTGAAATAGGTTATCATTAAACACCACCAGTTTGTCAAGTGTGACCCTTCAGATTATTTGATGATGGCTAGTTTGTTAGCAAATTCCGGGCCTGTAATTAACATCCCATAGATCGCTTTATGGCAAGGATTCTCAACCTGTGGCCCATGGGCTGAATGCAGCCCGCAGTGCCATTTCATGTGGCCCCCCCACCACCTCCACCACACCAGGAAGTGCCATGTGGTGGAGGAAGGGCAAAACGGTTGTCTGGCCCCTGAAGCTGTATGTGGGAACGTGACCCAGCCCCTGGCTTTAAAAGGTTGAGAACTCCTGCTTTAGGGCATCATAAAAGCAATACTAAGTGGGCACAATAAATTTCTGATTCTGGCAAACTGGGCATGGGTGGCATATAGAAGCAATATAATTGATCCCCTTTATGGTAAAGAAAAGCAAGCTGGCTAGTAGTAACAGCAGAAAATTCTGATTGCTAAGCTATCTTTCTTTGCGTATTCCAAAATATTATTCCGTTTTTCCGCTGTTGGGAGATGTTACAAAGAAGGTTCGTGAAGCTGGTATTCTAGCCCGAGGTGGTATGTTGCTGTATTTCTAGTTTAAAATGCAGGTGGGGGTGGGGGGTTAACAAGAAGAGACTTAAAAAAGAAGTGTGATAATAGCTAGAAAGAGAGTTTATTTTCTCTCAGGGTTAGTTCCTTCTCCTGAAGGCAGGAAGTCTTAAGAAGCTGCAAAGCCTTTATAATTAATAAGGCTGTGAACTCAACACAAATGTTGAACAGCTCTGCAAAAACAGAGAGCAAATTACTCAGAGCGTTGTTACAAGCCATTCATACTGGAAGGCTTTTGCTACGTCCCAAATTGCAGACTACAGTTACTGCGACATTCCCTAGGTAGGAAGACATACTATGGGTAGGAGTAGTGCGTGGAAGCAGGCTGCAGGAAAACAGGGACACTAAGACATGTCACCACGTGAGCAAGAGCTGACGTAGTACTTGTTGAGATTGCAGCCCTTTACACATTAGTGTCACTAGAGTCATTGGGATGCTTGTTGGATGTAGCTGATTGGCTTTGTGTTGTGTCCAAGTGTTATTTGTTATAACCGCTATGAGCGCCGTAAAGTCTACGGCGGAATCGTGCGCCTTTTGCAAAGGCGCCATTTTCAAATGTCTGTCTTAATAGCTGATTCGTCAGTACAAACTTTCGCGCCTCTCCGGAAGCCCGCCAAAATGTATCAACCTGTGTAACTGCCATTCTCAATGTATGTAAGCGGGCCACCTTGTACATGTCCCCCAGTCCGGTACCTATGAGCTGAATAATAAGTCACTGTGTTTGACCTGATCCTGCTGGTCAGAATGCTTCTTAAGTGCCAGACTCAACACTTTGCATGCTGAAAATTTCAGCAAGCATCAAAAGGTATAGGTAAAGATCATCCTTGCATGAAAGCCAGTTGTATCTGACTCTAGGGTTCAGTGCTCATCTTTGTTTACAGCTAAAGAGCTGTAATGGTGGATGTTTCGTGTTTATGACAGCCACCGATGCATTTACGGCAGCGTTTTGCACATGTGTGGGCGCATTTTACATTTGCTTCTAGGAGTGGTGAGGGCGGTGCGGGCTGGATTATTAGGCATTGCTGGCTGGATCCGGCCTATGGGCCGTAGTTTGGGAACCTCCACACTAGGCTATGTTGGCACTTCTCTCTTGTTGGTGGTATTGTGTTCTTGTTGGTTGCTTTGGTGATTCTGTGAGCCAGGCCAGTGCCTGCTGGCCTGAATGCTTCGTAACTTTTTTCCTATTGTGCTGCCGAGGCCTAAAAGGAGTCTCTTTTTGGCACGATCAAGGGCACTGAACTCATACTGTTCTTTTCTCTTTTCTGATTTTTTTGGTACTTGACTACTTTTTGATCTGGTGGGTTGGTGAGCTGTTTTCTGTAGACGGCTGATGATGATTTTCTCCTCATGTGCATTTCCCCACTTTTGGAGTACAGTGGTACCTCGCTTAAAGAGCATAATGCGTTCCACGGGATAGCTCTTTAAGCGAGTTTGCTCTTTAAGTGAAACACCATTGTAAGTGACCAATTGTGACTTGTGGGGGGGATTTTGAATCCTGAGTCGGGCATGCCCTCAGTCAGGCATGCGCCTGAGTGGGTGGCATATAAATCCAAAAATTAAATTAAATTAAATTAAATTAAATTAAATTAAATTAAATTAAATTAAATTAAATTAAATTAAATTAAATTAAATTAAATTAAATTAAACCCTGATTTAGTTAAGCGAGTTTTTAGTTGGTTTTAGTTGTTAAGCGAGGTGACCATTTAGAGAAAATACTGCTCTTTATGCGATGTTTTACTGTATATTGGTTCTCTGTTACCTTGCCGTTGGATGTTTAGAGTAGTTCTTAAGGGTTGTTCTGGGCTTTCAGAGTGCTCAGAAATATTAATGAGGAAACATGAAGTGAATGATCTGGTGGAGGCTTGCCCCTTCTTGTCAAATGAATTTTGTGGTACACACAAAAATTGGAAAATGAAACTAGAATCCCCAAAAGAACCTGAAATGGAAGATATAAGGGGGAAATTTGCTTTGTACATCTCTCATCCCAATGCACCACATTGTCAAAGGAAATTTCATCCACCATTAATTCTCTCTCCCCCCATTTTCGACACTGTTGCACCACCAGAAGTGGAACTAAAACCTTGGTCTATCATCAGAACTGTCCAACCTTTCTAGCTTTGTATTTAACTGGAAGGACCAGTCATCAGACTCAGTCAAAGGGAGGCAGCTTCCCGTGTTCCTATTGGTTGTTCTTATGAAAAATTGGGAACAAATGGTTATCTTCTGCTGCTGCTGTATCTGAACCTGAATATTGGTGATCATCATGGCGATCAGCCATGAAGACTGTCCTGGGAACAATATCATGCAGTGGCCTTCCATTTGCCTTCCACATCACAGTTCCACAAGTCATTTTCTGGTCCTGAACCCTTTGAGCATGCAAAGTCCTCCTCAGCCCCAGGCCAGTATTGATGAAACTGCTGCTCTCCATCAAGATGGATTCAAGTGAGATTTAAACCACTTGGGACCATTGTCCTTCCCTGTGGACTTCACCACCCATGGTTGTTAGTCCCCAGGGTGGTCAGGTTAGTTAACTGCTGCCTGACACTCGGCATTGAGTTGCTAGCAGTATGATCTACTCTATTACCATAGCAGGATAACCTGGCCAGATTCTCAATTGATTATAAGCAGTTATTCAAAAGCAACATGAACTACTTGGAGTCTGCCTTTCATATTTAAATGATTTTAAAGTGTGTCGATCTAAGCTGGGTATTTATGTGTTGCCAGGTGAAGTCAGAAAATGCTCTAGTTACTTTCTGTCTATTGACTAGCTGCAATCAGGCAAGACTGCAAGTGGTTGACATGAAAGGCAACAGAGACGGAACCATCTCAAACCCTTGACACAGCTCAGGATTTTTAATTAAATGTTTTAGACCCACAGATAACTAAAACTGTGGCTACTAAAACTTTGTATTTCTAAAACACCAGAAGCTGATTTGGTGTCTGGAAGGAAGAGTGAATTCCATTCAATCTGGGTTTGAGCTTCACAAGAACTCATTACAGATACTAAAACTGAAATCTTGTTGTGGAAACAGAGGGTAGCACTAAATGGACACTTCTCCAAGTGGAGGGAAGTAAAGAGTGGGGTCCCCCAAGGTTCAGTACTGGGACCCCTGCTTTTCAACCTCTTCATAAATGATCTAGAGGTAGGAGTAAAAAGCAAGGTAGCCAAATTTGCTGACGACACTAAATTATACAGGGTAGTGAAAACTGTGAGAGATTGTGAAGAGCTCCAGAGGGATCTCTTGACACTGGGGGAGTGGGCAAAACAGTGGCAAATGAGCTTCAACATCAGTAAGTGCAGAGTGATGCATGTTGGGGCAAAAAACCCCAATTACATTTATAAACTGATGGGGTCTGAACTCTCTGCGACAAACCAGGAAAGGGACCTTGGTGTCCTGGTGGACAGCTCAATGAAGGTGTCAACCCAGTGTGCCTCAGCAGTGAAAAAAGCAAACTCAATGTTAGGGATCATTAGGAAGGGTATAGAAAATAAGTCAGCAAGTGTCATTTTGCCTCTTTATAAATCTATGGTGAGGCCCCATCTGGAATACTGTGTACAGTTCTGGTCGCCATACCTCCAGAAGGATATTATGGAGTTGGAGAAAGTACAGAGGAGGGCAACCAGAATGATTAGGGGACTGGAACACCTTCCTTACCATCTGAGGCTGCAACGGTTGGGCCTTTTCACTCTTGAACGACGGCGTCTAAGAGGTGACCTGATTGAAGTTTATAAAATCATGCACGGTGTGGACAAAGTGGATAAGAAAAAACTGTTTTCCCTATCGCACAACACTAGAACTAGGGGACACTCCATGAAACTTTTGGGTACTAGTTCTCAAACAAATAAGAGAAAGTACTTTTTCACCCAGAGGATTACTGATCTATGGAACTCCCTGCCAGAAGAAGTGGTGACAGCTGTCAGTCTTGACAGCTTTAAGAAAGGATTAGACAAGTTCATGGAGGACAAGGCTATCAATGGCTATAATTATGGCTACCTAAGGACAACCTCCGGGTTGGAGAGATAGGCAGGATATCTCTCAATGCCATTTCCAGGGAATCCTAAGCAGGTGAAGGCATCTCCTTGGGAATACCCTGAAGGAAATGGTGAGCCACTGTGTGAGACAGAATGCTGGACTGGATGGGCTGTGGCCTGTTCCAGCAAGGCTGTTCTTATGTTCTTATGTGTTTACTATGCTTCAGCAATTTGATTCCTGAGTACTGCAGGGCGGTATGAGCTCCCGTCTTTGTCCCAGCTCCTGCCAAACTAGCAGTTCGAAAGCAAGAAATTGCAAGTAGATAAATAAGGACCATTTCGGTGGGAAGGTAAGCAGCGTTCCATGCGCTCCGGTATCTAGTCATGCCTGCCACGGAAACATCTGCAGAAGCAGACAACACTGGCTCTTCAGCTTTGAAACAGAGATGAGCACTGAACCCTAGAGTCGGATACGACTGGCTTTCGAACAAGGGAAATCTTTAATTATGAAGTTGCACAAACCATTGTGAAATTTGCGCTAAGACACTCCTGCTTATTCAGAAGCAGTCTGTTTTATGTAGAGGTTAATTGCATGGTCTGTCACAGTTAGTTACAGGACATAGTCTGACATGTAGACTTCCTGGCCATAACTTCCTGTGAATTTGCAGAAACATAAATTTTTGGTGTACAAAGTGTCCCAGCTGGTGACTTATTGATAATGATTTCCCTATCCTAATAATAAAATTATTACTGCATTGTTGTGTTGATTTATGGCAACAAACTAATTCTAGCTACTTTCATTTTCACCAGGGACAGATCTTTTATAAAGCTAATGGGTCTTAACCGCCCACTCGAAAGCCAAGCCATCTCGGAATGTGTTGCTTTACAGCAGGTGTAGCATCTTAACAATATGTTGTTCCCTACTGTTGTGATGATTGCAATTCAGTTTGAAAGAAGCAAAGAACCCTCAGTGAAGTGGTAGTTGCATATGGAGGTATCACCTCTTCTAAGCCCCTATTAAAGTCTAGCCAGGTTATCCTGCTATAGCAGTGATGGTCAACCTTGGCACTCCAGGTGTTCTGGAACTTCAATTCCCAAAAGCCCTGACCAGCAGGAGTACTGGCTTCGACTTCTGGTAATTGCAGTCCAAGAACACCTGGGGTGCCAAGGTTGGCCATCGCAGTAATAGAGTAGATCATACTGCCAGCTACTTAACACCAAGTGTCAGGTGGTGGTTAATTAACCTGACAACCATGAGGACTAATGGCCTCGGATGCCGAAGTCGACAGGGAAGGGTGATGGATTAAATCCCACCTGAATCCAAATGGATTAAATCCCACTTGAATCCATCTTGATGAAAGGCAGCAGCTTCATCCATCGCCTGGGGCTGAGGAGGACTTTGCGTGCCAAAAGGGCTCAGGACCAGAAAGTGACTCGTGGAACTGGATCAGTGGTACAGGTGTCATGCTGCGATGC
Source organism: Bradypodion pumilum (assembly GCA_035047305.1). Lineage (NCBI taxonomy): Eukaryota > Metazoa > Chordata > Lepidosauria > Squamata > Chamaeleonidae > Bradypodion > Bradypodion pumilum. The sequence goes on along the minus strand of JAWDJD010000009.1, from coordinate 7,625,577 downwards.
AGAAGGCAGATGAAAGGCCACTACATTATGTTACCAGGACAATTTTAATTTAATTCTCACACTTGTATACCGCCCAATCAGGAAACCCGATTCAGGGCGGCTCACACAATAATTATACAGTAAACACAATAATACATTATAGACAATAATTATACCATATTCAACCTACAAAAGCACATATAATAATAAGACAATACAATACTACAACAGCCTCTCCACTCAGGCCGCAGGCAAAGTCTGGGGGTGATGGCGGCGAAGTCCATCAAACATTACAAGGGGAAACACTTATTTAAAGTTTTAATGGACTGATCACCAATATTCAGATTTGAATACGGCAGAAGAAGAAGAAGACCGTGTTGGTTTTTGTCGCACTCGACCACTGGTTGCCATAATATATAAAAAGAGTAAATTTGATACACATTCTCAAACCATGACAGAAAGTGGTGAGGGAAATCCAGTCTATTCCAATGTGTGCTACAAAAGTGTTAGTTTGGGTATGATCACACCTGTCAACCGCGGCTCCGGACAATCCGGGACCTGCGCAGAACGGTTCTGCGCAAGTCGCCTTCTACGCTTGCGTAGAAGGGTTCTACACAAGCGTAGAAGGGTTCTACGCAAGCGTAAAAGGGTTCTACGCAAGTGTAAAAGCCTTCTACACATGCGTAGAAGGCGACTTGCGCAGAAGGGATGCGCAGTTCCTCTCCCCCCCCCGCTGCCAAATTCCGGGGTTTTGGCAGCTCCAAGTGGGAAACGGCGCATATCGGCGCCAAAAAATGGGAAATCCCGGCCAATCCAGGAAGGTTGACAGGTATGGGTATGATTCCTAATCTAGATTGGCCCCATTTGAATTTACGCAAGATTACTATTCAAAATATTATCAATTCCTAGCTTCCACCACCACCACCCCTCCTCCGTTTAGTCCTTTTTACTTCATAGTTCAATTAATAAAATTCTGGTAAGCAGGCAGGAAGGCTGGGTGCCGGCTAGCTATCCTGACTGAGGAATTTGCCGGTGAAAAGACCACAACCCTTCTGTTAACACCATACTTTTATCCGGTAATCACAGCCTCCGGGAGATAAAATAACAATTCATCTGGAAAATGAGATTAACTCATTTAAGTGAGGCAGCGATCATAGACAGAAGCCCATTGATGTTATCTGCTTGAACGAGAGTGTGCGGGTTTTTCAGGCCATTCCGGTTCAGGGGGTCCATGGAGTCGGCCCAGCTTGTTGAAAGTAATTGGGCCCTGTCAAAGCATGTCTTTTTGAGATATGGATATTGCCATGGAATTCTATTAATCTCTGACAAATCCCTTCTCATCTGATAGGGACTGTATGCCTTTTTTCTTCAAGCAACACATAGTCCTTACCTCCTTTGTGTATGAACAGGGATGAAGGGGCGGTGGTAACCCAAGTTGAGGGGTCTGTCTATGTATCCCAAGCGCTGGGGAGACGACATTTGTCTTGACAAACTTGAAAGAGTCTTGCAAAGCTCCTATTTCAGTTTCTCAATATTTCATTTCATCTACAACTGTGAACATAATAAAATGTCACTGTTTCCCAACGCCACACTAGCAAAATGGTCTAATCCCTCTCCAAGTAAATTTTACTAGGGACAGCTCAATAAATTAATACTGCAAAGACACATTAAGTAACAAAGAACTGGAAATATTTAGAATTTCTATCAAAGCAGTGTTCATAGCAATATATCTTAGTCTGTGCACATACGTATTTTTATTTATTTATTTTTAGGATTTGTATTGCCGCCCAATTCCAAAGACTCTGGGTGGCATACAGATATTAAAACCATCACAATTTTAAAATCACAATTAAAACCCCATTAAAAACTACCACAAAACATTCCCTACCCTCTCACCCGTTTAAATAGAGGGAGAGAACGTTCTTAAATCAGCCAGCCGGCTCAGGCCACAGCACTGCCGGTGCCCCACACTTGCTCTACCAGCCAGGTTTTTAAACCTTCTTGAAGGGCAGCAACTCTGTTTGGAGACGCAACTCGGTTGGCAAGAGGTTCCATAGGGCCAGAGCAGACACTGAGAAGGCTCTCCTTCTAGTGCTAGAGGGACACACCGCTAGCATATGGAACAATTAGAGAGCCTCTCCGATCCACTCCGGTGGAATGGACAGATATTCTAGGGATGATGCGGTCTCTTAAGTATCCTGGCCCACTGCCATGTAGGGTTTTTAAAGGTAATAACCAGCACCTTGAATTGCACCCGGAGGCATACGGGCAACCAGTGCAGCTCCCAAAGCAGTGACAAGGCATGGGCATACCGCCTGCACCCCATCACCACCCGGGCAGCTACATTCTGGACCAGTTGCAGCCTCTGAATGATCATCAAGGGCAACCCCATGTAGAGCACATTGTAATAGTCAAGTCTGGAGGTGACTAGAGCGTCCGTGACCATAAGCAAGGAACCCCGATCTAGGAGCGGGCATGACTGGCGTATGACACGAAGTTGTGCAAAAGCCCTCCTGGCCACGACTGCCACCTGCTCTTCGAGCAGTAGATGTGAGTCCAGGAGGACCCCCAGATTATGCACCAGGTCTGTTTGGGGAAATGTAGCCCCATCCAGAGTCAAAGATGGTAGCTCCCGAGATAACACGGGACCCCCTAACCCATAGCCACTCAGTCTTCCTGGGATTCAGTTCAATTCAATTCAATTCAATTCAAATTTAATTTGTACCCCGTCTTTCTCTGACCGAGGCCAACTTAAGGTGGCAACAACATCTTAAACAAAACAATATAATAAAGTGCAGTTCAAAAAGCAGTTATACAATACAGAATATCAAATCAGAAATAAGTACACTATCATACAAAAAATTACAATTCGAAAAATCAAATTAAAGAATAACACACATTACAACCTTAGCCACCCAGCAGTCACAGACGCCCATAGTTCGAATGTCCGTGAGGACAGCTGCGTTGATGTCAAATGGCTCCCACTTGCCTCTTCCCCCACGGAGCCGGTGGTGTGGGCTCCCGGGAGGAGACACGGAGCTCCTCAAAGTGGCAGGCAGCAGCTCCATTTCTGCTCTCTGGCAGGCCATCCTGGAGAGCAAGGGCAGCTGCGTTGGTGGCGGCGAATGGCTCCCACCTGCCTCTTCCCCTGCGGAGCCGGTGGCGTGGGCTCCCGGGATGCAGCCCATTGTCCCCCATCCATGCCCCAACAGCCTCCAGGCACCTGGAAAGGACTCTTGAGTGCATCACTAGGATCACCATGGGCCGAGATGTACAACTGAGTATCATCAGCATACTGATGATATCTCACCCTGTGGGAATGGATGATCTCCCCCAGCGGCTTCATGTAAATGTTAAATAGAAGAGCGGAGAGAACCAAGCCCTGAGGCACCCCATACTGGAGAGGCCTAGGGCTGGACATCTCATCCTCTAAACACACCGACTGGGTCTGGCCCATCAAAAATGTGGCAAACCAGGACAAAACAGTGCCCAAGTACTGCAGGATGGAATGAGCTCCCATGGGTAAAGCGCTTCTCCGGCCAAAGGCACCCCTGCGCTGATAGCAGAATGGATTCTTGGTGGTCCCTCTTCGTTATCAGCGCAGGGGTTCCTTTGGCTGGAGAAGCCCTTTCCCAGGGGTAAAGCTCTTCTGCCTTTGGCCAGAGAAGCACTTTACCACTGGGAAAGGGCTTCTCCGGTCAAAGGCACCCCTGTGCTCTTAGTGAAATGGAGTCTTGCTGGTCCACTTGCCGAAACGGCAGAGTGACCAGTGAGACTCCATTTCGCTATCAGCGCTGGGTTGCTTTCCCCCTGGGAATGCACTTCCCAAGAGGAAAGCAGCCCAGTGCTGCCAGTTCACAAAGGGGCTTTGGGGGGAGCCAGGGGATAGGATCCCCCACGACACCCCAAAGCCAGTGGGCTTTTGCCTTAAAAAAAATTGTATTGTACAATGATGAAAATTGTTGTACGACACAATTTTTCTTTTAAAAAAAAGACAAACGTTGTACGATTTCATCGCTGTACGATGCAATCCGTATACGGGGTTCTACTGTATTAGGTCACAACTGGAGTAGGTCCGTTGAAACAGTGGGGATTTGGTGAGTCAACCTATGTATTTTCTGTTGGTTTAATGGGCCTACGCTAATTGTGCCTTACTAGATTTTAGCCATTTTTGAAATAGTAGCCGTGTTAGTCTGTGCAAGCATATCAGAGAGTAAACAACAACAACAAAAGGCAAAAGCGCTGTGGCACCTTAAAGACTAACTCCTGTATTTTAATGTTAGCTTTTGTGGATCAAGTGCACTTCATGAGACATAAGAGTGGATATCATGGTATACTTTTGCACATATCTGGTATAGAGACCCAGAGTAGCTGGGCAGAGTTAGTTGGTTCAAGAAATAGATATTCAAATCAATGAATTATTTACAACCAATAGTAACGTGCAATCAGCTTGGCTGTGAATCTCTGATGGGAATTAGTTTGAGGAGTTAGGTTCTCTTTTTGCAAAATAAACATTCTGACATTACACATCTGGCTAATGTGTTAATTGAGGAAGCTTTATGGGAGAGGCACAGCCAGAGGTCAACTATCCTGAGAATCATCTCCCTCCCACATCCCCACATTTTAAAGTCTGTTCTTTAAGGTGAATGCAACTCCTTAGTTGTGGTATTTTTAAATTTGATATGCCAGAAACCTTTGGCTAATATTCAAACCTTTGCGTTGAGTGTCCAGCATGTGTATATATTTTATCTCTGTTGTCTCTCTCTGGAGACTTGGTTTGTAATTTTTGCAATTACAAAACATCAATCCATTTCCCAAAGAAATGAAAACCAGTTCTTTATTCTTAGGTCGCCCTTGCTCGCAAACCAGTCGTATCTGGCTAGGGTTCAGTGCTCATCTCTGTTTACAGCCAAAGAGCCAGCACTGTCTGCGTCTGCAGATGTTTCCGTGGACATGAGGCATGCATGACTAGATGCCAGAGTGTGTGGAATATTGTTACCTTCCCACCACAGTGGTACCTGTTTATCTACTTGCAATTTCCTGCTTTCGAACTGCTAAGTTGGCAAGACCTGGAACAGATGACGGGAGTCCACTTGGGTCTCGAACTGCTGACGTGCCGACCTTCCAGTCATCAAGTTCAGCGCCTTAACCACTAAGCCACCACAGCCTCTTTCTTTATTCTTGCGTATCAGAAATTAACACCTAAATCATATTGTTAGTCCCAACAAGGATAGTAACACTCAATGAATTGTTGAATTGTAAGTTAACATGTATGCAAATCAGTGGATCTCCTCTTATTTAGATTTAAATCTAAGGAAGCAAAAGTCTCACACTCATCATTGTAATTCAGGATGACTTGTTCAACTCTACAATGCATATGGTACCCATCCCATTGGTTCGGGAATGTACTGGCAAACCTACACATGTACATATTTGCAATCATAATGATACATATTTTGCATGCTCAGGAATAGTAGTACAGTGGAACCCCAGATAACAACGCGATCGCACAACGACAAAACCGGATAATGATGCTATATTTTTAGAAAAGTCATGCACTGGATAGCGTCATTTTGTTGTTATGCGGTGCATCGTGTTTGGTCTCCTACCTGTTCGTCAGGTCCCTGTGTCCGGCTCTCCAGCGTCTGGGAGGGTGGGAGGACATATTCCACGCTGTTCCCACGTTCCTAGCACCCCCCTGGGCTGCACAACAGCTGAGAAAAGTTGTGGCCGCCATCTTATTTTCTTTTTATAAAAAAACAAGATGGTGGCCACAACTTTTCTCAGCTGTTGAGCGACCCAGGGAGGTGTTAGGAAAGCAGGAACAGCACAGAATAAGTACTCCCACCTTCCCAGATGCTGAGGGCTGTCAGTTTGTAGTTCTGTCAGCTTGTAGATTGGGCTGAGTGGAGGTGCCTAGCAACCCTACCCAGCCCAATCTAAACCCGTCAACCCCCGTGGGCTGTTAGCTTATAGATCGGGTGCCTAGCACTCCTACCCAGCCTGATATAAAAGCCAGCACCCTGTGCGGGCTGTCAGCTTGTACATCAGGCTGGGTGGAGGTGCTAGGCACCAACCCGGGGATCAACGCAAAATCAACCCGGGGATCAGGCAAACTGCTCAATTTTTCCTCTTTAATCTCAGGGTGTCCACAGGGTGCAATCCCCTCTCCGTTGGGTCCCATGGCTCTGGAAGGGTTAGGGGAACTGACCCCTATTGTCCCCCAACACTTCCGGAGCCATGGGACGCGGTGGAGGGGAGATCGCACACCCCCCCACTCCGACATTGAAGAGGAAAAACAGCTTGGTTTTTCCTCTTTAATCTCAGGGTGTCCACAGGGTGTGATCCCCTCTCCGCCGGGTCCCATGGCTCTTGAAGGGTTAGGGGAACCGACCCCTATTGTCCCCCAACACTTCTGGAGCCATGGGACGCGGTGGAGGGGAGATCGCACATACCCCCACTCCGATATTAAAGAGGAAAAACCGCTTGGTTTTTCCTCTTTAATCTCAGGGTGTCCGTGGGGTGCGATCCCCTCTCCGCCGGGTCCCCTGGCTCCGTGTGGGTTGTTAGCTTTTAGATCAGGCTGGATGGAGATGCCAGACACCCGCACTCAGACACCTGATCTAAATGCCTTCTCCCCGCACGGTGCGTACTTTGGGGGAAAGCCCTTTTTTTTGTCGTTGTCCAATGCATGCACCGGGCGACGACAAAAAACGTATAATGACACGACTTGGGGAACCAAGTTTTGTCATTATCCGGGGTATCACTTTTCAGAAGTCAAAGCCCACCTCTTGTTTCTAAAACACAGAATTGCTGCAGTCAGTTTCCCCAGGATTTTTCTCACCTTCCTCAAAATGGAAATTTCTCTTGGTGGTTCTTTTGTTTGTTCATTATAAGCACGTTGCCGCTAACATGCTCGACTTCAAGCTATTCTCAATTCAATTTGAATTGAAAGGTTTTTGTGTGTGGATAATTTACATATAAAAGCTTTACAGTACATTGCATAAAATGACTGTGTTTAGAAAACAGACTTTTCAGTTCTGCAGCATGATTCTTCCGCCAGCTGAGTTACTTCCTCTATTTATTTCTTAGGGTTTTTTAAACAATTCATCCTCCTCCCATTCTAATTATAAATTGGTAGTGACTAGAAATTGATGCGTGAATCCCCCATGTGTACCAATGGACATCTATCTAAATCCATTGTGGTTTAACCATATTATAGGAAAATTAAAGGTGTGTTTCTGTTACCAAAGTAATTTAAACAGCTATCCCAAGTGTGGGAGGATGCATCTCTCCCTTCTAATGCCTTTTAATAGCTGGTGGTAGTTTTCCTCTAACTGACTTATACTAAATGAGGACTCTGAATCATTTGAATGGTTCTTTATGTAGTCTGTTTTCACTGCAGCACTGGCCAGAATCCTGTTACTTACAAACACAAGCACGGGTCAATGAGAAATTCCCACTACTTAATCAGCAGATTGATTCCCAAGTACTGCAGGAGAGAATGAGCTCCTGTCTTTATCTCAGCTCCTGCCAACCTAGCAGTTTGAAAGCAAGAAATTGCAAGTAGATCAATAGGGACCACTTCGGTGGGAAGGTGAACAGCGTTCCGTGCGCTCCGGTGTCTAGTCATTCCTGCCACATGACCACGGAAACGTCTGCAGAAGCAGACAGCGCTAGCTCTTCGGCTTGGAAACAGAGATGAGCACTGCACCCTAGAGTCGGATACGACTGGATTCGAGCAAGGGAAACCTTAAGGACCTGATGCTTGTACTCTTCACTGCATACCTGTTGTGTGACTTGACATGTGATAAGGATGTAGACTTCTCCTTGAATGATGTTCCTTGTCCAGTGAGCAACTTCTTCCATCATCTAATTTGGTTTTGCTCAAGAATGTTTCTTCTTACCATAAAGCTCTTCCTGGATCTGAGCCCCCGGACTTGAGGCTCATATACTAAGAGGTTAGACTGCTTTGAAAGGGGACTGGAGAAATCAGGGTAGATCATACTATCAGTCACTGTGAGTCGCTATAGAAATGCATTCCCACCAATAGTAATGACAGTATGCTCCTGTACAGTGATACCTCATACAACGTCCAAACTTGGTTCCACAAGTTTGGACTTTATACGGTTTTGGACTTTGTATGAGGCATGCAAAATCCTAGCCGCGATGCCTCATACAACGTCCAAATCCTTGCCACGATGCCTCGTACAACGTCATTTCCATAGAGATACATTGTACTGTAACAGCACAGACTTCAGGGCAAAGTCAAGGAAACAGAGAGGAAACTGACAGAACTTTAAGAAATCATTGTCTAAAGGCTAAAAACATTACAAAAACTTGTCAAACAACCCTGGTTGTCCAAGAACCTGAAGAATGCTGCAAAAATCCCAGGAATGCTTCTAAAAATTCTGATGAAATTTTTTTTAAAAAAATCTAAAATCGCACTCAAGACCACTCCTAAACACTCTTCGCCTCATGCAAAACCCACAAGAGCAATGCACGCATGTCCTGCCTTTTATACTGCCCAGACACAATGCAACCTGAGAAAACCCCAATGCCTCATACAAAGTCGCACGACTTTGTATGAGGCAACTTTTTTCAAGAGATTAGGTGATGTTGTATGAATCCGATGTTGTATGAAGCGGACTTTGTATGAGGTATTACATTTTCTGGGGAACACAATTATCGGAGTACTGTGCACTCATATCTTTCTTGTGGAACCTCTCTGACAAGATGCAAGTATAATCAGTTTGCCACAGTAAGTTACCTTTGGCCTGATTTTTTTATTTATTTATTTTTGAATTTATATGGCCGCCTTCCTCGTCTCGGCGACCCAAGGCAGCTCACATCAATTAAAAAATCATCCCCATACAATAAAATCAGTACCAAAACTATAAATTGTTAAAATATCCATAAAACCCTAACTCCTCATCAAAACCCCTGGCAAGGCTAGATAAGCCATCAGGGTTGGGTTGTGGTGCCAAATCATACCTGTCAAGTGCAGCTCCGGAAAATATGGGAACTGCTCCGGCCCGCATGTGCATGCGCAGAACCCTTTTGCGCATGTGCAGAACCACTTTGTGCATGTGCCAAACCACTTTGTGCATGCGCAGAGCCCATTTGTGATGGGCGCACATGCGCAGTAACCCCTTTCCCCGATGTTCAAATGCGGGACAGACAGGTATGTGCCAAATGCATTCCAAGCCTGCTGGCAAAGCAATGTTTTTAGAGCCTTCCTGAAGGGGGGCAACTCCATCTGGAGGTGCAATTCTGGGGCGGATACCGAGAAGGCTCTCATCCTGGTCCCAGTGTGGTGTGCTTCCCTCGCTGATGGGACCACCAGAGAGCCCCTAAGGTCCGCCCTTGTAGGACGGGTCAAAAACCTTGGGGCGATGCCGTCTCTTAGGTATTCTGGCCCACTGCCATGAAGGGCTTTTCCAGCACCTTGAATTGCACCCGGAAGCATACTGGCAGCCAATGCAGCTCCCGTAGCAGCAGTGAGGCACGGGCATAACGGCCGCACCCCATCACCATCTGGGCACCCATCACCACCCGGGCATCCATCACCACCCGGGCTTTCCCATCCATCCATCCATCCAACCAAGCATCCATGGGGGGTCTTCTGTAAAAAAATAAATGTCTGGAACATGGTCTAGTGACCTAGAAAAGCAGATGTACTGAGTTGTAGAAACTTTCCTTTTCATGCAGATGGTCCAACATTCAGACTGTGAAATGTAGCCATAATGCTTTCAGGTGGCAGACTTTGGAAAGCCCATTAGAACTGACCATACTGGGAAGGACAGATAGTTGCTTCGATACATCATCAGACCAGCCTTCCATTGATTTGCTATTACAGAGGAGTTTCTTAGTGACCCACAACCCCTTCACTGAAAGAAAGAAAAACCCCAGCAGAGTTGATTCCACCAGGAAAAAAAACCATTTTATTTTTTTCTGTTCCTAGAAGCCTCCGGGAGCAGCACTTTTACACTAATTTCCCCAATGCACCCAAACCTTGAAAAAAAAATAAATCTGGACATGCCTGCCTAGCTATTTCTTGTGGATTTTTAAGCAGGTTATGGGGATTAATTTTTTTAAGCACTGGTCTTCTTAAAACTGCACATCCCTCTGACCCTTGGATCCCTTTTCCATCCCTGGTGGTGCAGTGGTTAAACTGCTGTCCTGCAACCAAAAGGCTGTGAGTTCGATCCTGACCAGGGATAAAGGCTGACTCAGCCTTCCATCCTTCCAAGGTCGGTAAAATGAGTACACAGCATGTTGGGGGCAAAATGCTAATTAACTTGTGAACCGCCCTGAGACTGCATTAAGTGCTACAGGCTGGTATATAAGTGTGATTGCTTTTTTGCTTTGCTTTATGTATTTAAGTTTTACACTCAAAATGTGTGGGGGACCAATAGCTAGCCCGATGTTTTGGAGTCCCCCCCCCCATTGACAGTGGTTGGGGTGAGGAGAGTAATAAGCCACAAATGATATGAGAACTTCCTAGACCAGGGGTTCACAACCTAAGGCATGTGGACCTGATCTGGGCCATGGTGCTATTTCGTGTGACCCCCCCTCCAAGGGCATTCAAGAAACAAAATGGCCACCCCTTTGAAGCTGTTGGGACAAAATGGCCACCCCCATCATGCAGGCACATACCTGTCAACCTTCCCGATTTGGCTGGGATTACCCCGTAAATTGACGTCGATTGACATCATAACCTGGCCCCCGCTGCCAAACCCCTGTAATTTGGCAGCGGGGGAAACATTTTCCGCGCATGTGCGGAAGCGCTACGTCACTTGCATAAGGGCTGCGCAAGCAGCGTAGCGCTTCCGCGCATGCGTGAAAGGGGTAAAACTTTTCCACGCATGCGTATAACGCGGCCTGCGCACAAGCGATGTGCACAGGTCCCGTTTTTCCGGAGCCGCGGGTTGACAGGTATGTGTAGGCATGACTGAGAGAGTGTGACCAGGCCCCTAGCTTGAAAAGGTTGGGAACCCCTGTCCTTGCCTTTTCCTTTCATAGGCTTTGGATTTGCCCAGAATACTCAGCAAGGCTGGGAAATATCTGCACCCAAGACGTTGGAAAACGCGATATCAGGACATTTTCAGTCCTATTACTTTCGTCTGGTCAGTTCTGTGCATGCTTCTCCCAGTCCTGAGAGTTGCTCTCAGGATCCTTGCCGCCTCCCTCATGTTTTAGGAGTGCCACAACAACATAATGCCTGTTTTGCAAGCGCAGTTAAGCTTATCCATTTATTTATGTCCGCGCAATGTTAGAGTCTCTTTGAAATCCTGAGAATTATTTTGTGCAGCAAAGGGACAAATAACAGTCGTCGTATTCTCCACCCGCACACGCCACCCTCGAGCGCTCTTAGAATTGCTTCATCTTTGGATGATAACTCTGAAACCCAGAGACTCACCAAATGTTCCATGCGCTAATTCTATTGTCTCTTCCTGCTGACGCAGCACTTTTCTGTTTTATTTTTAAGAGGTACCTGGTAGAGTAACAGAGGGCCTCATTAAAGGCCATCTTTTATCCTACTTCATATTTTATTCTGATTTTTTTAAGAGCCCTTCAACACAAGAAAGTCAGATGAAACAAACGAAACATCATTTTTTATCGCTGTTCAGCACCAAACCCTCCCCCTCAGTGCCAGAAATATACTGTAGTTACAGTTATAGGAAACTTCACAACAGGCTCCAGAATTGCGGGTCATTGAGAGTATCAAGTCCAGGAGGTACCTTAAGAGAAACCCATTATGCAAATAAAGGAGGAGAGAAAAGACAGGGTGAACATAGAAAAGAGGATGTGACCTTTGATAGCTTATCAGCATTTTCATTGTTAATAGTCTGGTTCTTGTGGTGGCTTAGTGGTTAAGATGCTGCGCTTGACAACTGGAAGGTCGGCAGCTCAGCAGTTCGAGGCCCGAGTGCTGCAGGATGGAGTGAGTTTCCGTCTCTGTCCCAGCTCCTGCCAACCTAGCAGTTTGAAAGCAAGAAATTGCAAGTAGATAAATAGGTGCCACTTCAGTGGGAAGGTAAACAGCATTCCGTGCACTCTACCACCTGTCCACGGAAACATCTGCAGACGCAGACAGCGCTGGCCCTTTTGCTATAAACAAAGATGAGCACTGAACCCTAGAGTTGGATACGACTTGCTTTCGAGCAAGGGTGATCTTTACCTTTACCTCTTTCAAATAGATAATAAGCTGTCTAGTGTCATATTGGTGTGTTGCTTGACCTGTTTACAGGGGTTTGTGGGATCCTTGGCTTGCCAGTTAAAAGCATTGTGACAGTTCACACTGCCCAGCTACCCTCACCTATCAAAGCATTATTATGCAGAGACTAGCATTTTCCATGCCTCTGGCTTGGTTCTCTCCAGACAAATCAAATTAGGATTTCCAGGAAGGGGGTTTCAGAAGGGCCAGAGGGATAAACCTGGGAAACAAAGCAACTAATTGCAATTACAATTTCTTGCTATCGAGCTGCTAGGTTGGCAGGAGCTGGGACAGAGACAGAAACTCAGTCCATCATGTAGCACTCAGGTCTTGAACTGCTGACCTACCATTTGTCGAGTTCAGTGTCTTAACCACTAAGCCACCACAGTCAGTGATAATTTAGGGGCTGGCATATTTGTAATGTGGTAAGCAGGGTCAGCAAGTGCTGTTCAATGGATTATGCCCATGAGGTGCATGAAACATAAGTTAGAAAATGTATGTTGTGCATTATACTGTGTGAAAGAGAAATGTTGTTTACCATAAGGGGTTTTAGTGTATGATTAACAGGGTGACCTATATGTATCTTACTTTCAAATACTAGATGGATTTTGTCTGTAAACACAGGATTCAGTATTTAACCAGAGTAGCATAGCTTCATTTTTCCCATCACAGCCAAGTAAAGCCCTAGTAATGATTTATGAAGCAACTACCATTTCTGACCCTTAAAACTATATGTTTAAGGTCAGGAATATGAACTTTCACAGGGCTGTGTGTGTGTGCGTGTGTGCGTGTGTGCGCGTGTGTGTGTGTGTGCGTGCGTGCGCGCGCGCGCACACACGCACACACACGCGCACACACACACACACACACACACACACACACACACACACACACGTTTGTTAGTGGGAGGGGGACAGTTAAGATAACTTTTCCCACTGGTCTGGGTTATCTACTTTATTTGTTCTGTTCTTGTTGAGGTTTATATGTCTAAATACCAAAACCAAGTCATTTTGAAATTAGCAGAGGTGGATCTGAAACTCATTTGGCAGCAAATTTGCATTTTAAAAAACTGCTAACTGGGACAACATGTTTTTGGTACAGTTGGTGGTGTGTTTGTACCTGTTTAGGCTAAAGAGGTTACACTTGGGGCACAATGCTTGTGTACATAGTGCAGCATGTACCTAATCATTTCAGTCGTCAGATACGTGGCTCTGAATTTGCTTTCTCCTCTTTGTTGTTGTTGTTGTTCAGTCGCACAGTCGATTCCGACCCTTTGCGACCCCATGGACCATTTTCCTCCAGGCGCCTCTGTCCTCCACCATCCCCCTCAACCCTCCCAGCTCTGTGCCCATTGTGTCTATAATACCATCTAGCCATCTCATCCTTGGCCTCCCCCTTCTTCTTTTGCCCTCCACCTTTCCTAACATCACGGCCTTCTCAAGTGAATCCTCCCTTCTCATTTGATGTCCAAAGTATTTTAGCTTCATCTTTACTATTTGACCTTCCAATGAGCAGTCAGGGTTAATTTCTTCTAAGATTGACCTATTTGTTCTCCTCGCTGTCCAGGGGACTCTCAAAACCCTCCTCCAACACCACATTTCAAAGGCATCTATTCTTCTGCGTTCAGCCTTCCTAATTGTCCAGCTCTCACATCCGTACATTACTACTGGGAAAACCATTGCTTTGACTATTCTAATTTTTGTTTGCAATGTAATGTCTCTGCTTTTCACTATGTTCCCCAGGTTTCTCATCGCTTGTCTCCCAAGAATCAGTCGCCTTTTTATTTCATGGCTGCAATCTCCATCTGCAGTGATCTTTGATCCTAAGAATGTAAAATCTGTCACTGCTTCTACTTCTTCCCCATCTATTTTCCAGGAACTGATTGGGCCTGTTGCCATTATCTTGGTTTTCTTGATATTGAGTCTCAAGCCAGCTTTTGCACTCTCCTCCTTCAGCCCAATCAAGAGATTCTTTAGGTCTTCCTCACTTTCTGCCATTAGGGTGGTATCGTCTGCATATCTCAGATTATTGATGTTTCTCCCAGTGATTTTAATCCCATATTGTGATTCCTCCATCCCTGCACTGCGCATTATGTGCTCTGTGTATAGGTTGAATAAGCATGGTGACAAAATGCAGCCTTGTCTTACTCCTTTTCCTATTCCAAACCACTCTGTTATTCCATGTTCTGTCCTAACTGTTGCTTCTTGGTTCATGTACAGATTTCTCAGGAGGCATATGAGGTGCTCTGGTATTCCCATCTCTTTAATTACTTGCCACATCTTGTTGTGGTCCACACAGTCAAATGCCTTAGTGTAGTCAATAAAACAAAAGTAAACTTGTTTCTGGTATTCCTTTGTTTTCTCCATGATCCAGCGTATGTTGGCAATGTGGTCTCTAGTCCCCCTGCCTCTTCTGAAACCAGCCTGCACCTCTGGTAATTCTCTCTCCACATGCTGCTGAAGTCTGTCCTGTATTATCTTGAGCATCACCTTGCTGGCATGTGGGATGAGCGCGATTGTTCGATAATTTGAACTCCTCTTTGGACTTCCTTATTTTCCATGGTACCTATTTTAGACTATACATAGGCCTAGAACTTGAGATGGTAGGATAGATGAGTTCAGAACATGTCTTCAGGTCTTTTGCATGTTCTCCATTCTGTAGCATGGTGTCTAAATGTGTATGGGCCTGTACCCCAGAGCAATTTGGCTCTTTGTGAGTTGAGCTGGAATGCTCAAAATTTGTGAGGTCGATGGTGCTCTCCTTTCACTGGAGGGACCTTGTAGACAGACTGAGAAAAGATACAATGTTGGCATGTGCGCGCACCAGAGATATGCCTTGCTATCCCTTGATATGAGTTGCAGCTGACGACAACACACATACATCGCCATGTGAAGGCAAACTGACAAGAAGAGACAGAGATGAATGAAGATCTAATTCAAGCTCTAATTCATACATGTCAAGTTTTGGATTTGGAAATAAGGGAAATTTCCCGGCAAATACAGGATACTTGACAGCTATGCTTATCCTGCGCTGCCCTCCAATGGCAGAAATAGGGCATTGCAGTCTAATTAATAAGGAATGACGGCGGGAAAGAGGGTAAAATAAGTGGTTTTCCCGGCCAATAAGGGATACTTGACAGCTATGCTCTAATTTGATGCAAGATTCTGTGTGTAAGCATGTCCAGACAGGCATTTGCAGACATTTCTGTGGACATGTGGCAGGCATGACTAGACCATACCGGTCAAGTTTTGGATTTGGAAATAAGGGAAATTTCCCGGCAAATACAGGATACTTGACAGCTATGCTTATTATGTGCTGCCCTCCAATGGTGGCAATAGGACATTGCAGTCTAATTAATAAGGGATGACGGCAGGAAAGAGGGTAAAATAAGGGGTTTTCCCGGCCAATAAGGGATACTTGACAGCTATGGACTAGACACTGGAGTACAAGGAACATTGTTTACCTTCCCAATGAAGTGGTACCTATTTATAGGTAAAGGTCACCATTGCTTGAAAGCCAGTCATATCCGACTCTAGGATTCAGTGCTCATCTCTGTTTATAGCCAAAGAGCCAGTGCTGTCTGCGTCTGCAGACGTTTCTGTGGTCATGTGGTAGGCATGACTAGACACCAGAGCACATGGAATGCTGTTTACCTTCCCACCGAAGTGGTACCTATTTATCTACTTGCAATCTCTTGCTTTCTAACTGCTAGGTTGGCAGGAGCTGGGACAAAGACGGGAGCTCATTCCGTCCTGCAGTACTCGGGTATTGAACTGCTGACCTGCCGCCTTCCAGTCAGCGTCTTAGCCACTTGAGCCACTGCAGTCCGTGTTTATCTACTTGCAATTTCTTGCTTTCGAACTGCTTGGTTGGTAGGAGCTGGGACAGAGATGGCCAATCACTCCATCATGCGGGCATCTAGCACAGTATCATCAGCTGTGACTGTAAGTGGCTTTGCCCGTTTTCAGGCAGGATTGTCTCTTCAACCTAGGTTTTTGGCCCTTTAATCTCAAGGAACGGGTTGATTTTAATGCAATGTGATGGGCCTTGCCACTTAAAGACAGTTTTGTGCCTTGTTTGCTTTTGCTTGTATTTTGCATGTAACATTTAAGAGCCCTTCATGCCTGGAGGGTTTTTATTATAAACATAAAGCATTAATTTAAACATTAAATATTTTATAGCTGCTTTTTAGTACATAAATTTTCACTGATGCTCCAAGATGTTAATTTTTGTTTTAATATTTGCTTTTTTATTATTAGGACCTCCCAACACTCGCTCTCACACAAACTTACACCAAGATTGCTGAAAAAGGAGCGGAAATCTCTCTCTCTCTCTCGGGGTGTCTTTCTAGCTCTAAGAACAAAATTCCTCACAAATGAAAATATTTTCTGCTATTTCCCCACACAACTCTCATTATAACTTACAATAAGCCATGTTTTCAAAGTATGACAGTATCCTTACACATTGCAATTAAATTTACAGATAGGCTGAGCACAACAGAAAATAGTGAAGACGGTTAATAGAAATTACAGCAAACTGAGAAAATGCATTTTCAGAATTTCAGATAGTTTAGGAGTGGGAGATAATTAGATTTGAGGGGGGAATAAGAAAAGTTATGCAGCTATTGAGGCATTGCGCTAATCTGTTTACCATTCTGTTCAGTACTTGTATTAGCCATTTTGCACTTCAACTGAATGAAAGAGTAAAATGTCTCCCTCCCCATGCCGTTGTGTATGTGTACTTAAGAGTCTCCGACCTTCACCTTGCCTTTAACTATTCTATAAATTAATTCCCATTGACCCATTTCTAGAAGATAGGAGACGGTCTTTAACGGCCCTGGGATGGCCTAGCCATTAAGTCTGTGGAAGAGGGGCAGCACCAGGCCAGTGCTGGCCATTTGGAACGCAGGGACAAGTCCCGCTGCACCCCAATGACGGGCGGTCCCCAGAGGTGGGCAGAAGTATGTCACCTGGTGGCTACAATTCATGACATCATGCAGTACCCACATAGGCGCCACTCCCTCCCTCTCTGTCCAGCACCCTTTTAGTGTATCCAGCCATACCTGTCAAGTTTTGGATTTGTAAATAAGGGAAATTTCCTGGCAAATATGGGATACTTGACAGCTATGCTTATCCTGTGCTGCCCTCCAGTGGCGGCAATAGGGCATTGCAGTCTACTTAATAAGGGATGACAGTGGGAAAGAGGGTAAAATAAGGGGTTTTACCGGCCAATAAGGGATACTTGACAGCTATGTATCCAGCACACCCCTGGGCAGCACTCAGGATAATGAATAGTTTCTAAATCTACCTTTTGTTTTAGTCTATAAAACTACAAGTGCTCCTGAACTGCTTGCCTTTCTTTTCTGTACCCAGCTCTTGAAGGAAGGGGGGGGGGAGAGAAGAGGGCCTTTTTCAAAAGATCTTTTAGTAAAGCCTTTCTCTCTCTCTCTACCACTTCTGGTGCATGTATTCTTTTTGGTAATCCACAGACGCACAAGATGCGATTTGCCCATTTCCAGCAGCATACTAATCTAGCATTTGTGTCTTAAAGCCAAATGAGATGGAATATAGCCGTGTGGGGCTATGACGAGACACTAGCTCAGTAAACCTGTGTCAGGCTGCACCACTTTATTGTGCAGGTATGCAACTGTATTATACTATTTTGTACAGAGCAACTGGAAACAGGTTGGGCTAAAGGTAGAGGACAGCGACTTTCAGTCCCATTTGTTGGCTTTTACATAAAATTTCTGGACAGAGCAGCATTCAGTCACTTTGAGTCCTGCCTGAAATCCAGGTTGGTGTAAATCGCCTCAAACCTGGTGGAACAATTAAAGGGAAAGAGTAGAAAAGCTTCCTATTAGGGACAATATTGTTAATGCAGTATTTGCTGGTCTCTTTCACACAGAGAGTTTCTTTTGAGTTCGAGAAAAGCTCCTGCATAATTATAAGAATGAGTTGACTTGTTAATCATTATGTATTTGCCCTTAGGAGGTAAAAGGTAAGAAACTTTATAAGGTACGTACTAGAACAGGGGTTACCAACCTACAGCCAGCGGGTCAAATCTGGCCTGCAGTGCCATTTCATCTGCCCCCCACCCCCTCCAAGGACTTTTGAGAAACAAAATTACCAACCATTTGAAGCATACCTGTCAAGTATCCCGGATTGGCCGGGATTTCCTGTAATTCAGCGCCGCAAACTCTACTTTTCCGCCGCCATCCCATAATTTGACAGTGGGGAAAAGTAGTTACTGTGCACCCCCTTCTGTGCAGAACCCTTCTACACATGCATAGAAGCCTTCTACAATGTGCAGAAGGCTTCTGCGCAGGTCCCGTATTCTCCGGAGCCGCGCTTGACAGGTATGCTTTGAAGCTGTTGGGACAAAATGGCCACCCCCATCGTGCAGGCAGGGCAAAATGGCTGTCTGGCCCTCAAAGCTGTCTGAGAGAGTGTGACCCGGCCCCTGGCTTGAAAAGGTTGAGAACCACTGGACTAAAGGCTTGAAATTGTGATAGAGAAAAACTGGGAGGAGCTGTAAGGTAGACTTTATGTGTGAAATATGTTGTGTCGCTCTGACATGTGGTTACCTATTACTTTGATTTTCTTGTTCCTTATTTCATTTAATATTTATTTTTAAGCTGCACATACATTTGTTTGACATGATTGGATGATTTCTTTCCCCTGCCTGATGTGTGAATCACATCTGTGCTTCACCTGCACATATTATAGAAATAATGGGCCTTTTATTTGGAAACTATCCTTAATCTTTTTGGATTTGTTGTTCTGTTACTCTACTATAAACAGATTAGAGAAAATATAAGTGCTTTATTCTTGTAAACAGAATGGAAACCAGTTCAGAGATACTACGGGGAGGGGGGGGGGATTTGCAATTCTTAGTATCTCTCGGCCAGCATGGGTAGCTGTATCCTCCGTCACAAATGAGAAGAATGGCGTCTCAGTGCATTGATGGTGGAAGGTGTGTTGTGAGTCTCAGCGTCTTCCCCAACATCTTCTCCAAAAGTACTGCAAACTTTTCAGCAAAATATGGAAGTTTGACATGGATGTAAAAATTGCTTGCCAGCTCACAAGTAACAAGATCTGCATTTTTTCACATAACCAACACTTTTTCTCTGCAGAAATTTTTATTTTAGTTTATGAAATGAGCTCAGCTGGAATGTATTTCATCACTCTAATTGCTCAGCTTTTTAACGATCCAGCTGTTTTTCTCCTTATGCCGACAATTGAGTAACGTGTTCATTTTTGTAGCTTGTTAACTAATCTTCCTTCGAATTGGGTAATGAATGCTACCATCCAGAATTAACTGTGGTTGTAACATGTGTGTGTGTGTGTGTGAGAGAGAGAGAACGAACATCAAATATGTGCAATATACTGTATGTGTCAAATGATTGCAGATTATATCTTGCAGCTTTTAACTTTTCACAGCCAACACTATAAAGGTTTTTTTTTCCCTTGCTCGAAAGCCTGTCGTATCCGACTCTATGGTGTAGTGCTCATCTCTGTTTCTAAGCCGAAGAGCCAGCGCTGTCTGCTTCTGCAGACATTTCCGTGGTCATGTGGCAGGCATGACTAGACACCGGAGCGCACGGAGTGCTGTTACCTTCCCACCGAAGTGGTCCCTATTTATCTACTTGCAATTTCTTGCTTTTGAACTACTATAGGCAGCAGGTTTTTACAGACGCCTATAGATGAGCATTGCTTCTTGGTATCTCCTCTGAGCAAGCACTACTAAATTTAACTCAGCTCTGAAGCTAATTGAGATGTAGTCTGCTGTAGTGAGTAAGGTGTTAAAGTAGGACTCAGAAGATTTTTCGTTCATATCCCCACTTGGCTAGGGAAACTCAATTGGGGTTGGCAGTTTTTTGAACCACTCTGTGAACTTCGTACATACTTGTGAGCCCCAAAATTAGCTAAGATGAATTATTCAACCATTCCCAGTACAAAATAAGCATACAGTTAATGAAGCTTGAATAATAATTTTAGGATCATAGAGAAAGCCAATATGTTTAATGAGATGACAGTTAAACAAAAAGGACTGAGTCATTTATCTAAGAGGAGCAGACTTGTGTGACCGTATGTTTCTGAACATTCTAAACGAATATGTAATGTCAAGATAGAATATGAAACACATTCCGCTCCTCGGCCCCACCTGGGCTGAGAACACATGTGTATAGTTTGTCAAAAAAGTACTATTTTCTGGCGTATAAGACTACTTTTTAACCCCGAAAAATCTGTGCCAAAGTCGAGGGTCGTCTTATAGGACAGGTACTTAACTGCAGCTTGTTTCCCCTTGCTTCATATGTCCGGCGCATATGGTGGGGGATGCCGTGGCCGAGTCCCTGCTCTGTGCAAGGGGAAGCAAGCTGCACACATCTTCCTGTACCACGAGGAGGAGAACGTGAGCGTGGATTGGCTCTCCACCAGAACCTGCCCATTCGACTCGGAGGGCTGCGCGTCTTCAGGTTGAGTGTGGGTTAATTTTTATTTGGTGTGCATTGGAAGAGAGGTAGTCTTATACGGCAAGTATATTCCAAACTCTATATTTTAACTGGAAAAGTTGGGGGTCGTCTTATACGCCCAGTCGTCTTATACGCCGGAAAATACAGTATATATGACTGATTGAATTGTTAATAGTGGTTCTTGGATCCAAATGGAACCAATATGCATATGTTATGTTATAATTGATCTTGTTGATAAAATCTCTTTTTTCCTTCAAAACCTCTCTGGCTGTTTCGTTTATGTTTAAAGAAACTTATAAACTGATCACTTTTTAAGAGAGTTTTCAGGCAATATACTTTGAGACTGTTAGAGTTGTCATGTGTGAGAAGTGAGTTGGCAGCACATAAGAACTAGCTTTTTGGAAGTATTCTAACATTGTTCCTGGATATTGCCAGATTAGAAAATACACTGAATCCTTGCATGCAGAAAGATTTCATTTACTAGGCAAATTTCAAATAGCCTTTTATAAGATGATGATGTTAAATAGAGCAAAAGCAAAGCAATCACACTTATATCCCCTCCATAGCACTTAGTGCACTCTCTGGATGGTTTACAAGTTAATTAGCATTTTGTCCCCCAACATACTGGGTACTCATTAATAGTTATTTTCCCCTATTGTTTTTCTCCTGCCTTTCATCTATGGAGTTTAAGGTTAAATGTGTTGGATCCCAACAAATCCTCGCAAAATAACTGTTTGAAAGACAGCAAATTAGTAGCAAACATATGACTGCCAAAAATCTAAGAAGGCAAAATAAACATGTCATATATGTCAGCATCTGTCACAAACCTGGAGATGATTCCTTGAGCCTAGAACATAAGGAATGAAACAATTAAATTTTGTATCCCTATCCTTTAGATTCAATTGATAAATAAGATTGCTTGTTGGAGCTGCTGTTGAACATTTTTGCTTGATGTGAAACAGTTCAACTGGTGTTGCTTCCTTCATCTTCCCCCTATGAAGTTTTGACTCAGTAATACTAACTGTGTGCCATCAAGTTGTTTCTTGATGAAGAATACACCGAATATGCCCTTCTTCATGGGGGCACTTTGGGAACATGTAATTTGCCCAAGCGAAGTGTTCCAACTCATCAACTTTTTGCTTCAGTTACCATGACAGATATTAAGGCTGCTCTATCGCAATGATGGGACTGCAGTGGCTTAGAGTTTAAGACGCTGAACCTGACGACTGGAAGGTCGGCAGGTCAGCAGTTCGAGACCCAAGTGCTGCATGACAGAGTGAGCTCCCAACTCTCTCCCAACTCCTGCCAACCTAGCATTTTGAAAGCAATAAATTGGAAGCCGATAAATAGGTATTGCTTCGACAGGAAAGGTAACAGCATTCCGTGCACTCCGGTGCTTAGTCATGCCTACCACATGTCCATGGAAATGTCTGCAGACCCAGACAGCACTGGCTCTTTGGCTGTAAATGGAGATGAGCACCGAACCCTATAGTCGGATACTACTGGCTTTCGAGGAAAGGTGACCTATGATGCTAGAACATTTTCTGTCCCTTTTGAGTTGTCTTTTAGTTCCTTTTACCTACTCAATTGCCAAATTTTGGAGAAAACAGTCCCTTACTTCAAAATATTTGGGAGGTGGGGTGGAATACTGATCTCTCCTTACCCCTTTTATCTCTTCTCCAGCCATAGCAGTTTTAAGATTCATGCTTACTTCGCAAAGGGTATTAATTTACAAATGAACCCCTTGTACCATTTTGCATTTGCTTTCCAAGCTTTTCATCTTCTTGATATGCATCTATATAAATAAAACGGAAGTGTATGTCCGTGTGTCCTGAATAGGCTCCCACACCCCTGAACGGAGCCCCATGAAAGTTGACGCACGGCTACCTTTGCCGTCACAGAATCCATAGTCGGAGTCTGGGGGCCACGGGTGGGGCGGGAGCCCCACAAAATGCAAAAGAAAAGGAAAAATTACATGCCCCAGCATCCACTGCACCACATGCTAGCCAACCAGAGAGGTCGGAGCGAGCGCAGCAGGGGCGGGGCAAGAGCCGCACACTCAAACAGTGGAGAGAGGCAGTTGGCAGGTGTGCATGCGTGAGGAGCCACCAGCCGGGCCGCTTCGCCACCCCTGCCTGGGGCAGCCTAGGCGGCGGCCCAGCAGGGACCATGGGCCAGTTGCCGGCCAGGCCCCAGGAGACTCCGGAGGACGCCCGAGGACCAGACAAAACAGAGGAGGGAGTCCCGCCTAGCGCCGGTAAGGTGGGCTGGTGGGCGAGGAGCTGAAAGCCACGCCAGCTTCCCGGCCCCTGCCCGGAACAGCCAAGCCGGCAGCCCAGTAGGAACAGTGGCCAAGCCGCCGGCCCAGCCCCAGGAGCCCTCAGCGGACACCCAGCAACCGGCGACATCAGAGTAGAGACTCCAGCCCAGTGCACAAAAACACATCCCCGGGTGAAGCTGCTGTGTGTGTGTGTGTGTCTGAGCAACACACACACACACACACACACACACAGAGGGACAAAGAGAAATGGTGACCCACTGTGTGAGAGAGAATACTGGACTGGATGGGCTGTGGCCTGTTCCAGCAAGGCTGTTCTTATGAGAAAGAGACAGAGAGAGAAAGAGAGAGAAAGAGATAGCGATTGGGGGCCTCACAAATGGGGGGCAGGGGAAAACACAAAAAAGTCCAACAGGGGAACACAGCGGGGGCTGGCCCACGCAACACATGCCCAACGCCACCCAAGGAGCCACCCCCCCTCGGTCTGTGTGCAACTCCCCATACCTCCCGCGAAGCCAGGCAACTCGGCTAGTTTAAAATTAACTTTTAGTCATAAAGGGCGCATTATGCACCCAACTCTGTTGAATTAGGCAGAACATCCTTCTATAACTCATTCCTGTAGTCCTCTGTGGTGGTTCCATTTTGCAGAAACAGGCTACATGTGATAATGAGGTATGGGTTGTATTCACCACATACAACTAACCAAGTTTCTCTGTTTCAGTATCTTCACACTGTCTGTGCAAAAAAGAAACTAATCTCACAGCACTATTAGATAACTAGCAGGATTATGTCTCAACATTGAAGTTTCTCTTGACTCCGTACTGCTCTGAAAGATGGAAATGTTCTAAAATATTAGGTTATGGCCACAGTTTCTTGTGTTCCTATTAGTCCCTCTGTTATTTTATAACTTTGACTTCATTTAAAGGTCTCTCGGCAAATACAAAGGTATTAACATGCCCCTTGCATGCTTTACATCATCTGGCTAGTCATACCGAGAGACACAAGTTCCTGCCATATGTGAAGTATATGTATTTGCCAAAGGGCAAATATGCCACTTGAAATGGTAATTTTATTGGTCATAATATTGTGAATTTATTGTAAAATGGAAACATATTACACCGTTGCAAAATAATTACCCAGTTGTACCACAATAGCTTCTGAGTCATTAACCGTTCCTGCAATCTCTTCGGAAATGGAAAAAATAAGCTGTTGATATTGAAAAATTACATTGTTGATTACACTGCACAACAATGATTTTGCTACTGGGAATAACACATGTGATTATACGATATTGAGCATGTTGATTCCAAATCTGAACTCAGAATTTGCCTATCACATACAAATTTTAAGTTATAGGTGTGCTATAGCTGTTCAAATAGTATTGGATAATGGATTTTTACAAGGGAACATTGTAACATGACCCCTGGTGGCATGCATGTTCCAGTATTTAAGGCGAGATGGACCAAGGGCTTGTCTCTAGTGCGAAACCATAATATTTGATATTACAGCTAGACCATAGTGAGTCTGTTTTGTGCCAAAGATGAGTAGGTGCAGCTGTGTTAATAAATTGGAAATTTTTGCTACATTCGTGGTGTTTCCCACCAGGAGGGCGGGTTATAAATTAATTAATTAATTACATACATACATACATACATACATACATACATACATACATACATACATACATACATACATACATACATACATACATACATACATACATACATACATACATACATACATACATACATATACCCCATGTGATCAATGCAAAAACCTAACCAAGAGGGTGAGATTTGCTTACTTAAGATCCTAATGTCCTAGGCAGAATCGGACTTCAAATTTGGATTCAGCGCACTTAATTTAGTATAAGTCACATGGATTAGACCAAGTAGCAGACTTTTTTTAATAAAAAAAGCTTCCAAACTGGTGCAACTCTCATGTCCCTGAATGATTATTAAAGGTCTGGCTGTGACAATTATTTAATCTCTTCTTAAAAATTAGATGGTGCTGGTGAATCCTTGGACCATCATTTTTTAAGGAAGAGATTTTCCATTTGAATAAATAAAATCCCATTCCAGTACAGGAAAGCTTACTCACTTGCAGTGAAAGGAAAACGCAATGTATCCTGTTGCACATGAGAATGAGAGAAACAGGATTTTCATCCCTTATCCACATGTCAGAGAGAATGAAGAAATGGATGGGAAGGGTCATTTTCCTCCTCTTATAGCACAACCTTTCTACCCCAACCCCTGTTGATATGAGACAGATTTTGTTTCCAAGACTTTGGCTTGGTTTGGCAATAAGTGAACCAAAGACAAATTAATTCACCCATCTTTTAAAGGCGCTGTCCACCCTCCCTTCTGATGCAGAATTTGTTACCTTATTAATTAACTACAGTTTCTTCTTTGTGGTCTCTGTGAAGGGACACAAAAGGGTTAATGTAACCTATGATCCATGGGCCAGACTTGGCCCATGATTCCATTCCATTCGGCACATTGCCGCCTCCACTGCACCTGGAAGTGGAAGCGGCCATATTCATGTCAGTTGTAAAATGCGCCCACACATGCGCAAACATGCCCACGTAAACATGGAAGTGTGCGCATTCACGACAGCCGTCAATGTGCCCGCTTTTGGGGGTCATGGTTCAGCCAGCTCAATTGTCCAGGGTCGTGGTCAGACATGCGGCATGAAAAGATTGGCCATCCCTGATCTAGCCCCACGAACATCGTTCGTTTTATAGCACTAGATTCCAATTCTAGATAGAAAGAATGTCCCAAAACAGTAATGAAACAAATAATTAAGTACACAGATAAACTCACCCCAATTTAAGTGCCTTAGAGCACCATTCTTTTACATATCTTTTGGTGGCGAATCCAATGATCTGGAACACTTGTCCAGCTCATGTCCTCCTCGTTTCTCTAGGAATTCAGGAATGCAGAAGGATGAAAGGCCACTGCATTATATTGTTTTCGGGACAATCTTCATGGCTGATCATCATGAGGATCACCAATATTCAGAATCAGAAAGAATTCAGGAGAGCTGTTAAGGCTAAACTTTTCAGAGAGGCTTTTCAGAATATTCTTTACTCCTCAACTGCTTGCAGCTTTTAATTATTCTTTGTTCAATGTGAAGAAGATGAAGACGAAGAAATATTTTATGTGTGTGTTGTCCTTACACGTTCCCTGCCCAGAGTGACCTATAGACCAAAAGGGTGGTACATAGCGATTCAGTAAATAGGAATAGGAACCCCGGCGGTGCATTGGTTAAATAAACTGCTCTACTGCAACCAAAAGGTTGTGAGTTCGATCCTGACCTGGGATCAAAGTTGACTCAGTCTTCCACATGGCCACAGAAACATCTGCAGATGCACACAGCACTGGCTCCTTGGCTATAAGTGGAGATTAGTTCCACCCACTAGAGTCGACGGCTATCGAGCAAGGGAGACCTTTACCTTTATGTTAATAATAGTATTTTAAGTATGCATCCTTTAAAAGTAAAGTTGCAAAATGCAGGTACAGTAAGTAATAAATAATACATCAGCATTAGAAGATGGGGTAGTGGAATATTCATAGCAGTTTTCATTTGATTTTGTTAGCTTTTGGCCATCCGGTAAAAAAAGTGTGTGTGTGTGTAATCTGAATTAAAAAAATGATTAGTAAGATGCACACTGCCCTATTTTCATATGTTAATATGCTGCTTGGTTTAAACCATTGTGGGCTAATGATCTGCAAAGTTTCATTTCCAAGTGCAGCCATTTCCCAGCTGCTGAGGTGCGAAGGTAACTGAAATAAAGGGGAGTCCTTGGTGTCTAGTCATGCCTGCCACATGACCATGGAAACCGCTGCAGAAGCAGACAGCGCTGTCTCTTCGGCTTAGAAACAGAGATGAGCACTGCACCCTAGAGTCGGATATGACTGGCTTCGAGCAAGGGAAACCTTTACTTCCCCCATCTTAAGAACTCCTGAATAGACACTGGGCTTTGGTTGGCCCAAGCTGAATCTCATTCATATGTTTTGTGCTGCTGTTCCCAAGGCTCTTGAATTTGTGGTTTTTAATGGAAGAAAATTAGCCCTATGGCCTCATTCTTGGGGGAACACTATTAAGGGAATTCCAGAAATGTATTCTGCATTTTAGCTAACTCACATTCTTCACTTTAGAGTTATCAGTCACATAACAACTTATGTGTAATGCCAACTACTTCTGGCGCAAGATTTAGGAAATGTAATGTTTTGTTTGGACTGGTCCCTTCTATCAGAAATAGCTCAAAGAATGCTGTTTTGACATCACACAATAATCGGACGTGGACTCCCATGAGCTTCTGATGAAGATCGGTTTTGACTTCACCAGTTTTGCAGATGGAGAATCTTACAATTTGTTTTTTTATGCCACCTCCAACAAAATTAGTAGTATAATATATAGTGAATGAGAAAGCTATAGAATCGCAGGAAACAATTACAACTTGGTGTTTTTAACCTGGCTAGTGGCTAAAACACTGAACTTGGCGACTGGAAGGTCAGCAGTTCGAGATCCGAATACTCCACGACAGAATGAGCTCCCTAGCTCCTGTCCTAGCTCCTGCCAAGCTAGCAGTTAGAAAGCAAGAAATTGCAAGTAGATAAATAGGTACCACTTTAAGGTAAAAAAAAAAAAATCTGTGCACTCAGGTGTCTAGTCATGCCTGCCACCTGTCCACGATACCTCTGCAAATGCAGACAGTGCTGGCTCTTTGGGTATAAAAAGAGATGAGCACTGAACCCTAGAGTTGGATATGAATGGCTTTCAAGCAACGGTGACCTTTACCTATAGTGACCAGGGGTATCTGGAAGTTGTAGTTTAAAAAAACACTAACTTGTCTCTGTTCTGCCCCGTCAAATCTTGTTTTGCAGGCGCACCCCCCAATAAAGGACTCAGACACTGATAAAAGTGGATAACGGCATTGGGCCACATTTATTGATTCATGCCCTAGTCCGAATTATAAATTTCTATTGGTAATTGACCAATCATAATTCTTAAGGCAAGCAGGCCGAAATAACACTGGTAAGGTACCACCCAAAATTGCCAACGGCAATTGCTACAATGTATCCATTTGTATCAATTTGTTTGTTGACAACAAACAAATTGTTGACCGTAGTCAATATCTAACTAATGACCCCACCCTCTGACACGTATCCGTAAAATCACGTGGTGATGCATGCTGTCTAGCTATAGCCATCACCCCGTCGCCTAGTTCGTCGTTGACCGGACAACGTTTAACCAACTTATGCCTGTCTAGTGTTGTCCAGTCAATTGCGAACTTGCCGGATACCTGTGGGTCATAATGTTTACCTTACCAGTGCTACCCGCCACACGGAGGGGCTTCAAAGAAGGCTTGACGCCCCCCCCCAGACCGTCAGCTCGGTCAACAGGCCTGCTCGCCAATCACCCAACAGGAGGTCCATACCTCCTCGCGACAGATGGACCCCATCCCCTGCATACAAGTCATAACTTTGTAGGCTAATAGCGGGGTGACGACTGACCCTCCCCCAAGCCCTGTCGACAAGGAACCGCGCCACTGCCCTATTCACCATGCGTCTAGCGCGGTCAAGGGCCAGGAGGTCAACGCCTCCTCTGTAGGAATGGCGCGGGACCATGTCCGACCAAACAAGGGTTGTGGCGGGCCAGACGTAATGCAGGTAGGCAAGGTCCTCGCAAATCGCATGCTTCAGCAATAAGCCGGTGACCTGGCCCAAATCATTGACCCCCAGATGTATGATCAGAATGTCAGGTGGGTCAGCATTCTGGCCTGAAAAAAGGAAAGGCAGCAGCTCCCGCCATAACATCCCAGGCTTACCATGCCATGTGAGACTTGCGTATGCACCCAGTCCCAGTCGGGGTCCCCACTCTGTCGCCGCAGCGTAACGCGCTGCCCTGTGCACGTAGCTATGGCCCACCAGCCATACTGTCACCGGTGTAATACGACACCCCGGGTCTGTAAAGAAAAATGAGGAAAAGAAGGTAAGGTGACTGAATTGGTACTCACGCGGAAGTGGGCGCACATAAAACTGAAAACACTGCGAACCCCACCTTCCCATGCTGCGTATGTCAGCCCCGGAGTACCCAAAAGCAGCTGCGGTTGAGGCCGCCCCTATCCGGAATGAATGGGTGCCATAGCGGGCACCTGGGAGGCCCACACTGGCCAGCGCTTTGCCCGTCACCTTCCAAAATTGAAATTTAGTAAGGGGAGACCCATCTTGGTGACAGAAAAACGGGCCATGGTGCGTGCCACGCAGTGCCAGGAACTCCTGTAGGGCACCAACCGGACAGATGTCTGCCAAAGAACACCGTAGCAGTCGCACACCACTGCCTACGCCATGCTGATCCGTCTTAGAGGAGCGTATCCTCAACTGAGCCCAGTCTTTGGCAACACAGACATCCTCGAGTTCCAGTGCCCTACGACTTGCATCCGCCTTAGACAGCATCACAAGCTCGCTGATGCGGACCACTCCAAAAAATGCCACCGTTGTGGCTGCATGAAATAGGGCTGCCTCATATGCATCAAAACAGAGGCAAGGCCAGCCCCGGGCCAACTGGGTAAGGACCCCTGGGGAAATCGGGTGGCGGTCGTCTGGGCAACGCCCGCGCTCGCGCACCCACCCCTCCAAAACATGTCTCACACGGAAGTCAGAGGTGCTGTCCACATGACCCCCCACTTTGGCCATAAAAGCCAACGCTGAAAGCTTAGATGCTATGGTGCGAGGTGCAAGGCCCTGAGCATGCAGGTAAACCATAAACCGCAGAACATGGGTTACCGGTATCGGCCAGGTTCCTGGCAGTTGAAATTGGGTACAGAATGCCCTGAAAGAATTAATTGCGTGGTGATACGCCTTACGCGTGCGTGGCGCTAGCGACAGGC
Source organism: Bradypodion pumilum (assembly GCA_035047305.1). Lineage (NCBI taxonomy): Eukaryota > Metazoa > Chordata > Lepidosauria > Squamata > Chamaeleonidae > Bradypodion > Bradypodion pumilum. Next base: position 7,595,732 of record JAWDJD010000009.1, on the reverse strand, counting down.
CAATCGCCCGGTTCACCTCTCCTTGCCAATGGTCCACATCTCCTCCGGGAGTGGCGAGGGAAATTCCTCCGCATCCGGGGCCAAGGCACGGAACCGGGAGATCTGTAGGCGGGACAAAGTGTCAGCAATATCATTATTAACCCCTGGGACATGCCTGGCCCTGAACAGGACGTTGAGGCGCAGGCTGCGCAACCCAAATTGGCGCATTAGGTCCATAACCCTGGGCGATTTAGAAGTCTGTGCATTGACAATGTGGACCACAGCCGCATTGTCACACCAGAAATGCACGACCGAGTTGGACCACTCCTCGCCCCATAGCATCAAAGCACCCAGGATAGGGAAAAACTCCAGATATGTGAGATCACGCAGGCGACCCGTGCCTGCCCAGGCCGGTGGCCACCCACCATAGGCCCACTTCCCATTGAAGTACATCCCATAACCGAGGGATCCCGAGGCATCAGACTGAATCTGAAATTGAGGGGAAGCCAGGAGGTCACACCTCCAAAATGAGACCCCATTGAACTCCCTCAGGAACTGTAACCAGACAAGCATGTCCGCCCTGATACCCCGGGTAAGCCAAACCCTATGGTGAGGCCTGGATAATCCCGCCATGGCATCGCACAAGCGCCGGGAAAAAGCCCTGCCCGGTGCGACCACCCTGCAAGCGAAATTGAGGTGACCATGAAGCACCTGCAGTTCTCTCAGTGATGCCTTGCGCTTGGCCAGCAAATCCGAGATAAGGGCCACAATCCTTGACACCTTCTCCCCAGGTAACCTAGAAGCCTGCGCTATCGTGTCAACCCCCAGGAAGACTAGCTGAGTAGATGGGCCCTCGGTCTTTTCGGGCGCTAAAGGGACACCGAGTTCCTCCATTAGCGTCTGAAATGTGTTGAGGAGACGTGTACACGTGTCCCAGCCCCGTTCACCCCCGAATAAAAAGTCATCCAGGTAATGGGCTACAGACCGGGACCCTGACCTGCGGACGAAAGCCCACTCTAGGAAGGTACTGAAACACTCGAAAGCCGAGCATGATATGGAACAGCCAAACGGCATGGCCTTATCAAAGTAATATTCGCCCCGAAATTTGAAACCCAGCAATTCAAAGTCGCCCGGGTGCACCGGCAAGAGGCGAAAAGCCGACTTAATGTCGCACTTAGCCAGCAGCGCACCCGGGCCACATGAGCGCACCATGCGCAGCGCGTGGTCAAAAGATGTATACCTGACTGAGCAAAGGTCATCAGGGATAGCATAGTTGACCGATCGGCCGGCTGGGTAGGACAAGTGATGGATAAGGCGAAACTCGCCTGGAGACTTCTTGGGAACCAAGCCCAGGGGCGATACCTTAAGGTTGGGGAACGGGGGTGCAGGGAAAGGGCCAGCGACCCTGCCCACATCGACCTCCTTATTAATGCTGGCGGCAGCCACTTCCTCCCTCCCCCTAAGGGACAAAAGGTTGGGGGCATCCTGAGGGGACCTATCACCCATGAAAGGGATACGGAACCCCTGCCTAAAGCCCTGAAGGAGATAATCCGCATCCTCCCCTTTCGGGTACAATGCGAGCCAACGCTCCAACATGTCCACATTAATTGGGGAGGGAGCCTTTCGGTGAACCAGCTCCATCTGTGGCAGTCTTGCCAGCCCACTGCCCGCCCCTCCCTCTGCCCCGCGTCCCTCCAGGCCTGGGACAGGCAGAGGCTGCATGGGGGCCCGCACAGGTGGGACACTCATGTCTGTACTTGCAATTCTTCTTATTGCAGGAACCATTAGATGAGAAAGTCCAGCACAGCAGGCGGGCTGGAACCCCCTGCCCCGCCACCTGGCGGGGAACCTGTGCTGGAGCCGCTCGCTGGACCGCATGTCCACAATGGTATCTTTCCCCCGGTGCGGGGCGCGTGGGCGTCATGTACAGAAGCCAAAGCCTCTGGCATGCCTCATCCCACCTCATCTCAGGGTGCAGGGGAATTCGCATGCGGAATTCCTCGTCATAAGCCAACCACAACGGGCCCGGAAAGTCAACCATCACCCGATAGATGTTGTCCAAATACTGGACCATCGGAATTGCCAAATCCGGCCGGGCCCTCAGGTACACCGCCATGTAGATGAGGTAAGCCGGCAGCCAGTTGGCCCACGTACGTGGTGGCTTGCGACGACGTGCCTGTTCCTTATCCTTCTAATCCTGCCCCTCCCTCTCTTCCTTGGTGGGCTCCCTATTTAGGAGTGAGAAGATATCTACATACTCCCCCCGCCATATTTTCTCTTTGGTGGCCTGTGCCAAGTGGTCGCCCAGTGGCAAGGAATACCCCGCTGTCGGCAAGGCCGAGACAGGCACCGCAGAAACTGCGGGCATCTGGAAAGGGGCTTGGACTAGCCCAGCCACCCCCAAAACATTCCCCACAGGGTAGGAAACACCCCCCACCCCGGGGCCCTGGGTGGTAGTTGTCGTCGCCGGGTGGGGCGTCAGTGGCTGTACCGCCGCACCACCCACGCGAGGCCAGGGCCATTGGAACGCCCCCCCCAACGTGGCCACGTATGTAGGTGCACTAGTTTGGACCGCATACTCACATGCTGCACCCCCGCGGGCCGCCCCCACCGGGGGTTCCGGCCCACTGGGGGTGTCGGAGCTCACGACCACCGTTGAGCTCGTCTCTGGGGCCTGACCCGCACTGGTCTGTTGGCTGGGGAGCTGCGAGGCAGTGGCCAAAGACGCGCCACGCGCCTCAAGCAGCTCGACCCGTCCCGTCGCCTGCCGCTGCCCAGCAGACGACGCTTCAAAATGAACCCCAAAGGGAGCCCCAGCGTGGCTGGCCCGAGCCAGGGAAGCCTCAAGGGTCGCAACGCGGGCCAGTAAGGCCTCCACACTGACGAGGGGCCAAGGGCCGGCCTGCCCGCCTGCTACAGGCGTGGGTACAGGCCCTTGTACTCCGGGGCCCGGATAAGGCCATGACCCCATACCCAGGCCCGGTAGGGCCGATGTAGGCACCTGCCAGGGAAGGGGACCACACCACCCCCCAAGGCTGGAAGGCCCCGGGGTGAGCTGCGCCCCTATAGAAGAAGGTCCAGTAGAATGGGAAGCACCAGGAGCGGTGTCCACCGCTTGCGGGCCGCGGGCCGCAGCCCTTGCTGGACCCATGCTTGGGTCCCCCGCCTCCGGCCAAGGGGGAATAGACCCCATCCCACCGATCCCGGTGGGTGCAGGCAAAGGCGGCAGCTGGGGAGGCGCAGCCGCGGTCCTCCGACCCGGATTGCGCCTCCGAACCGCGCGAGCAGCCGCCTTCTTCTTCGAAGGCATCTCAGTCCAACCTATGGGAAGCCAAAGGAAGAAAATCAGCAGCCAAAAGGCTTCCCAGTCAAGGCAAAAGCGACGGAGGTAAGAGGGAAAAATTTCTCCGCTCCGTCGCTTCGCAAAATGGCAGCTCGGCTGCCTCGTGGCCACCCCTTTTATAAGGGAGCTGGCCACGCCCCTAACTACCCGGATGCCTTCGTCCGGTGGGGGGGCTCCCGCAAAGAGCGCGGCGGCCATTTTGGCGCCGCGCTTGCATTCTTTCATTTTTGCTGAGGTTTACAGAATCACCATAAGGAGTGCTTTAGTCACAGCAGTTCCAAAGCTTCAATGGTACAGTTCATCAAAATCTGTTTTTAACATGTACGCTTGTGTGTGCCTTTTAAGGAATGTTAATTGTTCCAACATTTTAAGGAATTTTCATTGTACACAAATTGAACTTGTAATGTTATTCGTACCGACTCTCTCTTTACAGGTTTTATTTGAAATTCAGTTTAAAAAAAGATTCTCCGATTCTTGGGAGTAAATAGATATATTAAAATAAGCTATGGGATGTATGGTGCAGAGTAACAATGATAAATGATGCTGTGTGTAATTTTTCTACTATTAACATAAAGTAATATAAACTGAAGGACACTAGTCTATTGAGAGAGTTAGGAGCTAATGTTCCATATCAGATGTGGACAATGTCAGGACTGAATACAGATTAGACAGTGTCCTTTTCTCCCCAGGGAATTAAACTTTGAGACACCACCGGCTGCCAATGGTTTTGCTGCCTTTTGTTGGGGCCTGTGGTGTCTTTCTTGGTCTATTAATTCAGGAGCTGTAAATGACAATGTGAGTAAAAAGCTTTTCCAGTGGGATGCATTTCGTTTATGTATTCCTGTATCCACAATACCTGTTCATTTCATTTTGTCACAATCCGTGTAAAAATACATGGATTAACTACAGTTCTTCTTGAATCTTAGTAATTTTTCGTCTTTTCTTTTTCATTTATTAGAAGGCAGAAATGCTATGATTTGCTACGATGGGGAAATACAAGTATGTGTTGTTGGTTTTCTCCCTTCTTTAACAACAAGCAAACTACAAAGGGGGGGAAATAGTAACTAAACACAGCTAAGTGAACGTAAAAAAGAGGAGGAAAAGCCAATACAGCATATATTCAGTCAAGTCAAGCAACTTTGGTTGTAGGACATTGATAACTACATTGTCCACATAAAGCTCTCCATTATCTGAAAAAGGTAAGGGTCACCCTTGCTCGAAAGCCAGTCATATCCAACTCTAGGGATTGGTGGTCATCTCTGTTTATAGCCAAAGAGCCAGCGCTGTCTGAGTCTGCAGATATTTCAGTGGACATGTGGCAGGCATGATTTTGACACAAAACACTGTTTACCTTCCCACCAAAGTGGTATCTGTTTATCTACTTGCACTTTCTTGCTTTCAAATTGCTAGGTTGGTAGGAGCTGGGACAGACGACGGGAGCTCACTCCATTGTGTAGCACTTGGGTCTCGGATTGCTGACCTGTTGACCTTCCAGTCATCAAGTTCAGCATCTTAGCAACTAAGCCACCACAGTCTCCTCTGAACAAGGGTATCCTTTCTGTTTTAGAAAACCCTACCCCAAGTTGGCTCTCAAAGAAAGGCTTTCACATTGAACAGCTTCCCCCTTTCTTTGGACAGGCAAGCTCTATGATTGAAAAGATGCTGAGGAAAAAGGTTACCACACATTTACAAGATCTACTAAATAAGATTACAGTCTCCTATTTTATACAAGCTTTGGGAAATGTGGTTTAAACTAACTGGAGTTAATTTTGATGCTGCTTGCATGTGAAATCCAATTTTACGTGGCAATAGGCTTTGCTTATATAATTTTATTATATTATATTTTATATATATTTTAATATATATTTTAATATATTTTATTATACACTTCAGCCAGTGGTGAGAGATCCACAGATGGGAAAATTTGTTCCAGAAGATTTTGTGGCCCTTTTTATAATAGCGCAGCCATCATCTCTTACAGTATATGTTGGTACAGGACATGTTTGTATGAATTCTCCTTTAAGCCACATGTGGAATCTAGTTATACAGTTTCAGGCTGCTAATTCCATGACATGTTTTTAACTATCTCAAAAATAGCTGGCATATAAACATTATTTTTAATTGTTATTTTTATCAATACGTGTGTGGTGTTCACGATCCCCACTTATTTCATCCTCAAAATGTAGGTTAGGTTGGAGAAGAGTAAGTGAGAGTGATTACAGTCCAAAATCGCAAAGCAAATGTGGGAATTTGGGACTCTCTGCTGCCCTTCTAAATCTATGACATACTTGCATGCCTGCCTCCCCTGGAGAGCTAAATATGGGGTAACATTGATTTCAGAACCATTTTTACAGGCAAGATGTACAGATTCACACCTGATGTACATGAGAGGACATGCAAATGTATGTGAACACACAGAGGACCGCTTTATTTTAATTGTAAACCCTGACCTCATGCATTCCCTTCCTCTTTCATTTAATGTCTTTCTTTTTATATATAAGCAGCTGAGAGTTTTAGGGTGGGCAAACTGTTAACTCAGGGTGGGCAATGCCCACCCTGGCCACCCCCTATTGTGCTGACCCACCTGGGCAGGCACTGCAGCAGCGCTACACAGAGAGACTAGTCTGAGGAGGATTGTCCAGATATCAAAGTCCAAAAGGCAACCTGAGGTCTGTTTACCAGTAGTCTGAGTTAGTAGTCTAATCCAAAGGGTATCCAAGGGCATCATCAGGGTTGGCAGAGAAGTCAAGGTCATGGCAGGCAAGTCAGGGTCTAGGCAGGCAGTCTGGAGTTAAGCAGGATGTCGGTTGTCGCACGGACACTGGCAGACTGCAAGAAGCTTGCTTATAAGCCTCCCAGCTCAGCTAATCGGTATCAGCTGGGAGCCTTCTTTGGCGCTTCGCTCTAGCCTGCCTGCGTCTCAGGTGTAGCTGTTTCCTGGATCTCTCCCTGACTGAGTGCTGATCACTGTCAGAGCTAGACTCCTGATCTGACAGGTCAGCTGCCGGGGGGGGGGGGAGACAGACTTGGCGAGACGGAGGCTGAGATCCCTGGCTCAGGGCATCCTCAGGCTCGGGTGCAGGCATAGGGAGTGCCCCCTGATCCGACTCATCTTCGGAGATGGAGGAGGGCTGGATCACAACACCTGGCTACAGCTCTGCTTTTGTTACCTCAGCGAGACGTATACAGTGTAACTGCCATGTGTTGAACAGAAAGTTTGTTGTCCAGCCTCTCTGTAGGTTATGCAGAACATTTGCTGTGGGCCCTCTCTTCAACACGAGTTGGAGGTGTTTCACCCCTCTTTGGATGTTTGCTTGAATCCCTTTGTTCCAAGGCAATGGAACTATCCACCCCCACCTTTGTGTCACCAATCACAATTGATTTCTGCATGTTGTGGCGGAGTGTTTAGAGAACAAAATTTTAGCGCAAGTGCTCTGCAGTAAAACAACCCCTACACCCCTTACAAGCTTTTTTTGGCCTTCCGCTTCCTATTTTGCCACAGAACCTTTTGTACCCTGAATAATAAATCCGGAGGGCTGACACTGTCTAAGCCGGCTGCTCCTTTGCCCTCAATTTCAGCGAGATGGGCCATTGAAAACTCATTACAAGCTGTTTAGGCTCTGCCTTTGACTTTTGCTCAGCAGTGAACAAAATTAACAGCTCTTGGAGGGGAAGAGGGGGTTGGAAGGTGTGGGACCAACAGGAAGAGAAGGGAAGGGAGGAAGCAAGGAAGGTTTGAGTTAGCAATGCAGACAAGTTGAATGTTCAATGTACGCATGTTCTACATATGCCCTTAATTAGGGATACTTTATTGATGGCACCTTTTGCTCCCCCCCCCTCACCCACTTCTCTGTTACTTTTAATGCCATGAAGCAAGAAGTTGCTTGCATTTCAAACACATGGTTACGTCCCAAGTAGCAAGTCACGGCTTTGCGCGGTACAGAATTGCTTCATAAATTTAACTATCCCTTTTCAAATTCTGTTTTTTCTTCTTTTAATTTAGTGCTTGATAGTTTTTTATGTGATAATTTTAAGGTGCTGTTTATAGCAAAAGTTACCTTGGTAAGGGCAGGGGAAAGTACCCTGGCATACTAAATTACTTCTACGCCATCTCCTGAACTGTTTCTTCCTAACAAACCTTTACTGTCCTTTTTGTATGAAGAGGAGAGGCAGGTGAGGGGCAGAATCCCATTGCATTGTGAATCACGTTTAACGATTGCAAGGAAATCCATCCCCCTTAGATCACTATTCATCTTCTGCTACGTAAATAAAACTTTGTAACAGAACCAAAAGTCTAGCCTACCTCTGCTTATAGAACGTGGTAGTGTCCCCCCTTTTTTAATTTTTACATTAAGGACTGCCTACCTTCCTCTTGGGACTGTGGTGGCTTAATGCTTAAGATGCTGAACTTGACAATTGGAAGGTTGGCAGGTCAGCAGATTGAGACCTGGGTGCTGCACAACGGCGTGAGCTCCCGTCTCTGTCCTAGCTCCTGCCAACCTAGCAGTTTGAAAGCAAGAAATTGCAAATAGATAGATAGGGTGCATGTATATAAACAGTGCTCCATGCACTCTCGTGTCTACTCATGCCTGCCACATGTCCACAGAAATGTCTGCAGACACAGACAGCGCTGGCTCTTTGGCTATAAACGGAGATGAGCACCGAACCCTAGAGTCAGATATGACTGGCTTTCAAGCAAGGGTGACCCTCATTCCTCTTGGCACAGTCTGCTTCCTCGTTTACGTCAGGTGACTCAGCAACGAGTTATCTTCACAAGTGGAAAAAATTAGGATCAGTGAAACATTTGGAAGAAAACTCAGTCCAAAAGAAGTCTTGAATCAACAGCATTCAGTTTGATTGGTGCATCATCAAAGTTTGCATTAAAGTTTACAGCTGGTATGACAGGAGTTGCATATATACCTGAAAATAGGCAAGGAGATAACTCTATGCTTAACGTATGAAGAAGAAAGGTGGGGAGGTGGAAACCCTTCCTTTCATCAGCTGTGTTTGGTTTAAATAAGCCTAAACCATTGACCCAAATATGCAGCCAGGTTGGCAGGAAGCTAAAGAGTGGGCAAGGCCTTTCTTCAAGGTTGCAAAAAGGCTTTCTCCAAAGCTTGCTGGAATTGGACCAACTGTAGAATCTCCATAATTTGTTAAATTGGAAAGGAAAGGGAAAGGGGGACGTGAAAGCTTTCCTTGCCAAGCTTACAGTTCATTGCTCTGATCTGGAGTTCTTCCAGCAAAAATCCTTTCAAACCATCAAACCAGAATAATTTTTGACTAATAATAATAATAATAATAATAATAATAATAATAATAATAATAATAATAATAATAATAATAATAATAATAATAATAATAATAATAATAATAATATGAAATTCAAAATGGCTGACACAACCATTTCAGAAGACAAAATGGCCACCCCCTTCAACCAAAGTCACAATGCAGTGCTTACTGCTGCGGAGATGCCATTGTCATCGTTGCATAAGGTCCCCAAACAGCCTGGAAAAAGTAGAGAAATTGCTTCATCCCTTTTGTAGGTGTAGGAGAGGGTCGCACCTGGCATTTTTGGGGTTTTTTTAGGGTGGGGGGTGGGGGGTGAGAAGGTATTTTTTTATTATTTTGACTGGTTGGGACCTTTTTTATTTTCAATGCATCCCTATGGGAAAACTTGCTTCGGTTTATGATTTTTCCGGGTAACAGCAGAGGCTGTTGGAACAGGGCTTGAACTGTTAATTTTTATTATTTTTTAATAATAATAATAATAATAATAATAATAATAATAATAATAATAATAATAATAATAATAATAATAATAATAATAATAATAATAATAATAATAATAATAATAATAATTAGTCGCCGTCATCTTAAAGCAAAAATAGTAATTATCAATAGACATTTCCCTAACATCTATTGAATGGCTTTCTCTGATTCAAGACCTCTGCTGTATGTAGTGATTTAGGCTGAAACCAGACACCAGAAAGATCTTGTAATTAGAGCTAAAAATTATAATATATATATATTCTAATATATATGCACAATCACAAAGGTGAGAGAAGAACCAGATTGGGGCACTAAGATATTAACATTTGCTTACACGTTTTCTTCTGCTAATTATAGAATATTTCTAATGGCTGTTTCTTGCCCTAGGTGGTGGAAACACAGATTCAAATCCCCAATCACTTATGAAGTTCATTGCATATCAGACTAAAAAAACAAACAAAAAGATTTTAAAAATGTTGTGGCACTTTAAAAACTAATTGTTGTATTTTAATGTTAGTTTTTGTGCATCAAGTCCACTTTGTCAGACATAAGAGTGAGACCTCATGGCATCAGTTTACACACATCAGGTACAGAAAGGCTGGTTAGCATAACAGATAAGTATACAAATTAAGGAGGTATTTTACAACTGGTAATAGTAGACGATTAGCTGTGAAGTTTCACCCTGTTGAATTGCAAATGGTTATTAGATGGATACAAGACAAACAGATTAAAATGCTATGGCAGGAACCTACCATCTCAATTTAATAGGATAGCTCATTCACATAAGGCAAAGGAGCAAAGATATTATAGTTCTATCTTTAACACTAAAACTGTATGTCTTTTAAATTTTTATGAAGGGGATGAACATGTTGAAGTGGGATGGTAAGACAATGAAATTTCTCCCAAATTCTTAAAAGGGAATCCTCGGAATCATAAAGTAATGAAAAGAGAACTTTTAATTATCTTTATTTCTGCTTTTCACACTGAACCATACATTACATGTAACCTGTTATCAGGGCTGAACTCACATTAGTGTCTCCGAGAGATGCTTTCAGCAGACTTTCATGTCTCATAAATCTGATTTGCAAATGAAGCCCCTAAAGGCCAAAGTTTACAAAGGAAAATAATTTCTTGAGCTGTGAAAATCTCCTCTTTTTGAGCTATGAAAATGTTCTACTTGGATGATAAAAGAAATCTCCTTTTCCCCTTTTGCAATAACCACAATTTGCACAGAATGCCGCTAAATGAATAAACAATATTTTCCTGTTGATTTATAATCTATTACTCTATGAGTTTTATAATCCGAAATCTTATTTTTATCTATATAAAGTAAACAATATATTTTTTATTTGTTTTTATCTGTTTTTATTTGTTTTTATCTGTTTTTACCCACTGTTGTGAACCGCCCGGAGTCGGCTTTGGCTGAGTGGGCGGTATAAAAATTTAACAATAAATAAATAAATAAAATAATGAGATGTAGAGAATGTAAATGTAAATTTAGGGCTCAAAAAAGACACAGAGAAAGCTGCTGCAGTGCAGGCTTGCACCAGAGCATATACTAACAGCATATATAAGCAGCTGTTCCCACTTTCAAATTGGAAAAGACCTATGTGGGGAAAAATACCTTCTAGATATCATGTGCTGTATGTTTGAAATTGGATAATTAAGCAACTAGTCCTGTCTGAACAGGTAATGAGCATCTCAGCCTATTAAGACTGTGTAATTAAATGTCTATTGTATAATTTACTGTATTGTATTATTATTATTTTCTTTTTTCCTATTGTATTTTCATGCTGTTCTTTGTGTCTGTATTTGATTTGTTATGATTATATTGTATTTTTGGATTCATATCGTGTATTATTTTGTATTATTGATTAGTTGTATTATTATACTGTTATAATTGTATGTTTATTAATTGTATGTATATTATTTTTTGTTGTAATTGTACTTATGTTATTGCGTTGTAAGCCACTCTGAGTCGGCCTTTTGGTCTGAGTAGAGCGGGATATAAATCCAATAAACATTAACATTAGTGGAAACAGATCATTTACAGGATTTGCATTCATCTCAGCCCCCTTATTTATTTATTTGTTTATTTTTTAAATTTGTATCGCCGCCCCCTCATCGGAGCAACTCCAGGCGGCTTACAACCAGACATAAAAAACATCCATACCAAAAATCATTTAAAAAACCAACACATTAAAAAACCCCATTAAAAACGCACCCAAGCCATCTGCAAAAGAGAGACAGTTTAAACGAGGCAACGGTACCCCACACCTGCTCTGCCAGCCAGGTTTTAAGTTCTTTCCTAAAGGGCAGCAGCAATTCTGTCTGCAACCATAACTCTGTCGGCAGGAGGTTCCATAGGGCTGGGGCAGACACAGAGAAGGCCCTGTAAGAGGCTCCCTGCACTGCCTATCAGGGAGAGATTTATTATAGTGTTGAGGCAAGCAAAAACGGGCCCTGTACTGTGGCCTGTGAATAACCTTTCTGGCCTAAGCTGGGCTGTTTTTCCTCGAGAGTTTTTACTGCTTCAGCAGACAGTGTTTTGAGATGCGCTTGCAATCCAGAATTATCTGGCAATTAAAAATGGTGATGCTGGACTTGTAGAGATGTCCAGTATTCCTAGATAACAGTTTATTGCCTCCTCCCTCTTATGACACTCTCAGAGATCAGCTAGCCAAGGGTTGGATGGAAGTTACCTCACCAGGAAGAAAGTCCTGCAAAACTGATAACACTTCTTTGCAAGGAAACGAAACCTCCACGAAGTTCTGTTTTCTTCTCCCCTGGTATTCACCCCTCCTGACAGGGACCCTAATTTATAGCCTCTCCCTCCCTGGCCTATATGCTGAACTCTTTCGAAATCCCCCTCTTTAAGGTTTGAGGAGAATAAAAGTACGCTACTATGTTTCTTCAGTTATAGCAGTATAAAGTAAATAAAGTAAATAAACAAGCATACGGATAAAGGCAGTTCAGATAAAACACAAAACATAAAAGAAATAGGAATTGCTAAGCTAGCTAAGTAGTTTTAAAAATAGGCTTTTGGAGCCCCCATGAATATTAGACTTGAGGTCTAACATTCACGCCATAGTGAAATAGAAAAGGGCAGAGGGACCCCAGGCCGTGGAGTATCTGCTGCTGAGATGCTAAAACTCTCAGTTTATATATGTTTTCCCCACTCACACCTCCCATCTCAAATATGTGAAAATTCCCCAAATATGACGTCTGAGGAACAGATGGTTGGACATCTGGACATCCAGCTGTGTGTTATGCACCTGAAAAGTACGTGAGATGGTTATCTTTCCTAAAGGGCAGAAGCAATTCTGTCTGCAACCGTAACTCTGTCGGCAGGAGGTTCCATAGGGCTGAGGCGGACACAGAAGGCCATCCTCCTTGTGTTAGAGAGGCGAGCCCCTCTAGCCGATGGTACAGTTAGAGAGCCTCTCCGATCCGCTCTGGTCGGACAGACAGACATTCTTGGGGCGACGCGGTCTCTTAGCTATCATGCCCCACTATCATGTAGGGCTTTAAATGTCACCACACCAACACCTTGAATTGCACCCGGAGGCAAATTGGCAACTCTAATAAGGAAGCACTGACTGCCAGAATGTGTGAGGAATTTAAGTTTCATTTCTCAATAAATTCCTGAAGAAAGCCTGAGAAATAAGTTTCACTTTTACTTCTTCCTCAACAAGCAGAAATCTGGCCTTTTTGCTTTCTAATATATAGGAGTAAATTGGACTCTATTAGGAATTATTACTACAGATATTCAGAACTATCAAATTTGGATTCACAATACCTGTATATTCAGAACTTTCCAAATATGACATTACTTAGTGAATTCCAAATATTTCTGAATCCTAATGCATATCCTAGGAAAATATTTATGCCCGTACAGTAATTTTATATACTGTATCAGGAATGCTTACAGCTATATTCTTGAGATGTTGAAACAGTGATTTCTTTTCTTTCTTTTTCCTCCTGGCCTTCTCTTGTAAGTAGGATTTCCCCTCCCTCGTTTCTTCTTCATTTTTGCTTACTGAAGCATTTGGCAAACTCTACTTTTGGACATTCCCTGAATCAATCTTCCTCAAGGAGATTTCTGAGCTCTAAATATAGAAGGCTGAAAAAACATGTACAAATACCCACATTCTGATAATCCTGAAGACACAACAGCGGACTTTCAAAATTAGTCTGTTTTTCCTTTTACTATTTATTTTATTTTAAATTATTATTCAGAAGACTAGGGTTCCTATGTTATGACCAAGTTAACATTGCTATTTTTAAGTTAATATTCGTTGTTTTTGTTTGGCTATGAGATTCTATTTCTCAGTCACCAAAAAAGCAGTATTTTAATCCAATTCAAATTTCAATTCATTTTATTATTACAGTGAAAGACCAGAACAGATTATAGATAAAACATTTACAACACGATTGGATATATTGTGGTGGAACTATAAAACAAATTGTAGAATGCTCTAGCTAAATTCAATTAAATAAGATCTAGTATATATCATGTAAAAATAATAATATATGCACAGTACAGTATAATAAAAGGTATGATATAAAATATAACATCTAAGATTACAGTGTATAAAACTACTAAGGCTATTATATATTGTCAGTAAAATAGCAATATCAGTTCTTCTTCTGTGTCGAGGCCAGGCGTGAAACTGCCAAAATGAAGGCACCTTCCGAGGAGTTAATTCTGCAGTTCTTTTTACTTGACCTAGTGTGAGAAAGATTAGCCAGTAACACAAGTTTGCTGTTACCAGGGTATTCCCGATTGTGGTTCAAAAATACTACAATCTTCGAGGACGCTCTTTCTGTGTATCCCATCTTGGCCAGTTGGTGTATACAAACAGAAATAGTCCTTTTTCCATTTGCTGACCAACCAGACAACGAATCAGGAAACTAATAGTCCTCATCCTACACTATTGCTTGAGGCCATACTATCACTATCTCTTGTAAAAATAGTCCTGTAGTCCTTATACACCAGGGGTTGCCAACCTTTTCAAGCCGGGGGCCATGTCATGCTCATACCTGTCAAGTTTTGGATTTGGGAATAAGGGAAATTTCCCAGCAAATACGGGATACTTGACAGCTATGCTTATCCTGTGCTGCCCTCCAATGGTGGCAACAGGGCATTGCAGTCTAATTAATACGGGATGACGGCAGGGAAGAGGGTAAAATAAGGGGTTTTCCCAGCCAATACGGGATACTTGACAGCTATGGTCATGCTCTCTCAGTCAGTGTCGACAGTTGGATGGCCATTTTGCCCTGCCTGCATAATGGGGGCAGCCATTTTGTCCTAGCAGCTTCAAAGGGGCAGCCTTTTTGTTTCTCAAATACCCTTGGAGGAGTGAGGGAGCCACATGAAATGTCCCCGGGGGGCTGGATTCGGCCCATGGGCCTTAGGTTGGGAACCCCTGTTATACCCAATTCAAAGGCAAGGGAGGGAAAGAGACACATTATTTTAGTGGTTTAACTAAGGTGTCACGATCATTCCTATCACCTTTGGTTTGCCTATTGTGCCATTCTGTGCAATATGGCTAAGAATAGCTTTCTTTTAAAAAGGCACTGAGTTCACTGTTTTAGAGAGAAGCTACCAAAGACAGGAAGGATATTTTGCTGGTGTAATAGCTAGGATAAAATTACCCTGAGGTGTGCATGTCTCTCATGACTTTGATGTGACTCTTCTTGAATGAAGCAAAGAAAAAAAAAATGGAATGGGCTTTTAGAGAGAGACTCTTTAAGAAAACCCCAATACATGAACACATTTGTCTGTGCCAGCTTAATAAAGTTGAGACATCAGAGCATGTACTTTTGGAGTGTCCAATATATGATAGACTCAGAAAGGAGCTTTTTGCTGCATCCCCTTAGTTAAGGCTTAACAACAACCAAAGGTTTAGAGACTCCTTGTCTGATAAGTCCAGGGATTTGACGGCTGCTGTGGCCAGATTTGTGTGGAGGTCAACCTGTATACGCAAAAACAGGGTGAACATGTCCAAAAGAAAGGCCTCAGGCTCTTAGGTAGGTATTACACTTTGCCCTGTATCTTTGTGTTTTATTAACCCGGATACGTACAGGTTATCAGTCGGGGCTAATTTCACCACACAGTTATTTTTAAATTAAATGACTGTTTTATTCAGTACTAGCAAAGGTTGCCCGGCGTTGCCGGGCTGTTTTAAATGGTGTTGGAAAGTTTTTGTTGTTGTTGTTAATGTTTGTAAAGAAGAGGTTAGTCTATAATTGATTTGGATTTATAGGTTAAGATTTATTCGGTATTTAGCACTTAGTAACTCTCCTTAGGATGTTTATAATTTCAGAGTTTTAAACTGATTGTAATAATTCAATTCTGGAGTTACAAGTTAATATATAACTGGAATCAAACTGTAATGTGACGAAACGGGGACTTTGAGCGAATTATATATATCACTAACTGTTCGATTCTTGAACTGTGTGTATCTGGCCATCGGCTGTAATAATAAAGAACTGATTTGATTTGACTCTTCTTGAATGAAGCAAAGGAAAAAAATGGAATGGGCTGTTCTTTTGCACTTATCTGCTGAAAGTGGGGGTAGTTGTGTCTAACTATAGTGTCGGAGTTTGCTCCTTCCCCCTGAAAGTTGGTGGTGGTGGAAAGAACAAACTGGGGAAGTGTCATAATCTATGTTGCAGTGCATATATCAAATATATCATTGTGGTTTAATAATCCAGACTCACTTGCTTTTGTGGGCAACCTCTCAAGCATGTTTGTTTGTGTTTTTATAGAGAGGAATGAAGAACCTTTTTTTGGTTTGCACTCAGTGAATTTTGGGGCTGCTGAATCCATACCGATTTTGGCCTCAATCTTTTCACTGCTGCTGTCAGATTTTATTGTCCTTAGGATGATTTGCAATGATTATATTTTGAGTTTTGTTTCTTCAGAGCTTTGTGAACTTCACAAAGAAGTTTGCATGAAAGCAGAAAGGTCTTCTTCATGGTGCACTGTATAATTTGCCCATTCCCATGTTTCACAAATGCATGTGCATAATGTCCAGTGTAGTTTAGTCATACCTGTCAACCTTCCCAATTTGGCCAGGATTACCCCGTAAATTGAAGTCGATTGACGTCATAACCCCGTAATTTGGCAGCGGGGGAAATGCTTTCCACGCATGCGCAGAAGGGTTTTACCCCTTCCACGCATGTGTGAAAGCGCTACGTCGCTTGCGTAAGGGCTGCGTAAGGGCTGCGCAAGCGGCGTAGCGCTTCCGCACATGCGTGGAAGGGGTAAAACCTTTCCACGCATGCGTGGAACGTGACCTGCGCACAAGCGATGTGTGCAGGTCCCGTTTTTCCGGAGCCGCGGGTTGACAGGTATGAGTTTAGTGGGTCCAACTGATGGGCTATGATTCTGGAGACCCAAGTTCGGCCATGGAAAATCGCTGGTAAAACCATTCCTTAAATATCTCACTCAATTTGAAAGTCTTATTAGGCTTGCTATAAATTGGTTCCAACTAAGCAACACATAGCTAACCAATAGTCTCATGAATGAGAGTGGATTGGCATTTTTGTCTCATCTGAAAGTCGTCCCTCTAAAAGTACCATTCTTATGTTCTAACCCAGTGACGACGAAGCTTTTAGACACCAAGTGCCCAAACAGAGGGATGGGGTAAACTCTGTGCTGAAAGAAAGAGGAAGTGCTCCCATTGGGCTGCTGGGCAAACATTGTGCTGGGGGGAGGAAGTGCTCCCATTGGGCTGCTGTGCAGAGAGGTGGGGCAAACTCTGTGCTGGGGGAGGGAGTGCTTCCATTGGGCTGATTGGCAGGGAGGCGGGGCAAACTCTGTGCTGGGGTAGGTAGGAAGTAGCAACATGCATGCCAACAGAGATGGCTGGGAGTACTCTCTCTGACACGCGTGCCATAGGTCCGCCACCACTATTCTAACCAATAGGCCATCTCCATCTAGTACAAATTTGGGAAATCTGTTTTTGTTTATCTACAATGACATGCAGCAAGAATCATTAGATTTAATCTTTCATTCAGTTTTCCTTTGATGTAAAAGGCTGAGGCGTTCAGGAAAAAATCAGGAACATGTGCCCTCATAGGCATTTTTAGCTTTGGTAGTTTCAATCCTTGCTGTTAGAAAATTAGGTACTGGAGCATCTATTTATTATATGGGTTGTGTCTGAGAAGACTCAGATAGAGAACTTGTCCTCTCTTGATTCCAGGCTAAATTATGTGGTCTTACTACAGAGAGGTCCGATAATCCAACTTTTTAGGAATTAGCATTGTTGTGACACATATCTCTGTGTACAACGATAAAGGGTAATGAGGAACTGGCCTCTTTAATCATTACTCTTAAGGGACTCAGAGAACATAATAGGGATGAAGTTATATCCTTTCCCCACTCTATAATGTGTCATCTACCTAATGCTTTGAAAGATACACTTCAATTAAATCTTTTTTTTTTTTTTGCTGGGTGTGTTATTAATACAGGGATGTTAAAGTGGCGGCATAGGTTTTAAGGAACTTCACTTCTCCTTCCTTGTCTCAAATAATAATACCTTTAAGAATTATTTCTATAAAACCCATATGAATGGTTTCCCTCAGTTCATCCCTATTCTTTTTAAGGTCCATGAATCACCTTTCCTAGTTTCTGTAATACCTTTTCAAGTGAAATATTGGTACCATTTTCTAGGGTGGTGACATATGATTCTATCTGGATTTTGCCAGTGAATGAGATAATCCTGTCTTGACTGGGTGTGCTTTCTTGCTAGGTCTAAATATTGACCATAAACAACAAGGACTTCCCTCTCTTTATTTTCACAAAAAACATTTTAGTTTCTCCTACTCCATGTCAATCATGTTCATTTAATTTGACACACAAGACAATGCATTCTAAACAATATGTTCACGTCTATAATGTACATATGACACAAGTTAACGTTTGTGCACATTTTATTCCCTCAAATTCTGTACTGCTGAATGTTCATAAGTTGCTCAGTTACTCAATTTCTAGATAAAGTACTTAACAGACATCGAAGTTGTAATTCTTAATATTGTGCTGTGTAAGCTATGGTCAGTCAGCTATGATTGTGTAGGTTATGGTCAGCTATGAGAACATTTTGTTAATTCTTCTCTTTGTCTCCATTTTTAACGCCAATAAAGGTTTAATAATAGTAATAGTAATAGTAATAGTAATAGTAATAGTAATAATAATAATAATACACTACATTTTTTGCTGCTGTGCATTGGCAAAGTAACATTGTAGCATGCTTTGTGCTTGTGAGTTGTTCAGATTTCTTTCATTTTTTTCTCTCTCTCTCTCCTTTTGTTTTCTGCATATTTGCTAACTGTGCATTATCAGCAAATTTATCTGGTCTGTAATTCCTTGTCTCACTAGGTAATTTATCTAGATTAGAACCTACAGCCTTTTGTGTGTCTTGCTTTAGGAGAATACAGCTCAGTGTACACATTTTACAGGTGAGCACTTTACAGTGTGCTATCAAACTCTTGCCGTTGAGAAAAGACCCTTTTTTATGCAACATTAATAGCAAGGTGTTTGAACTGAGTTTTTTTTTTTTTTTGCTGCTTTTATGAAGGTGTGGGTTTGGTTTTTGATGGTACTTTATGAGTTGTGGTGATCGCAACTCTTTTTCAATTTATCATTTTTAAGTATTTTATTATCTTGTTTGAATACTTCAAATTTAATGATCTTAAATTTGTTTCTGCTGATTTTTATGCGTTTTGGTTCTAAGCCCCTTTGAACAGTACCAATTTTTGGGAAGGCAGATTTATGGTCAAATAACAACAACAACAACAACAACAACAACAACAACAACAACAACAACAACTAGTAGTAGTAGTAGTAGTAGTAGTAGTAGTAGTAGTAGTAGTAGTAGTAGTAGTGTTAGACAAGAGATCAAAAGCAAAATAAATAAATAAATAAGAAGAACAAAAACTTTGAGGTGCCTTAAAGACTAATTGCTATATTTTAATGTGACTTTTGTGGGTCAAGTCTGCTTCCTCAAACATAAGAGTATATGGCAATAGTTTATATGTAGTTATTTGGCTAGGTAGGGATACAGAAGGAGAATTGAAGACCTCTGATTAATAGAGCTATTCCTTTGAAGCTTGGGTCTGTAAAAAGGAGCAAATGGTTAGTAGATAGATTGCAACAGCAGATGCAAAATATTACTACTACTACTACTACTACTACTACTACTACTACTACTACTACTACTACTACTACTACTACTACTACTACTACTAGTAGTAGTAGTAGTAGTAGTAGCAGCAGCAGCAGCAGCAGCAGCAGCAGCAGCAGCAGCAGCAGCAGTAGTAGTAGTATGTTGTATCTGCTGTTGCAATCTATCTATTAACCTTTTGCTCCTTTTTACAGACCCAAGCTTCAAAGGAATAGCTCTATTAATCAGAGGTCTTCAGTCATTTCCAAGTAGTAGTAGTAGTAGTAGTAGTAGTAGTAGTAGTAGTAGTAGTAGTAGTAGTAGTAGTAGTAGTAGTAGTAGTAGTGTTCCAATTTTTTGACAAAAATGTCTGAACATATTGAGACATTCAAGAAAAGAAAGATGCAAAGTTTTCTTTAGCCTTTTGGAGAAGCAAACTTATATTATGAGTGTAGTGTACACGCAATAGGAACCTTTATTTTTTGTTTTTGTTTAAAGAAACGCGCCAACTTCTGTCATAAACGCGCCAACTTCTGGTAGTCGCAAGGATGGCAGCATGCCACATGAAATGGTGCTGTGGGCCGGGGCCGGCCCACAGGCCATAGTTTGGCCACCGCTATTCTAAGTAGTGAGGCAAAATCGTTAGCCACAAATCATCACATGTAACAAAGTGCTTCTTGCGCTGGTCATGTGAGGAAGGGATACAAGTCACTATTTGTTACATAGCAGCAATGTTGCCATTGCAACTTACAAATATTACACTTACACTAGCAGCTAACCAGAAATTCCCATTCTTCCATTCACTCTCAGAGAAATGCTTGAGACAACTTTTGTAATTAAAATGACTAGATAGCAATGTTCATCAGAACTATAAAGCCGAGACGGCCACAACGGGCAATAAATAATAAACAACCATAAATGAGAGAGAGATCTATTTCCTTGTAAGCAATAAAAGCTGGTGAACATCATTTAGCCACAAAACTGAGTTAAAAAAGTGTAGAGCAAAAAAAGATCCCGTTCTCTAAAGATATACGGTTGTGTTTTTTTAGTTTTGCATTCATTACAGGGTATAAATATTCCTGTTATATATGTGCATAAAGCTATATACCTTTACGTTTGCATATGGTTCTTTCCCATGTTTTTAACTATTCATAGTTTCATATTTTCCACATTACATTTAGTAGGAAAACTGAGCTTTATCTCCTGCAGCTGCTTATAAACTAGGACACTTGACATCTGAAGAATGTGTTTGGTTTCCTCCTTCAGTCTAATGTATGTTACCTTGTTTGAGAGGAAAATACTGTATTAAAATAACATTGAAGGCTGACTCTTTCCAGTTTGTAAGGTTTTAGGTATTAGGTATTGAGATTGATCTCTTTTACTTATTATGCATCCATTAATCAAAATGTGTAATATCCACAACTGTGAGCTTGTGGAACAATAGTGCCGACTTGCAAATGGTAGAACCATGTGGAGCATCACTGTTTCTCTTCAGTATAAACAGTGGATTAATATTTTGTCTCAGTTGTAAATTTAGAGTGATGCACACCGGCTTCTCATTTAAAGCATCCTATTGGGTTTTTGGTGTTTTATTTTATTTTATTTATTTATGTATTTATTTTTCACGCTTATATACCGCCCACTCAGGTACAACCCAACTCAGGGCGGTTTACATAGCGGACAGGAAATACATAAAAAGACACATGATAAAACAAAGTTAAAAGTTAAAAGAAATAAAGATGACCCTCAGCCCAGACTCTGCTTGGATCGAAGAGCTCAAACCAATTTAATCACTAAATGTGCCAGATCAGTGTTCTCCCAACCTTTGGATTTTGGACTTCAATTTCCAAAAGTCTGAGCCCATGATGGTGAACCTTGGCACTCCAGGTGCTCTTGGATTTCAATTCCCAGAAGTCCCCCATGAATCCACACGAATGGGCACATTTTACTTCCGCTTGCAGGAGTGATGAGGGCGGCGTGGGCTAGATGGATCACAGTAAACCCATTCGTATGGATTCACAGAGACTTGGGCTAATGGGAATTGAAGTCCAAGAACACCTGGAGTGCCAGTAAACCCATTCTTGTGGATTCACAGAGACTTGGGCTTCTGGGATTTGATGCCCAAGAGCATTTGGAGTGCCAAGGTTCACCATCATGGGGCTAAGTCAATTCCCCAAAGCAATGATCAGCCAATTGACTGACTTAAGTTTCTGGGAATTGAAGTTCCCCTGTGGGGTATGGTCCCCACATTGGGAAACACTGTGCTACATTCTAGTGACATGGCGTGAAACTGATTTTTCCAAATCTAAAGCTACATTTTTTTAAAAAAAATAGCTCATTCACAGATTTAAATGAAGATGAGGTGCCACATGTTCTCCTCTGTGTTGTAATTGTTGTGTTGTAATCCAATTGTGATTTTTGTGGAGATATAAATTCTTAACTTGCCAGGTCTGTATGTGGTAGATAGGAATATGAGATAATTTTTCCTTCTAGAAAAAACAGGAGTGAGATTTGTAGAGGGAAATTGCTTCTCCTTTTGTCACCTGTAAACCCCCTATAACACCGGTGACACCGACACCGCCGGCGGCTTTGGGGCTTGGATCTCTTCTCACCTTCCTCCTCGGAAAGGGAACCGGGGATCAGACACTCTGATCCCTGGTTCCCTTTTCGAAGAGGCAGGTGACCCGCTCAACCCCAGACGAAGCTTGTCCTGAAAGGGAACAGGCCAAGCACATGGCCCCTTCCCTTCCAGGACAGGCTGCAGGTGAGTGTGGGCGCACCTGCAGCTCGTCCTGGAAGGGAACCGGCCAAGCTCTTGGCTCCTTTCCTGCCAGGATGGGCTGCGGGTGAGTGCAGACACACCCGCAGCTCATCCTGGAAGGGAACAGGCCAAGCATCGTCTGGGGCTGAGCGGATTGCCAGCCTCTTCGGAAAGGGAACCAGGGATCGGAGCGTCTGATCCCTAGTTCCCTTTCTGAGGAGACAGGCGAGTGGGTCGCTTTGAGTTGGGAAGGGCCAGGGGGTAACCCAGCGCTAGCCAGGGCAGCTTCTAGGCATTTCCCCGGCTCTTCCCAAGTCAAAGCAGCCAGCGGAGGGCAAGTCCATGGTGGCCACTTTGACTTTGATGGCTGGGTGTGCCTAGAAGCTGCCCTGACTGGTGCTGGGTTCCCCACGGCCCTTCCTAACTCAAAGCAGCCATCATGGACTTTGGTTTAACGTTGTGCAATAAATGTACCACACAATGTTAAAAAATGCATAATGTTAAAGCTTGTGGAACCAAGCTTTAACGTTATCCGGGGTATTACTGTACATCCCAGATACATAAATCCTTATTTGCGAAGCTAGTGGATTACTGATCAGGTCCCATCTTATGCTGACCTTTGGTTAATTATTGCATTGCGGACATGCATCCTCTTCTTAAACAAAACAGCTGTTGCACATTGCTCAAACGACTAACTAATTCACCATAGTAGGAATGTGTTGAAGATTTATTTAGATTTCCTGCTTGCTGTTGCAGGGGTCAAGAGGATAGAACGCTGTTTTAATTTAACGATTCCATAAAATGGCTCAATGTCTGGCCAGACATCCCGCTACAGTAAATGGAGTAGACTGTACAGCCAGCGACTCAATGCCAAGTGTTGGTTGGCAGTAAATAACCTGACTCCCTAAAGGGGCCAGTGGCTATGGGTGGATGAGCCCCTTTAGGTGGGGTGATGGTCCCCTCAGTGTAGGAAATACCACTGGAAACCATCATATTGGGCCCAATGGCAAAATGAGCAGAGGAGGAATTCTGATTCCCAATGGTCATGGAGGCGGAAGAGGCCATGCCAGATGGACCTTGATAATATCCTCAAGGCTGTGGCAGTCCATTGCAGTCCGGGTGTTAAATCATGCATGTCTCATTTTATACGTGCCGCAGGAGATGGTTCTGTGATCATAGTGTGTGGGTCACTTCATGGCAAGCTGGGATCCACCTTCAACAAATTCACGCCAATGGCATTTTCCCACTTCAGGGGGGAAAATGCATTCTCAGATATGAGTTGCAGCCAACCACAAAAATGGCTCATATCCTTCTCACACTTTGGAAAAAAAATTATGTGTGATCAAGACCAATTTTTTCCTGAAATAAATGTAAGACAACTCTTGCCTTTATGCATGGGCTAATCAAACTGGTAACACTGGATGGGTTGCTAACTTCACAATGGAAAGATGTTCTGCAAATTACTTGAAGACATATCTTTGAATATTGTTGGAGAGGGGGGAAAACTTGATCTTAAACTGTTGATTTCACTGGGGTAATTTCTTTTTCTTTTTTTGACAGACTAGCCCTGTTCTGGCATTTAATGTAAGGCTGACCAGTCCAGGAAAAAGGAGAGTCACTTCCATCATTGTTTTACCCGCTCAAAGTGAAGGGTCTGAAATGTAACGAAGATGTCAGAACCCTGATTTCCTCAAGTTCTGGTTGCATGGGGTGCATCACAGATTGAGAAATCTCCCCTTTTCAAATGTGTGGGGTTGTGTTTTTTTTAGTACAGTGATGACGGATTGGGTAGGGCTAGGTCGCTTTCTTTGTTTGTGTAGTTCCATCAGGATAATGAATGACTTGAACAGAACTATATAGTCTGACTGTCTGGAGACAACTTATCTCTACTGAATTGAAGGCAATAATTACATTTCTTCAGATGCTGAGATTTGTGCTCAGGCACCTGGAAACAGAAGTCATGGTTAACAAAGGGGAAAGAAGGTTGCAGGCAATTGTTCTACAGTACAGTAGCTTATGTGCTCTGTTTTAGAAAGGACACTGAAGGAATCTTAAAGGCTAGCTTTTTTATCCAATAAAGTTTGTCCTGTGTGCAATCGGTTTCATTTTAAAGAATTGAAGGAATGGAGCACAAGTCATCAAGTTGGCCATCAACAGTTAGCAGCCCCTGAATGACTAGACCAAGCTCATGAGATCGTCTTCTTCTTCTGCCATATCCGAATCCAAATATTGGCATTCCTCATGGCGATCAGCCATGATGACTGTCCTCAGAACATAAATGCAGTGGTCTTTCATCTGCCTTCTACATTGCAGTATGACACATGTACCACTGATCCAGCTCCACAAGTCACTTTCTGGTTCTGAACCCTTTTGGCACACAAAGTCCTCCTCAGCCCCAGGTCACTATTGATGAAGCTGCTGCCCTCCATCAAGCTGGATTTAAGTGGGATTTATTTATTTGTTTATTTGCTGAATTTATATAACCGCCTTTTACACCTAAGCGACCCAAGGTGGCTCGCAACATCAGATAAAACCCATACCCAATACTAATTAAAACCAAATACTATAAAACTATCTAAAAACGTCAATAAAACCTCCCCAATCCCTTTGATGTTTGCAGATTGATACACAGTAGGCAGCATTCAGGGGACCAAATACATCTTTATTGCAAGGTATGCAATCTGAACATAAGGTTATGGCGGAGGCGTAGCTCCTTATATATGCTTTTATAGTACATTTGAATGTTGCACCAGGGCCGCCAATTGGCTGCCTGCTACAGATTACCTGTGGCTACAAGGACGCCGATTGGCTGCTTGCTACAGGTTACCAGTGGCTGCACGGGTGCCGATTGGCTGCTTGCCACAGGTCACCTGTGGCTGCAAGGGCGCCTGCTCTGTGATTGGGTGATTTGCAGCATTGTGGGCTGAGCCCGATCAGCTGCCTTCTGCAGGCAGCTGTATCGGTAGCAAGGACAGCTGCATTTGAATATAAGGTTGCATCTCTTAAGGAAACAGTTATCTACACAAAGGAAACAGTTACATACACAACAATCCCCTTAAAAAGAAGGACACCCATGCAGGAATAAATAAGAACCCCAAGCAAGGCTAAATAAGCCAGCACGGCTGGGTTATGGTACCAGTTGTACCCCACACCTGCTGGCATAGCCACATTTTTAACGCCTAGCTGAAGGGGAGCAACTCTGCCTGGAGGCACAGTTCAAGTGGCAGGAGATTCCATAGGGCCAGAGCAGATACCAAGAAGGCTCCACTTCTTGGTATCCACTTGGGGACCATCACCCTTCCCTGTGGACCTTTCCTCCAAAGGCCGTTAGTCCTCAGGGTTGTCAGGTAGCTAACTGTCAAGATAAAACACCGAACTGATCTATCCTACATGTACCATCATGCAATGTTACCCCTAGCTTCACCCACAGTTATAAAAGACACTTACCCTCCATCCTGAACTCACTCTCGTTTGATGCACTCTCCGGTGATGTACCTGTTAGGAATGAAAAGTGACATTTTACTTTAGATAATGTACAGAATAAATACTTGTTATTTGAAATTTGACTCTTGAAGGTTATTTGACTAGACCGTCGAACACTCAACACTAACTGCTGGCTGACCCTCAGTGTGGAGTCACCGGCAGTATGGTCTACTCTATTACCATAGCAGGATAGCCTGTCCAGACTTTATGGGATCACCCAGCCACAATCTTCTCCTTTGTGCTGAGACAGATCCCAGTTTGATTTAAATAATGCTACTTCTAGGTATGATCTGACACATGTTAATTAGCATATGCAGATTTCATGCAAATACACCTCCTTTTTGGTTTTCACAATGCATTTTATTTTTGTTTGGTCCTTGATTTGGGGAGATACCCTACATGGGAGGAGAGAAAAGGACAGTGAAAGACTGTGTGAGCTCTTGAACCTGCATCTTGATTTGCAGCTCACGATTTGCTCAGCGCCACTGCAACTGAGATGTTTGGGCTGCACCTCGACGTGTAGAGAGCACTGATACAAACAAATGCATGTGTTCAACTGACAAATCTTCAATATTTTCAATATTGTTTAGGTAGGGCCAAGTGTCAGATTTTACTGTTATCCAGACTGAATAGTTATTTCCTGTCTCTGCAGTTGATCCATCCATTTGCAGAACTTAAAGCTGTGATCCCAAGCAAAAACACTTGGGAATAAATCCCCTTGGACTCTGGGAGCTTTCTACCTAGTCAGCATGCATAGGATCAGGCTATGAAGCCTTAAATTAACTTGCAAAGACCCATTCCCTTGTCAGTTTCCTTTCACTGTTATCTTTCTTCCAATTGATTTCGCCTTGATCCTAGTAGAGAGAGAGCAGAGCCAGTAACCGGTTTCAGCTGAACCGGTTTGTGTGAAATTCTGGAAATCAACTTTGCATTTTTCTCTGGGATTGTGGTGTCTTTCCCTCCCTCCCTCCTTCCTTCTTTTCCCTGTTACCAGAGGACTTGCCTAGTTGAAAATGCTTATAACAAACACTGCACATTCAAAAATACCCGGAGACTTGAGTTTGTTAGCCCACACTGGGAAACGCATCAGACACAAAGGGGAAACAGAGAGAAGAACTTGGCTGAACTTACCCTTCCTTTTGCCAAAGAGAAGAGGACAAATGCAGCCAAGTTGGCTACAGAGGAAAATGTCCAAGCCAGCACTAATTATGTCAACAAGTAGTCCATGCTTAGCCCTTGTTTAAGTCTAGCACTCTTTTCACGATAGTCCAGGGATGTGACCCGGAAAGGGGGGGGGGGGCTTGTCTGCCAGGAGAGAGAGGACGGCTTGGCTTATAGGTGTACCAACCTTGCAACATCCTTGTGACATCATCATTTTTCACCTTCGAAGCCTTCTCCTGGGGTATGCCTTCAGAGTGAGATGGAGGTGAAAAGGTTCCCCCCTAGAAATAAGACAACCGGCATGACGAATGGGACAAAAAGTCAAAGGACAATTTTAACCTAACCTGGCTTTTGCAGGCACTCACTCTTTACACCTTGGAAAAATGTGATGAATATATCTCATTTTTTTAATAAAAAAAAAACAAGGACAAGAAAACTGGGAGGAAGAGAGAAGCAAGAAGGGATGGATGCTCGGTTGCAGGAGAAACTTCACATACAGCTTGCTGCTATTTTGCAATAAGCAAAAAAAGTGCATTAATCTCCGGCTGTATCCTCCTCTCCTTTCCACCAGTTGGTATCCTCATAAGCGTTTAACAAGAAAAACAGGATTGCCCTTAGTGTTTTTTCTTCAAGTGCCGTATCCGATTCCACATATTGGCTATCCTCATGGCGATCAGCCATAAAGGTTGTCTTGAGGACAATATAGTGAAGTCGCCTTCCATTTGGCTTCTGCATTGCAGTGTGACACCCATACCACTGATCCAGTTCCGCAAGTCACTTTATGGTCCTGAGCCCTTTTGGCACACAGAGTCTTCCTCAGCCCCAGGCATCGATTAATGAAGCTGCTGCCCTCCATCAAGATGGATTCAAGTGGGATTTAATCCACTTGGGGACCATCACTCTTCCCTGTGGACTTCACCACCCAAGGTGCTAGTCCTCAGGATTGTCAGGTTAGTTAACCTCCACCTGACGATCAGTGTGGAGTCAACGGGCAGTAGGGTCTACTTAGTGTTTGCACTGCACATTTCAGTTGCAATTCACTATAGGAATTTATACACAGTACTCCGAGGAGTCCAATAGGTTTTGTGATCCGTACATGCTGCAGATGTGCATTGGCTGAGATAATAAGTGGTCTGTCTGTCTGTCTAAAACATATATATATATATATATATATATATATATATATATATATATATATATATATATATATATAGATAGATAGATAGATAGATAGATAGATAGATAGATAGATAGATAGATAGATAGATAGATAGATAGATATAGATATAGATATATATAGATAGATAGATAGATAGATAGATAGAGATATAGATATATATAACACATAAGATTTCAGTGAACAAAGTGAAAAACAATATTATTTTTTAAAAAACATACAATTAACCTCCAGTGGTGACAGTAGCAATTTAAGGACTAGATGGTGAAACTTTTAGAGACTGAGTGCCCAAACTCAACAGGCTGCTGTCTGTGCTGCAAAGGGGCGGGATGAATTTTGTGCTGGGGGGAGGGAGGAAGCACTCCCATTGGGCTGCTTGGCAGAGGGGTGGGGCAAACTCTGTGCTGGTGTTGCAGCGTGCATGCCCACAGAGACTGCTCTGAGTGCCCCCTCTGGCATGTGTGCCATAGGTTCACCCCCACTGGACTGGACTAAACATACATATTCTAAGGTCTAACAAGGCCAGACCTTATACCCTAATTTAATGCTACTTTTTTTTCCTAGAGAGGAAAATCTGCAAAGGCGTCTTTGAATAAAAATGTTTTTAACAAGGCCATCTTACATGTTTTCGGTCCAGAAAATGTTTGCACACCATTTGTGGGTTTTCTTTTGGATTCTGGATGTCCCAGAAAATTAGCATGGTAAAGATTTTTATTTTTATTTTTGGAGTCAGGTTTTCATACTTCCTGATAGTCCCGATAGTCAAAAACTCTGAGTTACTGTTATTTCGCACTGGATTTCGTGTAGACCTAGATTGAGAACTCTATGCGAATGTATCTGGGTTCCTAGGTACATTGGAAAGGAAAGATATAAAACCATACCTGTCAAGTATCCCGTATTGGCCGGGATTTCCCGTAATTCAGCACTGCTTTTTGTACTTTCCCGCCTGGAGCTGCCGCCATCCCGTAATTTGACAGCAGGGGGGGAGTAGTTACTGCGCATACCATTCTGTGCAGAAGGTTTCTACGCATGCGCAGAAGGGTTCTGCGCAAAAGGAGATGTGCAGAAGGCTTCTGCGCATGTGTAGAAGGGTTCTGCGCAGGTCTCATATTGTCCGGAGCTGCGCTTGATAGGTATGTATAGAACTGTGGAAAATATTAATGGATTATGTTTTACTGATTTGGGCATTGCCAAATTTAAACCCATTTTGGCACATGGATAAGACAGTTATTATATCAATGTAAATTATTTCGGTACATGAGTTTTAAAGCAGGGGTTCCCAACCTTTCCAAGCTGGGGGCCGGGTCATGCTCTCTCAGTCAGCTTTGAGGGCCAGATGGCCATTTTGCCCTGCCTGCACGATGGGGTGGCCATTTTGTCCCAATAGCTTCAAAGGTATGGGTATTTTGTTTCTCAAATGTCTTTGAAAGGGTGGGGGTCCACATGAAATGCTGCTGTGGTCTGGATCTTGCCCACGGGCCTTAGGTTGGGAACCCCTGTTTTAAAGCATATCACCCAAAGCAGTAGCAGGTCTTTTCAAATACCTAGTCAACTGGGAAGGCATCTTGTAGCTAGAACTTGGAAGGAAGGGGAGAAATTGGATATACAGGTACTTTAAGCCTCTTAGCCCATAATGGCCAAGCTGGCAGGAATATTTTGGGAGGAAATAAAATAAGTAAATAAAAATTTAAAATATATAAATATATTTTAAAACCCCTTTCCTAAGTTCTAGGTCTGTATGGTTGGACACTTTGCAGGCTTAGGGAATGAAATGGAGAGTTATATGGGAAAAGGCAGCTGGTTACAGACAGATGATAAATGTGCTTATTACACAGCTCCCTTGTTTAATATATGACAAATAACTCTATTTATGGGGTAAGTCTTGGTATAATAATGAAAATGTGTGCATGTATAATTATTGATTGCATTGAAAACATGTATGAATATGTAATTTATCTAGGCCTTTTGTATGATAAATCACATTATAACCTGGATGTAGTTCTTGCTATTCCCTTTTTGGTCCATTTACTAAGCACTGAATACATCAAGGCAATACGAGTACACTTGGATTTTTTTCCATGCTGTTTGTTGAACTAAAAAATAAAGCAGATTGTGCTACATTGGAAGGAGTTATGTGTTTTGTTGTTTACAGTGTGAAGGTTTTCATAAAAGTAAACACAATTCATTGCTTCCTTTACACCTTTGTGTCTTTTTATAAGCAAACAGGTGTTCATACATAGGCACAAGCATACATAGAAAACAAGACACACAGAGATAATTATAAGTAGTTAATATAGGTCGGCAGGTCAGTAGTTTGAGACCCAAGTGCTGCACGATGGACTGAGCTCCCATCATTGGTTCCAGCTGCTGGTAACCTAGCAGTTTGAAAGCAAAGAATTGCAAGTAGATAAATAGGTACCAGTTTGGTGAGAAGGTAAACAGCATTCCACGCACTCTAGTCTAGTCATGCTTGCCACTTGAGCACGGAAACGTCCAACACTGACAGCAATGGCTCGTTGGCTATAAATAGAAATGAGCACTGAACCCTAGAGTAGGATATGACTGGATTTTGAACAAAGGCAACCTTTACTACAATCGAGAGAGGATAATGCTTCCCTGATTATTATTTGTTGTAGTTGTGTCTTCTGTCCAAATAATTTTCTTTTAAAATTATTTCTGTATTGCATTATTAGGTTTTGGAAGGGCGGTATATACATACAGTGATACCTCATACAAAGTCCGCTTCATACAACATCGAATTCATACAACATCGCCTAATCCCTTGAAAAAAGTTGCCTCATACAAAGTCGTGTGACGTTGTATGAGCCATTGGGGTTTTCCCAGGTTGCATTGTGCCTGGGCAGTATAAAAGACAGGACACATGTGTGCATTGCTCTTGTGGGTTTTGCACAAGGCAAAGAGTGTTTAGGAGTGGTTTTGAGCGTGATTTTGGATTTATTTGAATTTTCTCGTCAGAATTTTTAGAAGCATTCCTGGGATTTTTGCAGCATTCTTCAGGTTCTTGGACAATCAGGGTTGCTTGACATGTTTTTGTAATGTTTTTAGCCTTTAGACAATGATTTCTTGAAGTTCTGTCAGTTTCCTGTTTGTTTCCTTGACTTTGCCCTGAAGTCTGTGCTGTTACAGTACAATGTATCTCTATGGAAATGACGTTGTATGAGGCATCGCGGCAAGGATTTGGACGTTGTATGAGGCATCGCGGCTAGGATTTTGCATGCCTCATACAAAGTCCAAATCCGTATAAAGTCCAAACTTGTGGAACCAAGTTTGGACGTTGTATGAGGTATCACTGTACATTACTTTAAATAAAGCAAGCCGATTATGGTTGAATGTGCATGTTTGCAGTTTATTTAAGTTAAAGTTAAAGTGAAGCCTTTCTCTGCTTAGGGATATGATCAAAATGAGGTAAAATATCCAAAGAGAAGCCATTAATAAATTAAAGTGTTTCATTAAAAAAATAAAGTGAAATGAAAAGGCGTTCTTAAATGGAAGATTGATAATGCTGGATATTGAGCAAATAATGTTTGGAAGCCTGGCCCTTGTTTGTCAATTGATGAATTAATCTGTTAAAGAAATATTGGATTTATATTTAACTTGAAAAACAGGGAGCGATCTTTTATTCTGCACTTATAACTTTGAATACACTTTCCCGTTGCTTTTAGTTATCTCAAATTAAATCTTAAATTGAGCTTGTGGGTCTGTGAATTAATACCCTAGCCTTTCAGCTCTTCTGCTGAGGTCATACAAATCTGGTGGTACAAATGCTCTCAGGGTCAGACCTTGGCATGTACTGTATAGAAATGGTTTAATGATGCCCAGAAAGGATGTTTGCATTCTTTCTGTTAGATCCTTAATGCATTAGTGGTCTCCGCAAAATAACTTCATTATCACCCGATTGTATCTCCAGTGAACTGAGCAGTTGTGTGTGTGTGTGTGTGTGTGTATGCATGCGCATATGTGTGTGTGTGTGCACGCGTGCACGCATGCGTGTGTGTGCTTGCATGTGCATGTGCGCATGTGCATACATGTGTGTTTGAAAAATACTATAATCAATGCTTTTGAAATGTGGATCTACAAAGGGTTGCTAAGGTCATCATGGGTTGACCATGTGACTAATGTAGAAGTGTTGCACCAAATGGATAAAGAACAAGAACTGCTTAAGACCATTAAGCAAAGAAAGCTCCAATACCTTAGCCATATCATGAGGAACAACATAAAGTATAGAATCCACCAACTCACTCTGCATGCAAAAGATCCCTGGGAAGAGAGGCCATAGGTGTAGATGGACATCATGGCTGAAGAACCTGAAAGACTGGTGTGGCATGTCCTCAGAAGAACTGTTCCAAGGAGTTAAGAACAGAAAGACTATTGCCATGATGATAGCCAATATCAGGAATGGATACAGCACCTGGAGAAGAAGAATATGTAAAAACTTCTATTGATTTTTAAATAAATGATAAAGGTAAAGGTTTCCCTGGCTCAAAAGCCAGTCATATCCGACTCTAGGGTGCAGTGCTCGTCTCTGTTTCAAAGCCAAAGAGCCAGCATTGTCTGCTTCTGCAGACATTTCCGTGGTCATATGGCGGGCATTGCTAGACACCGGAGCGCACGGAATGCTGTTACTTTCCCACTGAAGTGGTCCCTGTTTATTTACTTGCAATTTCTTGCTTTCCAACTGCTAGATTGGCAGGAACTGGGAGAAAGATGGGAGCTCATCCCGTCCTGCAGTACTCGGGAATCAAACTGCTGACCTTCTGCCTCCCAGTCAGCATCTTGGAAGTCACATTCACCCATTTCTTTTCGAGGGCAATATATATTAAGGCCCTGTCTGGCCAGACATCCCGCTACAGTAATGGAGTAGACCATACAGCCAGTGACTCAACATCGAGTGTCAGGCAGCGGTTAACTAACCTGACTCCCTAAAGAGGCCAATGGCTATGGGCAGATGAGCCCCTTTCCTCAGTGGAGGAAATGCCACTGGAAACCACCATATTGGGCCCAATGGCAAAATGAGCAGAGAAGGAACAATGATTTCTTATGGTCATGGAGGCGGAAGAGGCCATGCCAGATGGACTGGCTGTGAAGGTGCACCTTGATAATATCCTCAAGGCTGCGGCAGTCCATTGCAGTCCCGGTGTTAAATCCTGCATGTCGCACTTCATGTGTGCCATGGGTGATGGCTCCGAAATCATAGTGTGTGGGTCACTTGATGGCAAGATGGGATCCACCTTAAACAAATTCACACCAGTGACATTTTTCATGCTTCAGGGAAAAAATGCATTCTTGGATATGAGTTGCAGTCGACGACGATATATTAATACATTTTGTTATTTTTATATTGTAATTTTGATGCTATACTGTATTTTTTTTACATGTTCTTTTATTCTATGACATTTGAGTATTGTGTATTTACTTAAGCTTGTACTTATGGTTGCTTTGTTGTTTCATGAATATGTTGTTTACCGCTTTGAGTTTGTTGTTCACAAAGGAAAGGGGTATATAAGTTGAAATACTACTACTACTACACCACCACCACCAACAACAACAACAACAACAACAACAACAGTAACAGTAACTGTAATAATAATAATAATAATAATAATAATAATAATAATAATAATAATAATAATAATAATAATAATAATAATAATAATAATAATAATAATAATAATAATAATAATAATAATAATAATAATAATAATAATAATAATAATAATAATGGCCCAACATATTTTCCCACTAGTTAATTGATAGAGATGGTTAAGAAGAGGCACAAGTGATATGGCAGAGGAAAATGTCATGCTGAGAAGTTTTTATGACGTTGATCAACTTGTTGGTTGGGAGGGGAAATGCCCTTTTTGTTTCAAGGTCCCTGTTTTGCTGCTGCTAGTTACCCTCTATTCTTAGATCTCATGGGCAAGAAGGGTAAGTTTAAACCTCCTCTCCATGTCTATGTTTGGATGGCCGTGTGAATCTTTACATGAATGATTGTGAGTGTTGCCCCCAGCAACCTCATGTAACAGCTCTGTATTCTGTCAGACATCCCTGTGCCCAGTGAGATGTGGTATGCAATTTTGGACGGCCATCAGGACTTTCGATCTAGCACTGACTCTTTTCAAACCGAATTGGGCAAAGCGGTACCCATGCACTGGCTGCACATGGCCCAAGGGTGTTGCCACAGGACCCTTTATAAACACCCAATAGTTGGAGGAGGAATCAAAAATGGCAAATTGTGCTCCCCACCAACACCATCAACAAACAACATGTCTTGGTCCATTTCTGAACAGGAAATAACTTGGTTAGACAATGAAGCAAACAGACCCTCGGGTGTTACCAACTGCAGCTTTAAGAGTTGGGTTAGGGTGGTTTTGTAGATCTCTGGATGATCTCCCCCATACTCCAGAAAATGTAAATTTGTTTGTTCATTTATTACATTTATTTATTTATTACATTTATATCCTGCCCATAATGGCCTGCTGCTATTATCTTGTTTTTCTTGATATTGAGTCTCAAGCCAGCTTTTGCTCTCTCTTCTTTCATCCTAAGCAGGAGCTTCTTTAGGTCTTCCTCACTTTCTGCCATTAGGGTAGTATCATCTGTTGTTGTTCAGTCGCACAGTCGACTCCAACCCTTTCCGACCCCATGGACCATTTTCCTCCAGGCGCCTCTGTCCTCCACCATCCCCCTCAGCCCTCCCAGCTCTGTGCCCATTGTGTCTACAATACCATCTAGCCATCTCATTTTTGGACACCCCCTTCTTCTTTTGCCCTCCACCTTTCCCAACATCAATGCCTTCTCAAGTAAATCCTCCCTTCTCATTTGATGTCCAAAGTATTTTAGCTTCGTCTTTACTATTTGACCTTCCAATGAGCAGTCAGGGTTAATTTCTTCTAAGATTGACCTATTTGTTCTCCTCGCTGTCCAGGGGACTCTCAAAACCCTCCTCCAACACCACATTTCAAAGGTATCGATTCTTCTGCGTTCAGCTTTCCTAATGGTCCAGCTCTCGCATCCATACATTACTACTGGGAATACCATTGCTTTGAGTATTCTAATTTTTGTTTGCAATGTGATGTCTCTGCTTTTCACTATGTTCCCCAGGTTTCTCATAGCTTGTCTCCCCAGAATCAGTCGCCTTTTTATTTCATGGCTGCAATCCCCATCTGCAGTGATCTTTGATCCTAAGAAAGTAAAATCTGTCACTGCTTCTACTTCTTCATCTGCATATCTCAAATTGTTCATGTTTCTCCCAGCAATTTCGATCCCAAATTGTGATTTGTCCACTCCTGCATTGTGCATTATGTGTTCTGTATATAAGTTGAACAAGCAGGGTGACAAAATGCAGCCTTGTCTTACTCCTTTTCCCATCCCAAACTACTCTGTTTAAGATAAAGCAAAAACTTAATACCTTTAAATGTTTAGCGAACTGCACAGAAAGTCATGTTGCAATGGATTGGTCGTAATTGCATTTGTACAGAGCTGAAATAAAGAATTATTACGAGTTTTCGGCTTTGTGCCTTGTAGTTAAAAGGATGCTTCATTGGAAGCTGGTTGGAGGGAAAATATTTTTTTAAGAAATAAAAACAACTCAAACCTATGGATTCCCCCTTTTGTCTCTTCTTTGCACTGGGAAGACTTTACAAGGTCAACAATTTAAGCCTCTCTACAATCCAAAAATTGAATCTTAGTGCATCCATTTTCCTAATAGAATTTCTGCAATCCGAATTGGTGCTGACAGTTCTGGCCTCTTCTCTCTATTGTGCTGTACAGTTTTATTTGACACTGGAGATGGCATCAGCATGTATTGGACAGAGCATTTGAGGAGTGGTAGATTCCCTTGGGATTTAGACTCACGCAATATACAACCTTCGAGCACAAAGGGATGCTTCTGCCTTTGTCCTTCATTTTGTGTATCTGTGCACACCTTGTAAAAGGGAGCTGTGTTTTAATTATTCATCCAAAGCATGTGAGGAGTCACTCTAAATAAACATACCATTAGGCTGGCCTGAATTTCTTTCCGATGGATTTGCTGCAAGATTACACAGAAATCAACAGCAGAGTCAGGTCTTGGGAAAGTGACTTTTGACACTGGCTTTTCCAGTATTCCAGTGGAGATGATAATACACTGGACAGGGTTGGAAACATTAAGAGTGGGTATGATTACTATGTCAGCTTGACTATAGATTAATCGATCTTAAGTATTGTATTGGACTGGGTAGTATTGGCTAGGTAAAGGTCTCCCTTGCTCGAAAGCCACTCGTATCCGAGCCTATGGTTCAGTGCTCATCTCTGTTTATAGCCAAAGAGCCAGCATCTGTGGACATTTCTCTGGACATGTGGCAGGCACCGGAGTGCACAGAACTGCTGACATGCTGACCTTCCAGTCATCAAGTTCAATGTCTTAACCACTAAGCCACTGCAGCCCCCCACTCGTATTGACTAGTCTGGTTGGGAAAATGTCCCATCCTCACAGTACATTTTAAATCACCAGTCCCTTATTTTGAAAACAGTCAAAAATATACCTGAACAAGTAGTATTTCAAAAGCATTTTCAAAATGACATCTTTCATTTTGAAGAGATTTTCCCTGGAACACTATTATTTTGTGTATTTAATCAAAATGAGATAGTAGCTAGAGATGGAGAATTCTTTTAGCCGACTCAGCCTTCTTTGACTTAAAGGATGGGTATGTTTCTGTGAAAGCCATCCTCACGTTTTAGGGCTTGTTATTTGCTTTAAATCATATCCTTCACTCCACCGAACAAATAGTTATCGAAGAAGATCAAGAGGCAATGGCATAAAACTTAATTATGGAAGCAAACTGCGATGATGGTCTAGATATTTAGAAAGAAATGAGGCCATGCCATTTAAACAGTGGGGGTTGTACCAAATATTGAAGCACAAATTTTCATCAAGATAGTCAAACCCAAAGATGCCAGCAGCTATGTTGATCTAGATCAGTGGTTCCCAACATGGAGCCCATGCCCCACAGGGGGGACTTCAGTTCCCAGAAGCCTAAGTTGTTACATTGGCTGATCAATGCTTTGGGGAATTGACTTAGGCTTCTGGGAGTTGAAATCCAAAAACCAAAGGTTGAGAAACACTGGTTTAGATGAACAGTCAGCAATTTTTATCTCCCTCAGAAACAGATGTTTTGTTTAGCTAATGGGTCTTAAGTGCCCATCCAAGACAAGCCACTCAAAGATAAGAGGAGCTGATCCCAAATGATATATATTACTGCTGAGAAACACATAAAACCAGCCATTGGGAGGACTGCTGATAACTGAGAAGAAACTAGGAACTCTGAAGAAGATACCAGACAGTAGAATTTGTGCATGAGAAAGAGAGTTCCCATGGTTTCCATTGTCTTCAGCAACCCAGGATGCTATGGTTAGGCTCCTGTCCAGAGCTGGCTGCAAGAAAAACCATAAAATCCTTGTTATGATAGGTTCTGTAGTTTCAGCTTCTCCTGTATCTCAGGAGCACAGTGTCTCTCCAGCATAGGTTATCCTTTGAAACTTTCCCTACAAAACTCAAAGTAGGGTCATGGCAGTGGGCCAACTTGAATGGCCTTCAATGGCTGGGCATCTCAAGTTGTGTCAGATACTGAGCTGGGGTGATGATGTATCTTCGGGACTCTGGTTGGAGCAACAAAAGTTGGAACTCTGGCTAGGTTGGCTTGCTTCTCTGAGTCCAATATTCTTTGCTTGATGGATAATTTTGTCTGGTCATAACTTATGGCATGTATGACAGATTCGGAGATGATTTTTTGACTGGATAAGATTAGAGGTGGCCTTGCAATGATATGTACTGCAATGACACATGAGTTTTACCATCTTAGGCAGTGGTGGCCATACTATGGCCTGCGGGCCGGCCCTGGCCCACAGCACCATTTCATCTGGCCCACCACTGCCCTCCCCGCTTCCAGAAGTGGAAGTGGGCACATTTATGAAAGCTCCAAAATGTGCCTTTGCATGCGTAAACGCCCCTACACCTGCTGTAAATGCTGCCGTAAATGCACCCACGGCTGTCATAAATACGTTTACAACAGCTGCCGGTGCATTTACAGCAGCGTTTATGGCAGGAGGAACCACGTGACTAGCCCGGTCAACCACATGACCGACCCATAGCATGATAAGTTTGGGAACCCCTGACCTAAGGAAACAGTCACTGCTGGATCTGTGTATAAAAGAGAAGGTGCTTCTTTCTAAACAAAACAGCACTGTACTGGTCTACATTTTAACAACTTTTACACAAACATATTTTTTTTCCTTGAGTTTTGTTGCCAATTCCTGCATCCCAACAAGAATCACTAGGTAGCTGGGAAAAAAGTTTTTGTCTCTTACTCTAAAGACTTGTGTGCCTTAAAATCACAGGGGGGCATTAATGCTCTTGTAATAAACATTATTTATGATAGTTAATTGAAAAGCATTCAAAATTGCCACAGCGTGTTTATTTTGTCATTTAAATTTCTCCGCCTCCCCCTTTTGCTTTGGCAATAAAGGGTCACAGAGAAAATGCACCCTGGGAATGGTTTTCATTAAGAAACTCCACGTCAGGGGAGAGACACTTTATAAACAAAGTTATTACAATTATTATATTGTCTTCTCAAAAAAGGGCAGAGTCATTAAAACATTTCAGAACTGTAGTCAGCAGATGGGCCTGGGGATACTTTTCAGGATGTTTTGTAATTAAGGCGTTAGTTTTAATAACAAAATAGAGTCATTACCAGCTCTTGGAGAGAGAGAGAAGTTGGAGATACTTTGTATTGTTAGCAAAAGAAGTATCTTCTAAATACATTTTTTCCAGCCAGAGAGAAGGCAAGGCACACACACACACACACACACACACACACACACACACACACACACACACACACACACACACACACACACACACACACACACACACACACACACACACACACACACACACACACACACACACACACACACATACAGTGTAAAATAATACAGCTACGATCCAAAGTCTTTAACCATAGTTACGTATAGTACTGTATCAGGTTTTAGCCATCTTTCAGATCCTAATTTTTTAAAAAGTCAAACTAACTTAATCATAATTAGTATGGGAAAAAAACATGTAACATGTTTCAACTCCCAGTTTTAAAGGAAAGGAATTGCATAATATGCATAAAGACAGAATTTCCACATGGATGGAATACATGAAAAAATAGAAATAATATGTGACAAACAGTTACTAAATTGCTCTTGTTTAGTATAGCAAGTTGTAACTAGAGTAGCCCCATTGAATCAGTGAGGTTTTGATGAGTCAACTTCTTCTCCTCCTCCATCATCATCATCATCTCAGAACTCCAGAGCTGTGAGGTGACCTATGGATCATGAAGTCCAGCCCTATGAAGGAGGAACAGTGAGGAATCAAACTCCCAACCACTGGCTCTGTAGCCAGTTATCTAGACTCATGAGCTACCCAGAAGATTCATTGGGTCTACTCTAGTTGTGATTTATTACATTAAGCAATAGGATTTCAGCCACTCTCTGCTTGCTGTTTGGATCTGGTGGGTCGAATTTCTATGTGATGTGGCACAGTAGGTAAGAGAAGAAGGGACAGCCATTCTCCTGCCTGATCAAAAATGTTGCTGCATGAGGAAGTGTCCATAGTGGACTTCCAAACCCTATACATCCTTTGAAAGAGTCATGATGTAGCACTGAGAATAGCTATAAAAGAAAGAGAAAGAGAGCTAGAAAAGGGGAGCTATGGAAGTGAACATAGCAGGGCAGATGAACCCACACATTGTGTGAGAAATATCTCAGTTTCTCATCATGGCTTCTTCCATTAAAGAGATTAGGAGAAAAGGGAAATTGGAAAGATTAGGACCCTATGAGTCCTTAGTGAAATGAACAAATGTTCTAACTTGTTATAAGGTAGTTGTGTAGTAGTATTAACTACGTACATCAATATTCATGGCTATAAATGTTTCCACAATTGCCCCCCCCCCC
Source organism: Bradypodion pumilum (assembly GCA_035047305.1). NCBI lineage: Eukaryota > Metazoa > Chordata > Lepidosauria > Squamata > Chamaeleonidae > Bradypodion > Bradypodion pumilum. The sequence goes on along the minus strand of JAWDJD010000009.1, from coordinate 7,555,887 downwards.
CACACACACACACACACACCAGTAGTGATCTAACAGTCAATGTCCCTTCCTTCCACTAGGCTACTAATAGGAAACTGACATTGAAAGCATAATTACATTTCCTAATTATGTGCAATTAGACAAAACCCAGATGATGTATACAGTGAGCTTTTAAAACAGCCAAGGATCAAGGACTTTTGGAACTTCCTACTGTTTTTCTAAATAAGCCATTACTTTGTTACATCCAAGATATTGCTGTTTGTAGCCTGCTAGGTGGGCCTGTTTAAGGTTTAAAATATATGAGATTTATTTAGCCAAGTAAGGGTATACTTCAGTGTGTATGGCTCTCCCATCTTCCACTTCCTCCTTCTGAACCCCCCCCCCCCCCCGGGAGTTTGGGTTTCCAGGATTTAACTCGGGAAAGACACCCAACACCATATAGTTGTGGAGGTTGACAGGCTAAGTCATATTTATTTTCCCCAACCTTAATCCTTTTGGAACACAGTGAAATAAATTCATCCTCTTTATCTAACATGTGCCTGAGATGGAAATAAATTCTTGTTTTCTTCTCCCCCAGTACCAATGGGGTCTGCAAAGAATAATTCCAACAGTCTCTGTGAGTAGAAAGGGTGTGTGTGTGTGTGTGGGGGGAACTTATCTATTAGCAGCTATAATTATAAAGCTCATAATGGGAGCATGCTAAAGTCCAACCATCAATCAGAGAAGAGAAACAATGAAGAAATGATAGGTATGTAAAAATGAAAATGGCAAAAACCACATATGGAAATGCAGGAGTTTTTTTTATGTTGTTGCAAGGGTTATAAATCATGGTGGAGTTGTGATTTTCAGGGCACTTAGTATGCCACACTTGAAATACAATTTTTTACATGTATTTAGCAGATACACACCTGCCCACATATGTGTGTACAAACATTTACATTCAACTGTTTTGCACTTAAATGCTTCACTGTTCAAATACCCTTTAAATATCGCTGCCAGCCATTCCATATGCTACTGGAAATGTGGTTGAGTATGTTCATCACACAGCAAGGTTCACCACAATCCCCTATCGCTACTAGGCAATAATGTCACTTTAAGGACCCATGCATTTGACTCTGGTTTGGGATGAAACTATGGGAAATTTGCAAAGCTTTATTAGCTGTTTATCTTCCCACTATTTATCAACTTGCAATTTCTTGCTTTCAAACTGCTAGGTTGCCATGAGCTGGGGCAGAGATGGGAGCTCACTCCGTCATGCAGCACTCAGGTATCGAACTGCTGACCTGCCAACCTGCCAGTCATCAAGTTCAGTATCTTAACAACTAAGCCGCCGCAGTCCCTATACATTTACGAGTAGGAAGCTTAAAAAGAGGAGTCTTCCAACGGGTACCATAATGATTGGCCACCTTTTATTTTTGCTGATTAAAACACACTCATTCACCCAATTTACACAGCAGAGTAAAAGAACTCCACTGTTTAGCCCTCTTGTATCCTGAGGGACTGGGTTATTATACCTAGCTGTCCCATAATTTCCCTTACTTTTCTTTCCCAACCTTTAAGACAATGGGATCAGGCTGGAGTTTTGCAAGAATTTAAAATGTATTTGATTTGGGGGAGAGGGGAAGAGTTTTTAATCACATTCCAGAAGCATGGTCTAAGCACCATATGGACATTGGATTCTCGTTGAGCATTAGTTTGTAATGGGGAGGGGAGAGAAAAGAATAACATATTTCTGAGATACCACAGCCAAAGAGCAGTAGAAAAATGAGTATAACCTAGATAAAAATACTGTTTTCTTAACAGTATGCCCTTCTATGAATTTCTTCCAGGAGTATCATAGTCCACCTGTCTTTACCTCTTTGCTCATGTCAGAAACACCAAAGTACAATTAATAAATATATCAGCTAACAACCAATGTTGAGAGGATTTGAAGCAGTTGTGAGGGGAAGGGGAAGCACATTGTCAGAGGTGTTAACTGTTCCCCACATTTGCAAAGGGTTGTGTTGGTGCAAAAAGCACATTTTATTAGGTTGATATCACTTTTATCAACTCCCCCCATGGCCTATCACATACAGTGGTACCTCATACAACGATTTTAATCCATTCCATGGGGCTTGTCGTTATACAAATCAATTGCTATATGATGCATGCATCGTATAGCGATTTCCCCTATGGGATGCATCGTACAACTTTTTTTTTTACTAAGTGGTTTTTCCCATTGGAAAATTGTTGTATGGTTTTTTCCCTAGGGAAAATTGTTATGCGGGACGCCATTTCCGCCCAAAACCTAATTGTTATGTGATTTTGTTGTTATACAGGGCAAATGTTGTATGAGGTTCCACTGTACTTCCAGGTAACCCAGTTCTCCATTTTACTAAGGTTCTAGACTTTTCCTCGAATTCCTTCCATTTTAAGAGGTGGGCAATTTTTCTTTCTTTCCTCATCATAGTTCTGTAATTTCCTATTGTTCCTTCAAACTTCACAGGTGTTATGGGGGGAAAAAACCTTTTCAGATATTTTTTTATCTGGGAAGAGTAGGACAATCAGTGAAGAATGGATATAAATTTGATGTAGATGTAGTTGTTCACGATTAACACCTGCATTCTGTGAAACATGTATAGGATTACTTGCATAATTGGAGAAATCAAGTCTCTTTTAGAAAATGCTAGAATGGAGGAAAGAATAACTTCAAAAAATATTCAATAATTTTTATAATACTGTAGAGTATTATTCCCAGTCTGGCCAGGCTATCCTGCTATGGTAATAGAGTAGACCATACTGCCAGTGACTCAACGACTAGTGTCAGGCGATGATTAACTAACCTGACCACCCTGAGGACTAATGGCTCGGGTGCCGAGGTCCACAGGAGAAGGTGATGGTCCCCAAGTGGATCAAATCCCACTTCAATCCATCATGATGGAGGTCAGTAGCTTCATCAATCCTGGCCTGGGGCTGAGGAGGACTTTATGTGTCAAAAGGGCTCACGACAATAAAGTGACTCGTGGTCATGCTGTGTTGCAGAAGGCAGATGAAAGGCCACTCAGGACAGTCTTAATGGCTGATCACCATGAGGATCATGAAGGAGGAGGAGGAGGAGGAGGAGGAGGAGAGTATTATTACTGAATAATATTTGAAGATATTCTTTCCTCCATTCTAGCATTTTCCCATAATATTCTACAGTATTATGAACATTTTCCCAGTAATTCTTATTTGGCTTTATCTTTCCACCCTCCACCCCTTCAAAACACACTATTACAAAATACTTCAACAAGAGAAAAGGAAAGGGAAAATAAATACCTCAGAGATACCAGTAAGCTGGCTCTATTTCTTGCCAAAAGCACTATTCTGCAAATCCATTCTGTTTCTCGCTAAGAATTTCATTTACTGTGTGAGCCTCACAAAGTGTTCTTAATCGATCAAAGAAATAATGCCCCTATTATTCTAAGTAAGAAATGTGTCTATGTTTGCCCTAGTGCTCCATGTGCAAACATGTCTGTGAGAGAGCATGCATCTATGAGAAGACTCAGAGGAAACATCAAATGAGTCTGGTGTGCTCTCAATGAATTAAACACAGCCTTCAAAACCTTCATAAACATGCAGCACTAGAAAGTTAGACTCCCAGATTCTACTGTTGGGAGAAAAAGAAAGGGAACAGAGGAACCTAAAGTATGGCCTATGCCCATGATGGTGAACCTTACCAGAAGCCCAAGTCAGCACTCCTGCTGTTAATTGAAATTCAAGAACACCTGGAGTGCCAAGGCTGGCCATCACTGGTATAGAAGCTTGGGGGACACACACACAAGAGGATAGCAAAATTTTAGGTATGAAAAAAGGAAAAGGAAAAACAGATATGGTATATCAATTTAAAAGTCAGTATATCTCCAGACGCAGTTTGTGTATAACTGCACTAGTCAATACTAGTTGATAGGGTGTTAGGTAGAAACATCCAGCTTCCAGGAGTCCCAATCTATTTCTATAAGGAGGGGGTTTGGCCGTACGTGTGCAGAATGCATATCCACACCCACCAAGCTTATCCCATAATGCGCTCCACACACCTACCTTTTGTCCCTGAGATCATCGCTGCGAGGGTCCGGGGCCCGAGGGTGGGGCCTAAGCCCCACAAAATAGAGAAAACAGAAACTACAACTCCCATGGTGCTGTGGGAGAAAAAGGGCAGTTTAACAGCCAGGCCTGAAAACAGAATGTTGGAGAGAACTGATTTGCATGTTGGACTGTGATCGGTTGAAAATGAATGACTGGAGGAAGGTCCTGATGCGGATGGAACAAACCCATTCTATTTAAGCCTCTACAGCCCTGGAACAAGACACTTTCAATGTACATCAACGCTGTGTGACTGAGAGACAGAGAGAGACAGGGAGTGTGTGTCTGTGTGTGCAAGACAATGCACAAGACAGTGGGTCTTGTGTGTGTGTGTGTGTGTGCCTGAATATGAGAGAGAGAGAGACTGTGTGCCTGTGTGTTGGGGTGTATTAGGGTCTGAAAAACCTAAACATACAACAAACACCCCCCGGCCACGTAATTAGCTCTTATCTTTCCTTCCCTACCTCCAGCCATTCTTCTCCCCTTCCTTCTTTCCTTCCCTCCATCATTCTTACCCTCCCGTCTTCCTTTCCTTCTAAATTTCCCCCTCAATACCTACCATCCCTCCCTCATCATCACGCCAGGGTGATTCTGCCCAGGTTCCTTTACTGAGAGCCAGGGGCATCACAAACGGTGTGGGGGGGAGGTAAAAAGGAAAAAAAAAACCCTCCCCAAGCCACCACCACCACACGGGTTGAGCCCCCCCCAAAAAAAAACCATCAAAGATGGGCACCTATTCTAGTCTTATTAAAAAATAATCAGACTTTCCACATGGTAGCCATGGCGATGGACCAAAAGCAAATGTCCCAATCGGATGCCTTTACTTTGTTAAAAAAAAATCGTTTGATTAATATTTTACTTTCTGGAAAACGTGGACAGGAAGAAAAAGTTCTCTTTAATGACCTCAATTGTGCTAATGCAACAATGTAATGAAACCTTCATTTGGTTATGGTTGCATAGTTTTAAATCAGCCCATTTTTAAAAAGAGAGAGAGCCTGTAATGTAGTGAGAGTTTTGAGTGAAGGAATCTATCTTGTTCTACCTTTCATATCAACTCTTTGTTGCCCTAATGGTGGCCTCAGAAAAGCCAATATTTAATGGGCAAAAGATCATGACTAATTAGCTTAAATGGCTCGACGCATCCTCCCAATTTTTCCCTTCTCCCGCCCCCACCCCTCTTACATATGTTTAAAGATATTTCTGCTAATTTACAGTCTGAAAGATAGGTGAGGAGTTGAGAGTTTGAAAAATAGATTACTGTCTTCATTAATACAGGTTTGACCTACAAAGTCTTCACGTACTTAATGATTAAAAACCAAAGTACTAAATAATAAATTATAAGAATTTATAGGAGTCATCATCTTGAAATTAGCTTATTGAATGGTCTTATCATAATAAATCTGAGTGGGTGTCTAATTTTGTGTTAGCTGCCTAAATTTGTATGTTACAGGTAGGAAAGAAAGGGGGAACAGAGAGAAAATCTTTTGTTTCAACACTAGAAGCAAGAAATATTGTGAATGTATTTATAGGGGGTTGAGAGAATATGACATGCCATTGCTTTGTGTTTAAGACAAAACAAGAAATCGATTCCAGTTTGAGAAACAAATATAATAAATGAGAAATTATTACCCAAATTGTTTAAACAGAGTTTTTATTAATGCAGTGTCCAAAAGAAAAAGCAAGGCAGGAGGCAGGCTGAAATTTAGCCTATGTACAATAAAACTCGGGCTGTGGTGGCTTAGTGGACTTAAGTTTAGCCAATATCAAAAAGCCAAGAAAGGGGCTTCATTTTGGCAATCCAAGGTTTGATCGGGGCACAGGGAGGAAAAAAAATCAAATTCCTGTTTTAGTTGGTTTCCATCTCTCTTGTCTGTTTAGATTAGTTAATTACCGTATTTTTCGGCGTTTATAGCGACTGGGCGTATAAGACGACCCCCAACATTTCTAGTTAAAATGTAGAGTTTGCAATATACTCGCCGTATAAGACTACCCCTCTTCCAACGGCGGCCTCTTCTGAGCCTCCCGGGCTGGGGACAGCTCCCTTTATCTCCCCACCGGTGGAGGGGGCAGGGAGAGCGCAGCTGCGGTGGATGGTTTTCCCCACCGCTCAGCCGGTCCTCCTCCTCACCACAACCCCCAGCCTGGGGGGTGAGGTGGAGGACCAGCTGAGCGGCGGGGAAAGCCATCCACCGCCACGAGGCTGGCGGTGGTGGTCTCCGGGCGGCCCCTGGCTCTGGAGGCCTTGCAGCAGCAGCAGTGGATGGCTTTCCCCGCCGCTCAGCTGGTCCTCCTCCTCCTCCTCACCACCCGGCTGGGGGTGGGGTGGGGGTCTCCAGGCAGCCCCTGGCTCCGGAGTACCCGGCGTATAAGATGACCCCCGACTTTGGCACAGATTTTTTTGGGTTAAAAAGTCGTCTTATATGCCGGAAAATACAGTTAGTTGTTTTTTTTATTTACAGCTTTATGAGATGAATTGCAGTTCCCTGTCCCTATGACATATGGGTAACTTTTTTATTCTTGATTGGGTGTGAATATGGAATGTCTGTTCTGCCTTATATACTACATGTTTTGAGAATAAAATTCCTTGCTTCTGTAGCAAAGCAGTCCCAGCTTCCTTACAATGCATGTTGGTTTTTCCAGAGCACTTTCTAAAATGCAGTTGTCTATCACTTGTTATATGTTTTGGAAGAGGTGTAAATTCTTGAGACCCAAGAACATGGTCAAGGTTCTTGGAAGAACAAGTTCACATCTTTTGGAGTTCAAGTCACAGTATCCCTGGCTACCATCGATTCCTGGTGGGCTTTATGGGAGCTGGATATCCTCTTGAGGCACCGCAGGAAAAGATCTGGATCTAAGCCACTTGTGTATCCAAGCATATTGCAAGTTGCTCCAGCAATGCTTTGCAAGGACAAAATGGTGATCTCCTGCCATCAGAATCAAGAGCAAGATTTGGCGCATATTCTCCTCTTCTAGGCAATGTTAATTAGAGTTCTCTGATTGGGTGCAACTTTGGATCCTGTTCCTGATTGGTTAAAACTATGGTATTACGTTATGATTGGTTAGATAAGGTTATCCGGTGGGTTACTACATTGTATCTTAGAGTGACCACTGCCGAGACACTATATAAGTGCCACGGGTAAACAAGGGTGTGGCTGGACCGGATCTATAGTTCCCCATTCTCTGCAGGTTAGCCAAGCCAGGCTAAGCCTTGGTTCTTCTCCATACGCTCACACGCAGGTGTAGCTTAGTAGCCAGTGACGGCATAGTTTGGAGAGACTGATTACATGGGACTAGTGTAGCCATCTATTGTCCGGATATCTTTGTAATTGTTGCCTGCAATACTTTACAATAAACCGTTGTTCTGTTCATCGTTGCTGGACTGTTCCTTTACAAAGGGCCGACCGCGACAGCCACACACATCTAAACACTTGGAAGCATACCTGTCAACCTTCCCAATTTGGCCGGGATTACCCCGTAAATTGACGTCGATTGACGTTATAACCCGGCCCCCGCTGCCAAAACCCCGTAATTTGGCAGCGGGGGAAACACTTTCCGCGCATGTGCGGAAGGGTATTATCCCTTCCACGCATGCGTGGAAGCGCTACGTCGCTTGCGTAACGGCTGCGCAAGTGGCGTAGCACTTCTGCACATGCGTGGAAGGGGTAAAACCTTTCCACGCATGCGTGGAACACGACCTGCGCACAAGTGATGTGCGCAGGTCCCGTTTTTCCAGAGCCGCGGGTTGACAGGTATGCTTGGAAGTAAAAGGTTGATAATCACTGACTTGTGCAAACTGACATGGGTGAACTATAAGGTTAGGCCCTAAGGATGATAAAGGATTCCTTACTTAAGGGAACTGCTCTGCCTGTGCTTTTTTGGGTAGGTTATATGTTAATTCTTTGGGGAAAAAATCACTTCTTCATGGAGGACAGGGACATTTACCATCCAGGGATGAATAAGGTACTTGAGAAGGTGGTGACTAGGCAGAACTAGATGCTGTCTAAAAAGATGGTAAATCTAGATAAGGGGTTCCCAACCTATGGCCAGTGGGCCAGACCCGGTCTACGACACCATCCCATCCAGCCCATTGCTGCACCCAGAAGTGAAAGCAGGCTCATTTATGTCATCCGTAAAACGCGCCCGTGGCTGGCGTAAATGTGGATGTGGGCACATTTACGTAAGCCGTAAATGTGCCTGCTTCCGCTTCTGGGGTGTGTGGTGAGGCCCATGATGGAAAAAGGTTGGCCACCCCTGATCTAGATACATTCTAAGCTTGACTGTTCTGACAAACAACCAAAGTCAGTAGAGGAATGGAATTTCTACCTGAACTTACAGTACTCCAGCATTGTAGGTGAATGGCAGGGATGGGAGATATATGACCCTTGTGACAATGACATTCCATCATCTTGATGTTCCATCATCTCTCAAGCGCAGTGGCCTGGCTTGCAACATATCCTGGGACAGATATATTCTTCCTGAGCTTGGATACTTATCTCTACTGACTGCCAGAATTCGAAATTGGAAACTGTGTTGTTGTCGTTCCATTCCTATCCTGACAGTCAATTGCAGAAGATGGTGCTGAGGGACTGCTATGTTCCTACCACCAACAGTTCTGTTGTTGTGTTCCACTGGTGCTCTTACGTTCTCACCCATGCTGCTTTGTCTATATGAAGCTGCCTAAGGAGATAATTTGAAGTGTAGTGTCATCTGTTAATTTATTTTATTTTTTTCCTCCTTTCCAGCCACTTGAGGTGCAGCAGAGGCAGGAGCTGAATCATTCATCAAATATGAAATGTATGGGGGGCCCATAAACTGAGATGTTGTGGATGGATGATTTTTCTTTGCTGGGAGGTGATGCCCTCAACCCATTTGAGATGAAATTGTGTTCTCCCTAGGGTAGCCATATGTCCTTTGTTTCACGGGTTCTTCTGTTTGAAGGGCTTTCCTGCCAACCTTTCTTTCAAGTAGTTTCCCCTTTCCTATTCCTTTTTTAAATAAAATAAAAATGAAGAACATTAGTCTTGAGGTTGTATATCTATAACTGGCATGAGTATAGCAGACTTGGTCCGAGTCCTTCCTGCCGTGATGGTCTGTACTGCATTTTGATTTTTATTGTTATTATAATAATCAGTATTTGTGTGTGTGTGTGTGTGTGTGTGTGTGTGTGTGTGTGTGTGTGTGTGTGTGTGTGTGTGTGTGTGTGTGTGTGTGTGTGTGTGTGTGTGAGAGAGAGAGAGAGAGAGTGAATAAATTGTTGTAAGTGTGTCATCTTTTGGGGAGTGCATTTCTTTTTGGAAATACATAAACGATTATTATTATTTATTGATTTCTACCCCGCCTTCCTAGTGCAACGCACCACTCATGGGCATGCCTATAACTGTGACCACTTGAGATCACTGTTCAAGCATATTAATCAATTTAGCCCTGTTTTAGTGGTCTCTGTGGCATAAAGCATGAGTTTTGCATAGGCCAAGTACAACATCTTTTGGAGAGTGATAGCCAGGCTCTGATTCTTTTTGGTCACTTATTTATTTATTTATTTATTTAAAAAACCTGTGTTTGTTTGTTTGTTTGTTTGGCTGGCTGGCTAGCTGGCTGGCTGGCTGGCTGAATTTAAATTTGTTGCCCAACCTATAATCTGACAAGCAAAAGAGAGAAAACACCCCGGGAGAGAGAAAAAATTGCAAAATGTATGTTTAATAAGTGAAAATACGGGTAAAAAAAACACTGAAGAACCGGACAAACAGTAGCAATACAATGTAAAGACGAATAGGTACTTAGCCCCTACTTAGGCACACACCACGAGGAGCCACCCAAATGGGAGAAGCTGTAGACAATAGTATGTCTGAGAAAGCTAGTATATCAGCAGGAAGGAGCCTGGTAATAAGGTAAGAATGTCCATCGAACCACAACGTGGTGTGTGCCTTTTCTCTCTCCCGGGGTGTTTTCTCTCTTTTCCTTGTCTTCTTGACACCCCTGCCGTCTCCCTTCCCAACCTATAATCTGAGGCACTTTGATTAAACATGTAGAACTAAGTCCAATATAATTCCAGCAAGGTGAACAAAACCCTACCAATACAGTTGCAGTAGTGTGTACAGTCTTGAAAACAATCGTGCAAGCAGTAAAAGCAGGTGCACTAACTCCTTATGGGACCTCCTGTGCAGCAATAATTTTATTCCATGCAAGCAAATCTGAAATTATGCAACCGCTCTAGTGTATTTGATATTGCACTAGCACAGTGTTATCGTTGGATATGGAGCCTGTTCTGCACCCTCTTTCCAGAATTATTGGTATTTTTAGAAAGCATTGCTAAGATCTTTTTTATACTGTTGAAGACTCAAAGCTGACTTTTCTGGACCAAAGTTGTCATGTGAGGGGTTATAATTAGTATTAGTTATCCTCCTTCTTCCCATACTTATTTCAGCAACCACAACCTACATTTTTTTAGGACTAGATTCCTAACATTTAGGCTCTCCTCACCCAGACCCACCCCAGGAATCAGTCATGCTGAGAAATAGTGTTGGTGAGCTGTCAAGTTGAGTCTGATGTACATTGTACCTTATACCTGGAAACCCTAATAATGTTGCATTGTGTATTTAGCAAACAGAAATATTGAATGTGCATGTGACTTCCATGGTTTTACTAGTCGTTCCAGTTACAAACTGTCAAAAATCTGGCATGGATTTCATTTCCCTCTTCCTGTGCCTATGACACAAGCATACGGTCACTCAAGCACACAGAGAGCCTTGCTCTTGGTAATAATATGGCAGCTAAATGGAGAATAAATGAAACACAATGCTTGATTTCCAATAGTACATGTTCTTGCAATGGATGATTTGTATTGTTTTCCAACCGATACCCCCCTTCATAACAAAAAAAAGCATTATTGAAATTTCTAATTACTCATTAGTTGTGTAAAAAGCTTGACTCAGCAGCAGCAGCAGCTCCGCAGACCTGCCCTTCCTTTGCAGTTGATTTGGTGCATAACAATGCAAGGTCACTGGGGTGCTATGCCCTCAAAATGAAGGCACCCATGTTCTGTTTCAATTAGCAAACCATGTAAACCTTTTCTGCATGGTAGAGGAATCTCATCCAAAGTGTAGGTGTGTGTGTTTTTGAGTATATGGTTTAGAACCTTCTTCTTCACTGAATATTGGCGATCATCATGGCAATTAGCCATGAAGACTGTCCTGAGAATAGAATGCAGTGGCCTTTCATCTGCCTTCCGGAATCTCATCCAAAGTGCAAATGCGTGTGTTTTTGAACATGGTTTAGAACCTTCTTCTCCTTTCTCCTTTCTCCGAATATTGACGATCATTGTGGCAATTAGCCATGAAGGCTGTCCTGAGATTAGAACACATCTGCCTTCTGCATCGCAGCAGCACTGATCCAGTTCCACGAGTCACTTTCTGGTCCTGAGCCCTTTTGGCACGCAAAGTCCTCATCTGCACCAGGCCAGGATTGATGAAGCTTCTGCCCTTCATCAAAGTGGATTCAAGTGGAATTTAATCCACTTGGGGACCATCACCCTTCCCTGTGGACTTCGCCACCCAAGGCCATTAGTCCTCAGGGTGGTCAGGTTAGTTAACCGCTGCCTGACACTCGGTGTTGAGTCACTGGCAGTAGGGTCTACTCTATTACCATAGCAGGATAACCAGGCCACACTAATGCGTTTAGAACCACCTGGCAAAAATGTCTCATTTCTTTCTCATTATGGGCAGAAGCCTATTGGATCCACAGACAATAAACTTACCATTGCATGGGCCAACTTCATAATATTTCTGGTGGCACCCCAATGGGTCAGGACAGTCAACAAAGCTCCAAAATTACCTGCATGGATGCTTTTAGCCCCACCTATATGTTTTCAAGGCTGATAAATTTGCTTTTCCTTCTTAGTCCTGCCTGGATTTTCAGAAGGTGTCCTTATGCCTAGGAGAGCAAATATTTGACTCTCCCAGATATTCTCTGACTGCAGCTTCCAGCTTTAAATACTCTGGCTTGGGCTGATGGGAGCAGCAATGTGCAAATATCTGGAGGGCTACAGGTGGCCCCCACCCAACCCTATTCCAATTGACCTCATATTTTGTAGTTATATAGGTTACATTTTTCAAAATTGTTTTGTTACGTCAGCTTTTAAACCGGATGGAATAGATGACCTATAAGAACTCTTCAAGGCCTTATACAAACTGAGGAATTTTTAAAAAATGTGAACTTGTAATAGAAGAATAAAATACATTTTAAAAAGTAAAAATAAAGAAAGACATTCCTGAAACAGATCTTGTTAGGGTGGCCTTATTTCCACATGAGTGCCACTTGTCCATCCTGCAAGTCAGTAAAAGGTAAGATCACTTGTCATAGCTGTAAGCTATCAATAAAAATTAACGTACCACAGGAAATTGAAAGAGGGGAGAAAGCATTTAAATGTTCAGGGTCACAAACCTATCTGTGCCTCCCTTGTGAGTATGTTCTGGTGATAAGAGCTATTATTGTTTGCCACCGGCTGCATTTTCATGCTATATATCCCTGTGTTAAAGGCTGGCATGTTCAAGTCATCAAGGACACAGGCTGTAAAGTTAGCATGCAGTCAGGAGGCAGAAGAGACCTGCATTCTGCTGTGTATTGTGGAAAAAAGAAAATGTTGAGAATATAGGGCATCTCTTTCTGTATTGCTGTAATAATGAAACAAGCAAGCAAGCATTGGTTATATCTCTAAATTATTGCAGTAGGGGAAGGACTTGTTTGCCATGTTTATAATTGTACTATGAGTTTGCTTATGTTGCTTTTTGGTATCATGTGTTTTTAGACATGTATGTTTCTTGCTTTTGCACTTGTTTTGTTTGTAAAAGAAAATAAAAAAATAAGTTTACAGTTAGCTGCAAAGAGTTGAAGCAAGCTATACAAAATTTTGCAAACACCAGCAATATTCTGACAAATCATTTCTATTTACCTAAGAGTGAAAAGCAAAAGCAAATGTTGGCTGAGATGACACATTGATAGCTTTTTAAGAAAGAAAAGGCTTTAGCATAAAAAGTGTATTTTTATATATATTGAAAGCTGCCCTGAGTGGTCCTTGCATCCAAAGGGTGGGTCTTATATGTTCTCCATCATTCCAGAAAGCAGGACGCTTAATAACGGGCTCAAACTAAAGGAATCCACATATAGGATGAATATCAGAGAAAACTTCGTAATGGTTAGAGCACTACGGCAGTGGAACCAACTACCTTGAGAGGCGGTGAAGACTCCAACGCTGGAAACATTCCAGAGTAAATTGGACAGCCATCTGTCAGATCTGATTTGATCTGGATTCCTGCATTGAGCAGGGGGTTTGAATCATTGGCATGAAGAGCCCATTCCAACTCAGTTGTTCTATGATTCTGATTCTTCTGAATTATCAGATAAGAGGAAAAACCCAATGTCTGTACACTGGGAAATAAGGCAGCATGTTGTTCAGTCGCACATTCGAGTCTGACCCTTTGAGACCGCATGAACCACTGCACACCATGCTTCTCTGTCTTCTACCACCCTCCGTAGTCCACCCAAATCTATGCCCACTGCGTCAACAATGGTATCTAGCCATCTCATACTCTACTTCCCCCTTCTCCTTTTGCCTTTGATCTTTCCCCAGCATCAGGGCCTTCTCCAGTGAGTCCTCTCTTCTCATTTGGTGGTCAAAGTACTTGAGCTTCAGCTTCCATATTTGTCCTTAAACGGAACAGTCAGGGTTGATTTCCATTAGGATGGACTGATTTGATCTCCTTGCAGTCCAGGGGACTCTCAAGATTCTCCTCCAGCACCACAGTTCAAAGACATCTATTCTTTTGCACTCAGGCTTCCTTATGCTCTCACACCCATACATTGCTACTTAGAAGACCATTGCTTTAACTATGCAGACTTTTGTTGGCAGGGTGATGGCTCTACTTTTTATTATGCTGCCTAGGTTTGTCATAGCTTGCCTCCCAAGAAGTAGGTGTCTTTTTCTTTCATGGATACAGTCACCATCTGCAGTGATCTTGGATCCCAAGAAGGTAGAGTCTGTCACCACTTCCATTTCTTCCGCTTCTATTAGCCAGGGAGTGATGGAGCCAGATGCCAAGATCTTGGGGTTTGTTTTTTTGTGGGGGGGGGGGGGGTTGGGGGGTTGGGGGGGGGTTGATGCTGAGTTTCAGGCCAGCTTTTTTCACCCTCATCAAGAGGTTCTTTAGGTCTTCTTCACGTTCTGCCATTAGAGTAGTGTCATACTCAGGTTTGAGCCCATTAACTTTTATTATAAGATGAGAGGCAGTCTTCCTAGAAACATCAATCTGAATAAGTGGAATTAATAGAACAGATGTGACAGGTTAAGATATTAACATCACAAAAAAGATCAACTCCTCATCCTCTCTTCTTTAAGATAGGAAGATTCTCCATAGGTCGTTTTAAAGGTAGTCATCAGATAGCCCTATCTTACATTGCTGGTTGTGGGCCAGCAGAGGTGCATCTAATATGGCTGTATATTTTGCACAATTGGTTTTTTTAAAAATTATACCTCCTATGGTATGGTATACATTGAGGTTGGATAGCTGCATACGTCTGGCATTGACTGGATCAACGTTGAGTGTTTGGGATTGGATCTCTTAACCCACTGTTGAACTCAGTAACAAAAATTAGATCTGAACTGAAGTTGCTTTGCCACCTGCCACCGTTAAATGAACTGCATAGTTTACGATCATGTATAAGGCACAATGAGTAGGCTTTTGGGCTTTTTGTAAGGTCTTTGGTATTTTCATCACCATCTTCATAGCCCCAAATGATGCTAAAGCTGTTGATATCTTCAACTAGAAAGTGATGTTCTGGCTTTCTATTAGATGACCTTTTAAAGCAGAATGGTATGTTAGGAGGTTTACAAATTGATGTTGGTATGCACGCAATCAGTTCAGCTGCTAAGATGTCTACATTGTCCTCTTCAGTGTAGTCCATTGAGAGGACTATAATACCTGGTCCTTATTTTTGTGGGGCCGCTCAACAAGTAGCCATTTCCCAGGAATGTTTGGTCAGTACTAATCATCTCTCATGGGATTGTGGTGGCTTAGTGGTTAAGACACTGAACTTGACAATTGGAAGGTCAACAGGTCAGCAGTTCGAGACTCAAGTGCTGCACAATGGACTGAGCTCCAGTCATCGGTCCCAGTTCATGCCAACCTAGCAATTTGAAAGCAAGAAATTGCAAGTAGATAAATAAGTACCAGTTCAGTGAGAAGGTGAACAGCATTCCATGCACTCCGGTGTCTAGTCATGCCTGCCACATGACCACGGAAACATCTGCAGACGCAGACAGCACTGGCTCTTTGGCTAGAACCAGAGATGAGCACTCAACCCTAGAGTCAGATACGACTGGCTTTTGAGCAAGGATGGACTTTAATAATAATCTCTCTGTGAGTTTCGTGGACACCAAGGATGTCACATTTCCATGCACTTCAAAGTGCAGCTAAGAAGTGCTCTTTAGATGAAGAGTTGCCCTCTGTAGTAATAGAAACCAATGCCATTTGTGGCTCTAGGAAAACTATTGGGCCATTTAGCTGGCCAGCAAGTTTATGGTACAATGCTTCTAAGTTGGAAAGATTAGTCAGATTCATCTGGTTTCCCAGGCAATGCTTTTCAATCCTCCCAAGCATTCCTGGAAAATAGCTGTGTCACATTTGCTGTTTCCCCCATTTTTTACACTTCATCTTCCCTCTTTTATTTTTGAGTACCTAAAAATATAATTTATAGACTGTGATGACATAGGAGCATCTCTTCAGATTTCTAAACCATTTTATTGATTTACTTACTTGCTTATTTTGTTTTTGTTTGTTGTTGTTCAGTCGCACAGTCGATTCCGACCCTTTGCGACCCCATGGACCGTTTTCCTCCAGGCACCTCCATCCTCCACCATTCTCCTCAGCCCACCAAGCTCTGTGCCCATTGTGTCCACAATACCATCTATCCATCTCATCTTTGGACGCCCCCTTCTTCTCTTGCCCTCCACTTTTCCCAGCATCAAGGCCTTCTCAAGTGAGTCCTCCCTTCTCATTTGATGTCCAAAGTACTTTAGCTTCATCTTCACTATTTGTCCCTCCAATGAACAGTCAGGATTGATTTCTTCCAGTATTGACCTATTTGTTCACTTTTCTGTCCAGGGGACTCTCAGGACTCTCCTCCAACACCACATCTCAAAGGCATCTATTCTTCTGCGCTCAGCCTTCCTAATGGTCCAGCTCTCACACCCATACATTACCACTGGGAATACCATTGCTCTGACTATGTGAATTTTTGTTTTCAAGGTGATGTCTCTGCTTTTCACTATATTCCCCAGGTTTCTCATTGCTTGTCTCCCCATAATCAGTCGTCTTTTTATTTCATGGCTACAGTCGCCATCTGCAGTGATCTTAGGTCCCAGGAAAGTAAAATCTGTCACTGCTTCTACTTCTTCCCCATCTATTTTCCAGGGACTGATCGGTTCTTTAGGTCTTCCTCACTTTCTGCCATTAGGGTGGTATCGTCTGCATATCTCAAATGCCAGAGCCACAAATGGCATTGGTTTTTATTACTACAGAGGGCAACTCTTCATCTAAATAACTTGCTTATTTACTTACTTTTAAAAAAAATTCTCAGTCCATTTTTGGAATGTGCATTTTTGATACATATACTTTCCAAACATTTTGTGTGGGTGTGAGCTGCTAAATGGAGCACATGTTTGGGGTATGTTTGTATTTTAAAAAAGAGAGAAATGTGCCTTTGGGTGGTAGTTCATTAGTGTATAAATATAGTTTAACTTCCTGCATAATTACTAGTTTTTAAATTATTTTTTTCTAATGATTTCTGCTTAGTTTGCTTTGGATAATTTTCAAAGAACTATTCCCAGTGGAGATCCCCAAGAGACAAAAAAATTTTTTGGCTATTTAAGTTCCTTTCTCCCCCACATCCCAGAAGCAGCACAGTAAGAGAGGACCCTGAGGTTATTTATGACTTGATTGTATCTCAGAAAATTAACTGAAGGAACAGAGTCAAAACTAAGAGAAAATGCCTTACAAGAGGTGATATATTAGGTTGTGCTTAAAGAGAGAGATTAATGTTAAAAGCTTTGGGAGCCATGTGGAGATGCCTCAATAATTTGAGTTACAAATCACTGTGTTTAATCTATGTTGTTGTCATCGTCATCGTTACCGTCACCATCACCACCATCATCATCATCAACAACAACAACAACTACTACTACTAAGATGCTGAATTTAACATATTCTGCCTATGTTTGTTTAGTGATGTTGCATCTTGGTAGTATTGGCTAACCTTCCAGCTAACCCACTTTACATCAGATTATTTTATAAATATGGAAATAGGTTGGACTTATTTTATGAGACAACCCGAATTTCAACTATCCCCTCACACTAAGCCTCCATCCCACCACCCTCTGTGTTTGTTGTTGTTGTCATTCAGTTGCACATTCAAGTCTGACCCTTTGTCATCTTCCATCCTCCATAGCCCCCCCAATCTATGCCCACTGTGTCAACAATGCCATCTTGCCATCTCATCCTCTGCCACCCCCTTCACCTTTTGCCTTCGATCCTTTTGCCAATAGTCCTCAGGGTTGTCAGATGTCATTTTATGATTGTGTGAATTTTAAGTTGTTTTTAATATATTGTTGGTAGTCACCCAGAGTGGAGATGAATCCCCAGATGGGTGGAGTACAAGTGGAATTTATTATTACAGTGATACCTCATACAACGTCCAAACTTGATTCCACAAGTTTGGACTTTATACGGATTTGGACTTTGTATGAGGCATGCAAAATCCTAGCCACGATGCCTCATACAACGTCCAAATCCTTGCCGCGATGCCTCATACAACGTCGTTTCCATAGAGATACATTGTACTGTAACAGCACAGACTTCAGGGCAAAGTGAAGGAAACAGAAAGGAAACTGACAGAACTTCAAGAAATCATTGTCTAAAGGCTAAATACATTACAAAAACATGTCAAACGACCCTGATTGTCCAAGAACCTGAAGAATGCTGCAAAAATCCCAGGAATGCTTCTAAAAATTCTGACGAAAAAATTCAAAAAATCCAAAATCGTGCTCAAAACCACTCCTAAACACTCTTCGCCTCATGCAAAATCCACAAGAGCAATGCACGCATGTGTCCTGCCTTTTATACTGCCCAGACACAATGCAACCTGGGAAAACCCCAATGCCTCATACAAAGTTGCACGACTTTGTATGAGGCAACTTTTTCCAAGGAATTAGGCGACGTTGTATGAATCCGATGTTGTATGAATCGGACGTTGTATGAGGCATTACTGTATTATCTTTCCCAGCATCAGGGCCTTCTCCAGCTTCAGTATTTGTCCTTCCAAGGAGCAGTCAGGGTTGATTTCCCTTAGGATGGAATGAGTTGATCTCCTTGCAGTCCAGGGGACTCTCAAGAGTCTCCTCCAGCACCACAGCTCAAAGACCCCCTTCCAATTATTCATTTCCTTTTCCCACCCAAGAGTAAACCTTTTTAGCAACAGTTTTCCATAGATATATTCCCCAAAGAAGGGCATAAACAACACAGCAACTATGAGATAGACCAATTTATCTACACATATGTAAATGTAATATTTGTTACAAGGAAACAGGGTTCGAAAAAAGCAAAACAGCTGGGGAAATGGCTCTTAAGTGATAGCATGGAATTAGCTGAAGGAAGGATGATGGCAGAAAGTAACAATAAGAATAAGAGCAAACATTGTAAAAGGTTCTTCATAGAGCCTTCAGCATGGTTTTAGTTTTCACGCTCTAATGAGAAATCCCTCTCCTTTCCATTCATTCATTATTCTTCTTCAACTGCCATCTCCGATTCTGAATACTGGTTAGCCATGAAGATTGGCCTAGGAACGATATGATGCAGTTACTCTTCCATTTGTCTTCCACATTGAAGCATTCGGTGGGAAATGATCTTGGGGACATGAAAGGAACCTGAGCAGAGTTTCTCCTGTAAAAAAAAAAAAATCCTTTCAACCCAGAATAATTTCTGACACTAAATTATTATTATTATCACGGCATGACACCCATACCACCGATCCAATTCTGCAAGTCACTTTCTCATCCTGAGCCCTTTTGGCACACAAAGTTCTCCTCAGCCCTAAGTCAGTGTGTATTGATGGAGCTGTTCGGGAAGTGATCAAGAGCAATAAAAGCTCATTTAGAAGATGGAAGGCTTGTCCAAATGAGGACAGCAGGCAGAAACATAAATTCTGGCAGAACAAATGCAAGGCAACAATCAGGAAAGCAAAGCAAGACTTTGAGGAGCGTATAGCTAAAAATACTCAGAGAAATAACAAAGACTTCTTTAAGTACATTAGAAGTAAGAACCCAACTAGGAAGGCCATTGGACCATTAGATGACAATGGAAGGCAAGGGGTTATTAAAGAGGAAACAGAGATTGCAGAGAGACTCAATGAATTCTTTGCTTCAGTATTCACTGAAGAAGACAGAGGCCACATGCCCAAAACAGAGCCTATCTTCGTAGGGAGGGAAACCGAAGAATTAAGCCAGATAGAAATAACCAGGGAGGAGGTCCTTGCATGTCTTGTTAAGCTAAACACTAACAAATCACCAGGACCAGATGGCATCCATCCACGAGTTCTCAGGGAACTTAAAGATGAAATTGCTGATCTCCTAGCCAAAATATATAATCTTTCCCTCAAATCAGGCTTTGTGCCTGATGACTGGAAGGTAGCGAATGTAACACCAATTTTCAAAAAAGGATCCAGGGGGGATCCAGGAAATTACCGGCCTGTCAGTTTGACATGTGTCCCAGGTAAAGTGATGGAAACCATCCTAAAAGATAGAATTAATAGGCACATAGAAGAGAAGGCACTGCTAAAGGAGAGCCAACATGGCTTTTGCAAGGGCAAATCATGCCTCACTAATCTGTTGGAATTTTTTGAGAGTGTCAACAAACATGTGGATAAGGGGGATCCAGTTGACATTGTTTATCTGGATTTTCAAAAGGCTTTTGACAAGGTCCCACACCAAAGGCTCTTGAATAAACTTACCAGTCATGGAATTTTTGAAAGATATACACATCTACCAGGTTTTGAAATCAGGCTAAATCGCAATTACTAAATGACAATTTAGTGTAGTATGTCAGCGTAATGCTTGTATTTGTGCATTCTTTTTGCCCCTTTCCTCTGGTGTGGCCATTAACTGATTTTTAAAAATCTGATTCAGTTTATTTGTTTTAGTTTCTGGTGAGAATTCAGAGTTGATATGATCTAGATTCTAGAACCTATTTGTTTTTCTGGTCGTCCATAATATCAGTAAAGCTCTGATCCAAAGCTACATCTTTGCATCCTTTTTTATACCAATGAATCTAAATTAATTATGTTTTTAAAAATTAATAATTGTTTTAACATGTCATCTTTCTTCTCCATCCAACTTCCATATTCGTATATAGTAAATAAATAAATAAATAAATAAATAAATAAATAAATAAATAAATAAATAAATTTCGTGTCAAAAATTCCTCTGATTTGAAAGGATTGTTTGTTGGGCGAACTCCACTCAGGAGACGCCCGAATGAGGCTCCTTTCATGTCCCAAAGATCCATTGTGCACCAACTTTCCATTCTCCAAGCTCAGCATCTTAACCACTAAGCCACCGCAGTGCTGCTTCATATACAGCGATAGTAGCTTTGATGATCGTAGCCGCGGTCTTCAGCAACACATTGTTAACTTAACAGTCTTTCCAGTTCCTTCTAGAGGTTGACATGATGTTCAGAATTGTGGACAAAACCCTAACAAAGGATGTTGCAGCCCAACAAAACTTGCTTGCACTTATGGCTGGGTTTTGAAGAAACACACATACATTGGACTAAACATTTTAGGGGTTTTCATTGTACCATAATGCTGATTGACATGATTTTTTATTGCTGTTTGAGAAACTTGTGTGACATACAACAGAACCAAGATTCAGGTGTCCCACCATGGAAATCCTTGGATCAGAAATCAGTATACCACATAGGTCGCTCTTGCTTGAAAGCCAGTCGTATCCAGCTCTAGGGTTCAATGCTCATCTCCATTTATAGTCAAGGAGCCAGCGCTGTCTGCATTTGCAGACGTTTCTGTGGACAACGAAGTGGTCCCTATTTATCTACTTGCAATTTCTTGCTTTTGAACTGCTAGGCTGGCAGGAGCTGGAACAGAGACAGGAGCTCACTCCGTTGTGTAGTACTCTGGTCTTGAACTGTTGAACTGATGACCTTACAGTTGTCAAGTTCAGCATCTTAATCACTAAGCCACCGCAGTCCCTATTATACC
The DNA here is from genome assembly GCA_035047305.1 of Bradypodion pumilum. NCBI lineage: Eukaryota > Metazoa > Chordata > Lepidosauria > Squamata > Chamaeleonidae > Bradypodion > Bradypodion pumilum. Next base: position 7,534,491 of record JAWDJD010000009.1, on the reverse strand, counting down.
ACATAACCCTGGTGCAAATGAAGTCTAGTACTCGGAGGACTGAGTGAGACATTGTAGGAAATGTAGATATTATTTCTTGCATCATAGGAGCCCTGGTGGTGCAGGGGTTTAACTGATGTGCTGCAACCAAAAGGTTGTGAGTTTAATCCTGACCAGGGCTCAAGGTTGACTCAGCCTTCCATTCTTCCGAGGTTGGTAAAAGGAGTACCCAACATGTTGGGGGCAAAATGCTAATTAACTTGTGAACCACCCAGAGAGTTCACTAAGAACTATAGGGTGGTATAGAAGGGTGATTGCTTTGATTTTGCTTCATCTTTATCAACCAAATAGAAATTATCAATTTTGTCATATCTACGTCTATACTTCACAGTTATAACCACTTTCTTTGGAATCCATTGATATTGTGACTCCCTTTGAGTCTTCCGTTTGGAACTCTAGCGCTGTCCAGAACATGATTTCAAGTACATCCAGAAACTATAAATCCCAGTATTGTACAGAATGGAGAGATGATTGTTAAAGTAGCACGAACAGTGATAACTGTTTCTTGTACATGAGCTTCCAAAGTGAAATTCCATTGAACACAAATCTGCTTGAGCTTAAGTGCCACTAATTGCAATGAGACTTGCGTATTAATACATACATTTAAAATTGTGCTGCTAGAGAGTTAATTCATTCATTCTGCCTCTTACTTTAGCAGTAAGAATCAGGAGTGGACCATTAGATAGCAGATGACTGGAAACAAATAATCTTTTAAAAATAATCTTTATGACTACCGTATATACTTGACTATACTGTCAGTTGTCCCAAATAAAAGTCAAGATACCTAATTTGGACCGCTAAACCTAGGAAAATAGATTGACCTGAGTATAAGTCGGGGGTGGAAAATGCAGCAGCTGCTAGTGAGTTTCAATAATTAAAATACATGAAAATACCATAAAATTAACTAGTTTAGACATTTGTGTGGGCATGTTTTTGAGTGTTTGCATTGACCCAAGAATAAGTCGAGTCCCATTTTTGGACCTCATTTTGGGGGCTAAAAACCTGACTTATACTCAAGCATATACGGGCAGGAGAATACCCTAGTAATTTGGCTATCAGGCTCTTCTTTTGCTCCCCCTCCCCGTACTCCTTCCTGCCGTTCATAGATATAGTGTAGATAAAAGGGGTTACACAAGTTCTTCCAAATTGTACATCTGAACTACAGATTGATAAGAGAAAGTGAGAGAGATGCAATCCTATAAACTGAAATACGAGTGTTCACATTTAGCAAGGCACCAGGGTTTTTCTTAGTTCCATTTCTGCTCTACTTGACAGACACAGTCACAGAAAAGGAAACTATCAGCATTGTCCTCTGTATGCATGACTGTGTGCCTGGATTATGGCCAAAATAGCACCAACTGCATTTCTCAATTTTGTTGCTTTGCGTAAAGGTAAAGGTTGCCCTTGCTTGCAAGCTAGCCGTATCTGACTCTTGGTTTCAATGCTCATCTCTGTTTATAGCCAAAGAGCCAGTGCTGTCTATGTCTGCAAATGTTTCTGTGGACACGTGGAAAGTGTGACTAAACACCAGAGTGCACAGAACACTGCTTATCTTCCCACTGAAGTGGTACCTATTTATCAACTTGCAATTTCTTGTTTTTGAACTGCTAAGTTGGCAGGAGCTGGGACAGAAATGGGAACTCACTCCATTGTGCAGCACTTGAGTCTCGACCTGCCGACCTGCCGACCTTCCATTCATCAAGTTCAGTGTCTTAACCACTAAGCCTCCACAGTCCCTTTGTTGTTTTACTTACCGTCTTATTGTTAAGCCATGATTTCATTAGAATGCAACCTGAATTGATTTGGTTATGTATTTCCAGAACATCAGAGTTTAAAATTAGCTTCACTCGTATATATTTCTCCTCCAAAACTAAACTTCTCTCTCTTTTTGTTTCCATGATAGATATTTCATATTTTTACTTCAGCCAGGCTTTTGCTGAGTGAGCAGAGGACTGTCTCTTTAAATGTTTAACAGTAATTGGTTCATGTCCTTATGTTCATTGAAAATCCTAGACATTTCATGTAAAATCTTCTTAATGAGGGGATGAATTTTTCATTCACATTAGAAAGCTCACTCTGACAAACAATTTCTAAATAAAACTTTGGCGGCATGACATCCCATATTGGACTTGACAAAGAGGACAGGTGCATTAGAATAAAACTCTATGGCGATCCTTCAATCTGTCAGCCATGAATATTTTATTTCCTAATGAATCATCTTTGGAAAATGAACTTTCTTGTTGTAGTGTCAGTGCCATTTACAACCAAAAAAGAAGACTTGGGGGGGGGGGGGGGAGAAAGGAGCCTTGCTTCTTTTAAAAGGTGAACTCCTTAAACATGCTGCTATCAGCACAAAATGCTTAACCCTTGGAGAGACAGTTCAAAAGTTCTATCTCCTCACTCTTCCAGCCTGCATGAAGGACAATACCACTGCATTTTAAAGGTAGATGAGCAACAACGGTTGATCATTGTTTTTATTGGTGTTGACACGAAAAGTCGGAGCACACCTGCCTAATTATTCTGTCAGGCTTTCCCCTTCAGTAAAATACAAGAAGTTAATTGAGTGCTTATAGACGGTGCAAGACTGACATTACTGGAGGCACTACATACTTAGTCACAATTGTGGCATAAAATACAGTATGGACGGCTACAGTTCAAATTACAGTATCGCTTCCCTTCCCTGACATGACTGACAGGTCTCCCCATTAATGTTAAGAGGGCTTGGCATTTTCCCTCCCGCAAGTTCGTTTCTCGACCTTTTGTTGGGGAATTGTGAAACATGTTCCACACTCAGCTGGTAGTATGCACAGCTGGTTGATGAGGGTGGTGTTTCAGAGCAGTAATTGTGACACACCCACCCCAAAAAAAGTGGGTTGGATCTAAATGAAATGAATTGTCATAAAGTCTCCCATCAAACTGAAACTGTTTGTTGTGATTGGGCATATTTTCTTTCCCAGCATGACTGGCTGCTGAGTGTTAGGGAATCCCACAACGATATTGAGATTTCATGACTTGTCATTTTAGATTTTGGAATGACCTTTATCAACAATGTATTCTAAAGGCTGTCACAACACTGTTTTGCATACCTGTCAACCATCCCGATTTGGCCGGGATTACCACGGAATTTGACGCCGATTGACGTCATAACCCGCCCCGCGCTGCCAAAACCCCGTAATTTGGCAGCGGGGGAAATGCTTTCCACGCATGCGTGGAAAGCGACCTGCGCACAATCGATCTGCGCAGGTCCCGTTTTTTCCGGAGCCGCGGGTTGACAGGTATGCTGTTTTGGGTTGTATTTCCATGACTAATACAATTGCCAAGACCTTAATTGGAGAAGTCCATCTCTTGTGTTGTGGCATTTGAGGCTAGCAAAAAGGGCTACTATATTCATTGATAGACATCCCTATCCAGTCTCTCACACCTGCTTCAATCATAAGAAGCACCAAAGCCATGTTGTGGGTTATTGTCTATCTTTGTGCAGGACATTTTTGATGGGCACAGGCAGCTGCTAGCCCTACTGGGTACCTAACCCCTTGGTACTCGATTGGTACCTTTGATTTGGTAGGGAAGCAGATCATTTTCAAATGGTTTTGATCTGTTTTCTCATAGAAAGACACACATCTCCCCAGGTACTATCTATGGAAAGCTTCACCACCACTTCCTTGAAAAAGCAAGCCAGGGGCACCTGAAAGATCTGTCCAGATTCTAGACTCAGTTGACTTCAGGTGCCTGAAAAATATTTCTAACTCTGCTGTAAGACATGCCTAAATTATATTTTTATCTGATAGAAAGATCTCTCAAATGTGTATTTGAAGCATTCTTCAAAGCATAATGGACACAAGACCATTGTCAGTCTCTTATACCACTACCATTCTCACAGCTGAAATAATGGGTTCATTATAAGGTGTGGATGATGAAGATAAAGATTGGTTGGAAACATTTATATCATGACTTGTAACAAAATATTTTCAAAATGTTTCATAATAATCTAGTTAAGTAATGCCATGAAGAAATAATTTGAAACAGTGCATTGGTCAATGTTGCTAAAATCACTGCCACCGCCGAATTAAAAAAAAAAAACACCAACTAGCAAAACATGCTCAGCTAGCAGTGTCCTGAATTAATACAGTAGTTACAACTGATGGGTAGGGAAGAAATTAAGAATCATGGGGTGGAGTCAGTGATGCACTGCAAAAAACTTTACTACATACTCTGTGGGCTGGCCAAATCTGTGGGTGGGGCCAAATTTGTGGGCATGGCCAAACATCCTGCATTATGGGCTATGGAGGTGGGTGTGGCCTGGGGGAATTTCGAGTATCGGTTGTGTAGAACATGACAGAACATGCTGCAGTGCATCACTGGGTGGAGTGGTTAAAATATGGGAATATCAGTGGCATTGAGCCCACCCCAGCTTCCATCTATCTTGGGTGGGCGATTTGTGGAGTTGTGGTCCCAAAAGAACAAATTTTGGCAATCCTGTGGTAGACTACTTAATGGAGTAGAACATCACCCCAAGAACATCTGTCCATCCCACCAGAGAGGCTTTCTGAAGATACCATCAGCTAAAGAGGCTCGACTCGCTAGCACAAGAAGGAGGGCCTTTTCAGTGTCTGCTCCAGCCCAATGGAACCTCTTTCCAACCGAGTTGCGCCTCCAGACGGAGCTGTTGCCCTTCAGGAAAGAGTTAAAAACCTGGCTGGCAACGCAGGTGTGGGGCACCAGTGGTGTGGTGACACCCCACCCCCCAAAAAGGCTGGCTCATATAGCATAGGCCTCTCTGTTCTTTTAGCTGTTCTTTTAACAAAAATTTTTAAAATAACTGATGCGGGTGGTGTTGGTGGTAATTTTAGTGTTTATTAAGGGTTTTAAGACTGCAATGTTTTATATTACTGTTGTTTTCCTGCCCAGAGTCACTCATTCGAAGTGGGCAGCAATATATAAATTTGAAAAATAAATAAATAAATAAGATGTAAGCTGCTGTTTGTTTCTAAGAATAAGCCTGTCTGGGACTACATACTCCATGCCACGTTAGCCTGAAGAAGTAGTCATCAACTATGAAAGCTTGCTAAGTTTTGAATTTTTAAAGTGACCTGGAAAGTTTATCGTCTCCTTCCTGCATTTGTTTGTATTGATGATGGGTCACACAGCTGGATTTTGTTTATTAGTAGGAAAGTGTGACAGGTTTTGTTTCCCTTTTTTTGCATACTACAATTATTACTGCTACAATCTTCCCACAAAAATAGCCTTATAAAAAGGTGTTGTTAAGAGTGAAAAATGTCTTCGCTTTTAGAAGATTTTAAATTCAATCTTTCATTGAGTCCAGAGGTAGAAGTACAATTAAGATTCCAAACAATGTTACCTGAGATTCCCAAACGATAAGTAGTGCAATGAGTAAAGTGCATTACCTTGGCATGATTTCTCTGCATATATGTAAGAGCCATCTTTATGACTTGATTTAAATGCCTCTCTCCAATAAGTGTTGTGTTTTAATTTCTGTTAATTCATGTTTCTAGCCTTCCATTCTGCTGGATTTTTCTCTCCCTCCAGTGCCACAAACTACTAATCAAATGAACTTGTGAAGAGTGGCCCCTTATTAAATTATTTTTGTAATGACTTCCTGTTACCCTGTTACTTCCTGTTATGCTCGCGCCTCACCACTTCTCTGGGAGCTGCACTGGTTGCCGGTGTGCCTCCGGGTGCAATTCAAGGTGCTGGTTTTGACCTTTAAAGCCCTTCATGGCTTTGGACCAGGCTACTTAAGAGACCGCGTCGCCACAAGGAATTTAGCCCGTCCTACTAGAGCATACAGTTGGGGCTCACTGGTGGTCCCATCAGTGAAAGAAGTACATCTTATTGGGACCAGGAAAAGAGCCTTGTGATACCTCTTACCACCTGAGTTGCATCTCCAGATGGAACTACTCCCCTTTAGAAAGATGCTGAAGACATGGCTCTTTCAACAGGTTTGGGCACGCTTGACTCTACCAGTCAAGTCCGGTGGCTGATTTAGCCTATGTGAGGGGCTGCCCCCCGGCTTGGTTATTCTGTTTTAACGGGGGGTAGGGTGGGGGTGGGTTGTTTTTTAATGATGATTTGTTTGCCTTTTTAATGCTGGTTTTAATTGGGGTTGTTAGGTTTGTTTTAGCTATTGTTGCTGAATTGTTTTTAATTGTAATTTTTATTATATTGTTAGCCGCCCTGAGTGGTGTACCCACCAGGAGGGCGGGATATAAATGTGCAAAAATAAATAAATAAATAAATAAATAAATACCCAGAAATACAGTGTTAAAAAGGAGATACTGCTAACATTATTTAGCATAAGCCATACTGGACTGATAGAAGGGACTGGATCGTAATCAATAACTATATGATTACACCTGTGCAGCAATTATAAATTATTTAAAACAGTACCCCCAGGTTACTGACTACTTCCCTGTCAATAATTGATGCCTGGAATTAATGCAAGAGCATTGTCGGTTGATGAAAACTTTTAAAAAGTGGTGTGAAATATTAAACCGTTGCCTGCCGTTAGCAGGTAAAACTCAACTCTTTTGTGCTACCTAGTTGTTTGCTACATTGACCAAGATGGACTTCCAGAGCATGGGAAATGGCTCATGGTTCTTCAGACAGTATCCATACACAATTACATCAATTTCAAGTAGGAGAAGCATTCCAAAGATGTGATAGTTCTGGAGGTTAATGAGTTCCTTAAAGTCAGTATTCACAGGTATCCTGTTCTGAACCATAGGTAAAGGTCACCCTTTCTTGAAAGCCAGTCGTATCCGACTCTAGGATTCAGTGTTCATCTCTGTTTACAGCCAAAGAGCCAGCACTGTCTGCAACTGCAGGTGTTTCCATAGACACGTGGCATGCATGCCTAGACATCAGAGTGCACAGAACACTGTTTACCTTCCCACCGAAGTGGCCCCTATTTATCTATTTGCAATTAATTGCTTACAAACTGCTATGTTGGCAGGAGCTGGGACAGATGATGGGAGCTCACTCAGGTACAGTGATACCTCATACAACGCCTAAACTTGGTTCCACAAATTTGGACTTTATACGTATTTGGACTTTGTATGAGGCATGCAAAATCCTAGCCGTGATGCCTCATACAACGTCCAAATCCTTGCCACGATGCCGCATACAACGTCGTTTCCATGGAGATACATTGTACTGTAACAGCACAGACTTCAGGGCAAAGTCAAGGAAACAGACAGGAAACTGACAGAACTTTAAGAAATCATTGTCTAAAGGCTAAACACATTACAAAAACATGTCGAACAACCCTGATTGTCCAAGAACCTGAAGAATGCTGCAGAAATCCCAGGAATGCTTCTAAAAATTCTGACAAAAAATTCAAAAAAATCCAAAATCGTGCTCAAAACCACTCCTAAACACTCTTCGCCTCATGCAAAACCCACAAGAGCAATGCACGCATGTGTCCTGCCTTTTATACTGCCCAGGCGCAATGCAACCTGGGGAAACCCCAATGCCTCATACATTGGTACAAAAGTATGAGGCAACTTTTTTCAAGGAATTAGGCGATGTATGAATCCGATGTTGTATGAAGCAGACTTTGTATGAGGTATTACTGTACTCCAGTCTTCAAGTTCAGCGTCTTGACTTGAGCCACCGCAGTCCCTTGTGTTCTGAACCATACTTGTTGCTTAATTCAAATGGGGCCCATCTGCTCCAGGATCTAATTCCAGTTCTAGATGTAGCCTGTGAAATATGTGTAAATCTAGGAAGAATGTTTTTGAGTATGCATCAGGTTCATCCTCAATTAATTGTGGCCCTGGCTTGGGTTATGAGGATCTAGCTGGTCATCACAATTTAAAGAGCGGTAAAATCTAGGGAAACTAAACTGGCTTTGAGACACTTTCTACTTTCAAGCTTATCAGAGAGGAAACAAAACAAAACAACAAACATGTTGTGATACTTTAAAGCCTAACTGCTGTATTTTAATGTTAGCTTTCGTGGATCAAGTCTACTTCATCAGACATGAGAGTGAGACTTCATGACATCAATTTATGCATATCAGGTACAGAGGTACAGAATAGTTAGCATAACAGATAAGTATACAAATCAACGTGGTTTTTACAACTGGTTATACCTGTTATTCAGATTAATTGTGAAGCTTCGTCCTTTTGAATTGCAAATGGTTGGTAGATGGATGCAAGATACTAACCATTTGCAATTCAAAAGGGCCAATCTATGCACATTTACCCTGAAGGAAGTCCCTTCCTATGATCTGTAAATGATACAGCCTGAAAGTTTTTTCTGTGGGCAGAGCATTGTGTAATAATATCCGACTTGAAGAAGATATATTTAGATGTAAAGACTAGTCATACCTATCTAGCAGATAAAATAAATCAGTTTCAGAAATCCTTCAGTGCATTTTATGATTCAACTGTTATGGTTAACAAGCTGATCACTAGTTTCTCAAGCATTATAAAATCCTGTCATAAAGCAGCAATAGCTATTTCGGAGCCAAGGGTTTGACTCAGTGTGATTAGCCAGTCTTACATAAACATTTTGGGGGTGAAGTGACTGCTGATTTCCCCATATATGTGCATATATGCAGCCATGAAGTGTCCCTGCACAGGATTACAGCTATATTACTTTGCAGCAGAACAAAATGATGTTCTGCATGGGAATTTTAAAGAATGGGGGCATCCTAAACAATAATTCATACATTTTAAACCCTTTGCATTAAAGTCGACAGTCCTAACTTTGCACCATTTTCATGATGAAATAAACCACAGTTTCCCTGTCTTCAGGGGAAAAAAAACAGAAAACTGTGGGTTGGTTGAACTTCTCATCAACAGATAAGGGGTTGCTCGTGGAAAACGTACACGAAAGGCCAAAACTCAAATTTGCTTTGTTTCAACCTTGGAGTATTACCTGAATATAATAATTAGCTTCTTCAACCTGAAAGCTTGAACCTGCTACTGTGTTCATATATCACTCTTATCTGTAAGTCCAGTGGAGTCTGGAAATTATTCAGTGAACTGGAACTTCTCTCTATTTCCAGTACTGCATTGGATTTTGGTATATAGAAGGCAAAAAATAAAATAACAAATGGTCTTCTGTTGATGATCCATTACTGTAGTTGCTTTGCACATTAATTTAATACTCACAGTTTCATGTTATGATCTTTTAAATAAGTTAAGAAAATGTTTCATGGGAAATAATTGTTCTGATCAGTTAATTTTAAGAGGCACGATTGTTGCTTCTGCTATTCTTTGATTGCTGTCATTTCCACGTAGTACTTTCTTTACAAGTAATAACATATATGCAATTAATTTCTTTTAATGGCTGCTTAACAGCAATGCGTGCAACTCTCCCAGAATTTCTTGAGTGAAGCAGTCCAACGAATCTGCCTGTGATAGAATTGCTGTAAGTTAACAATGAAAATCAACACTCCTATGTTGAAATTTTTGAAATGGTAGACATTAGTTTGTTTTTCAAGCATATCAGAGAGTAAACAAAACAAAAAAGACAAAAATGTTGTGACGCTTTAAAGACTAACTCCTGTATTTTATTGTTAGCTTTTGTTGATCAAGTCCACTTTGTCAGACATAAGAGTGATACTTCATGGCATCAATTTATATACATCAAGTACAGAGGTACAAAATGGTTAGCAAATCAGACAAGGATACAAATCAACGTGGTTTCTTTTTACAACTGATTATACCTGTGGTATGTAAATGCAAATGATTAGCATTACACATATGTAATGAGGGTGAACTCATTAGCAAATGTGTAATGTTAATCATTTGCAATTCAACAGGGCAAAGCTTCACAACTTAGTGGCTGTGGGTTCGGGGCCCTGCGTTATCCCGGGAGCTATCATCTTTGGTACTGGATGGGGAAGCTTTGCCTCAGACCCGGTGTGTAATTTGGGGGGCCTCCTGGACTCATGGCTACTGCTCGAAGAACAGGTGGCAGCTGTGGCTAGGAGGGCTTTTGCACAGCTTCGGGTCATCTACCAATTACGCCCGCTCCTGGACCGAGACTCCTTGCTCACGGTCACTCATGCTCTGGTCACCTCCAGATTGGATTATTGTAATGTGCTCTACATGGGGCTGCCCTTGACGACCATTCAGAGGCTGCAGCTGGTCCAGAACACTGCTGCCCGGGTGGTGATAGGTTGTAGGAATCTGATTCATGTAAAGATCTCTTCTCAATCAGTCTCATGAAGCAGCAGTTTATATCATCAGATCTTTTAAGATAGAAACTTAAGAGTCCACGAAGTCCAGCTTCATTAGGCTCAGAGTAAGGAAAGAACAGAGAGAGACAGAAAACACGACTGCAGTCTTTGGCTTTACAAAGGATACTAACGGCTTCTCTTTATTCAAGCAGAGTATCTCAGAAACGAAACTTAACCTACATAATCAATCAGAATGTCAGAACCCAAATAAGGAGAGATAAGGAGCATTGTCTCTCATGCAAGCAAAGAGGCTTTTGTTTACAAAATGTGTCAGAGACAGCCTGACAGAATCCAGATACATTCCTACAATAGGTGGGGCGTTATGCTCATGCTTCACCGCTGCTCCGGGAGCTGCACTGGTTGCCAGTGTCCCTCCGGGTGCAATTCAAGGTGCTGGTTCTGACCTTTAAAGCCCTTCATGGCAGTGGACCGGGTTACTTAAGGGGCCACGTCACCCCAAGGCATTCTACCCATCCTATGAGGGCAGACCAGAGAGGCTCTGTGGTGGTCCCTTCGACAAGAGAAGCACATCTGGCTGGGACCAGGAGAAGAGCCTTCTCAGTGTCTGCCCCAGCCCTGTGGAACCTCTTAGCACCAGAACTGTGCCTCCAGGCGGAGCTGCTCCCCTTTAGAAAGGTACTCAAGACCTGGCTGTGCCAGTGGGTCTGGGATCCATCTTGTGGAACGGCCCAGGTCCTCTGGCTAGTCTAGTTGCCCAAGGTTACAGGTCATTGCGGGGAGTTGTCAGATGTTTCATGTAGCTGTTTTTATGCACTTTTTGTATGGTTTTATCTTGTTAGCTTTTTACTGTTTTTTATTTTCTTAAGGGGTTGGGGAGGGTCTGGGCTGGGCTTTTAGATGTTTTTGTGACTGTATGTAATTCTATGTACATGTTGTTAGCCGCTCTGGGTGGCGCTTGCACCAAAAGAGCGGGATACAAATGAATAAATAAATAAATAAACAACAACAACAACAACAACAACAACAATAGGCATTACTTTCTATAGTATTCTTACTTCTATGGTATACTTTGTTTGATCCAGGCTTTGTATTTCTATTGATGCAGTTGTGTTTGTTTATTTTTCTGCCAGTTCTTGTTTAGCGTGTGTCCTGCTACGACCTCTAAATTCTACCCCAAACATTATAGCCAGGTGTCACTACTTATATTAATATTTCTGGGTTTTTCCCCTACCTAAATGTAGAACTTCACATTTTTTTTACCCTGCAGAAACTCCTTTTGGTTATTTTGGGTCAGTTCTATGATTTGTTAAAATCAGTTTGGAAAACTAGACCAAAATGAACAAAATGGTATTATTTCAGACAATCTCTACAGATTAGTAATTGCCCAGATCTTTTTTTCTCTTTCCTGCCTCATTTTAAATTTCCAGTTTTCAAAGACCTCACTTGTTCTCCAAGAATTAGCATACGTAGCCACACCCGGCCCAACCATCCACTACCGAGCTGGCCACACTTACCTGATGTCCCTGTGAGCATCGCCGCAAGGTTCCGGACGCCGAGAGTAGGGCAACCGCCCCACGAACATGAACAAAAAAAACCTACGCTTCCCAGCATTCTCCACACCGCGCCACCCCTCAGCCAATCAGGCTGAAAGACACGAGCGCGGAGAAGGCAGCGCAAGCGGCACATGCTTTTAAAAAAACGGCCAACACGTCCGAGAGATGAAGGCCAAGGTTGTGTGGCCTCGCCAAGGCTTCGGGGGGAGGGGGAGATCCTCTTCCCACGCAACTTCGGCATGTGTGAGTGTGTGGCCTCACTGAGGCTTCGGGGGGGGAGAGAAATGGGAGCCCCTCCTATCCCTGTGCAGCTTCAGCATGTGTGCATGTGTGTGGCCTCGCCAAGGCTTCGGGGGGGGGGGAGAAAGGGGAGCCCCTCCTCTCCCCATGCAGCTTTGGCATGTGTGTGTGTGGCCTCGCCAAATCTTTGGGGGGGGAGGAAGGGGAGCCCTTCCTCTCCCCACGCAGCTTCAGCATATTTGTGTGTGTGTGTGGACTCACCAAGGCTTTGGGGGGAGGAGGGGGAGCCCCTCCTCTCCCTGCACAGCTTTGGCATGTGTGTGTATGGCCTCGCCAAAGCTTCAGGGGGGAGGGAGGGGGAGCCCCTCCTCTCCCCACGCAGCTTCAGCATGTTTGTGTGTGTGTGTGTGGCCTCGCCGAAGCTTTGTGGGAGGAAGGGGAGCCCCTCCTCTCCCTGTGCAGCTTTGGGGTGTGTGTGTGGCCTTGCCGAGGGGAGGGGGAGCCCCTCCTCTCCCCATGCAGCTTTGGTGTGTGTGTGGTTGTGTTTTGTGTGTGTGTTTTGTGTGTGTGTTTTGTGTGTGTGTGCGTGGCCTTGCCGAGGCTTTGGAGGGGAAGAAGGGGAGCCCCTTCTCTCCCCGCACAGCTTCGGCATGTGTGTGTGTGTGGTTGTGTTGTGTGTGTGTGGTTGTGTGTATTGTGTGTGTGTATTGTTTGTGTGGTTGTGGTTGTGTTGTGTATATATTGTGTGTGTGGTTGTGTATTGTTTGTGTGGTTGTGTGTATATTGTGTGTGTGTGGTTGTGTTTTGTGTGTGGTTGTGTTGTGTGTGTGTGCGTGTACCCCCCAAAACCACCCCAACCACCAACACACAAAAAATATCTGCCCGACAAGGCCGGGCAAAAAATACTCGTAGCTTTCTAATAGTTAAAGTTAATTTTCAAGCTCTGTTCCCATTTTTAGCTCATTTGGTCAGATTATATGGTTTTATTGTCACAAATTTTGAGGGCTTTCCCCTACCTGTTGTGCTAGAAATAGCAGAAAGAATTTAGCTGATGAAGGAAATAGAAGTACAGTAGTGGGAAATCAGGAATGATAGCTGTATAAATTCAGCATTTCTCTTAATCTATGCTTCTTGAAGGAAAGATTACCATAAAGTAAATGAAACAGCTGAACCAAAACACCAACCATTTGTTACGGATGCTGCATCAAGTAGCAAATAATATTCTGCTCGATCTATTGTCTGTCCTTAATTCATTCATCATGGCTGTATCTATCACGAATTTTCTATAATCTTCAGAATCACCTTAACGTTCTCCATTTCCCCACATACCAATACAGTAGATTAGCTAAGACACTTGGAGACAAACTTTGAGGTTACGGGGTGTCAGCTTACTTATGTCTCTTCAACCTTTAGTTCAACCTTTAGTGAACTTCTCTCAGCCAACTAAACCAATAGTGAGGATACTGCTATCCAATAATAGGTCAAGGGCTATTAGATAGGAGTAAGAAGAAAAACTATCCTCATGAACATAAACTGCTATGGAGGACATTAAAAAGAGATGAAATTAAATGAGAAAAGTTTAGTGTTCTATTAAAAGAGTGATTGAAAAAACACATAGTAAAGTCTGCCTGTGTTCTGTAGGAACGTACCTTTCAGAACTCAGTGGTTCACAGCCTGGTGACTAAGTATCTCCAGAATCTGCAATGAAATTCCCATATGATGAATTAGTCTTGTTTCTATTTGGTCAACTTATAACAGGCAGTATCATACAAAATGTAAGAATGTTCTGAAAAGTAGCCTGAAATGAAAGAACAACCCTTTACCCAAACACATTTGTAGGCTAACCATATTTTTCTTGTAACATGGGCTAGCATTCATTTAGAAGAAGACATGGAACCACTCTTTGATGCATGTGTGGCAATGTGCGCGTCTCATGTCAGCATCATTATCTTTTACATAGGAGGAACATGATACAATTTAGGCCGCGGCAGTGTTTTAACTTTTTTACCTATCATATATCAGCTGATATGCAGCAATAAATGGTCTAAGGATATATACCGTATTTTCCGGCGTATAAGGCGACTGGGCGTATAAGACGACCCCCAACTTTTCTAGTCAAAATGTAGAGTTTACAATATACTCGTCGTATGACTACCCCTCTTCCAACGGCGGCGTCTTCGGTTACTCTGGGTTGAAAAGATTTTTGCTGGCGAAACTCCACTCAGGGGATGCCCGAATGAGGCTCCTTTCATACCTTTGGGTATTGAAACCCAACCTTCCAGTCTCCAAGTTCAGTGCTTTAACAACTAAGTTTTGTCCCCAACATGCTGGTTACATGTGCTCGCGTCATCCCCTCCCCCTTCACCGGCAGGAAAGGTAAAAGGAGCCCTGTTGGGCTCGGAGCCACCGCAAGCCACACCTCTCCGCCCCCTTCACCGGCGGGAAAGGTAAAAGGAAGGTGCGGCTCGCGGCATCTCTGAGCCTGACGGGGCTCCTTTTACCTTCCCCGCCGGTGAAGGGGGCGGGGAGGTGCAGCTCGCATCATCCACTGCCCAGAGTACCCGGAGTATAAGACGACCCCCAACTTTGGCACAGATTTTTCAGGGTTAAAAAGTCGTCTTATACGCCGGAAAATACGGTAATTAGAAAATGGCATTGGTTCATGAATCTAGGCTGAACACAGTGATTGAGGCTGAGTTCTTAAGTCATTTTCTTGTCATGGGTTCTCAAGTTGTTGGTTTTTTGTTTTTTTTTTTGAGATAGTGTATGTGAGATTTTCAATTTTTACAATTGAGTTTCCATGGCAGAGTGGAGATTTGAACCTGGGTCTCTGATGTCTTAGTCCATACACTGCCCACCATGCAGCTTGTAATAATTATGGAACTGTATATGGTGCTATACTATTATGAGTAACTGGTTGTAAGATATTTGAAACTAAAAATAAAATCTTCCTCTATTATGGAAAAGAAAAGTAGGTGAAGGAAGAGGTTTTTGGTGTTGTTCAGTCACTTAGTCAAGTCCGACACTTTGCAACCCCATGGACCATCGCATCCCAGGCACCCCTATCCTCCACCATCTTGCTCAACCCACTCAGCTCTGCGTCCATTGCATCAACAATACCATCTAGCTATCTCGAACTCTGCCTCCCCCTTCTTCTACCTTCGACCTTTCCCAGCATCAAGGCTTTCTCGAGTGAATCCTCCTCATTTGATGTCCAAAGTACTTTAGCTTCATCTTCAATATTTGACCTTCCAAGGAGCAGTTGGGGTTGATTTCCTTCAGGATCGACTTATTTGTTCTCCTCGCTGTCCAGGGGACTCTCAAAACTCTCCTCCAGCACCACATTTCAAAGACATCATCTATTCTTCTGCGCTCAGCTTTCCTAATGGTCCAGTTTTCGCAACCATACATTTCCATCAGGAATACCATTGCTTTGACTATGCAAATTTTAGTTTGCAAGGTGATGTCTCTATTTTTAACTATGCTCCCCAGGTTTCTCATAGCAAAATAAAATTTCCTGCATTTTGCCCAAGACTAGCATCAGGTACGACTCAACTGTTGCTGAAGCCAAAACCTCCTACCAATAATTGAACTTGTGACATTCACGACGCCTAGCATGTGGTCAGGCATTGATAGGGATGTGAAAAATTACTACGCTCATTGTTCTTGATAATTAAGGTTCCTTCCACATGATAAAATGAAGAATTTCCAAGCTCTGTGAGATTCATCAACACCACTTAGAGAACAAAATAAGAGTTTATTTTCTGAAGTCATCACAAAATGTATGAAATTGTGGTTCCTCTTTTGTGAAATTATCTACATATAGACAAAGCAGTCACAGAAATATTGAATGATTGATTGGCCGGGGGGGGGGGGGGATGTAACCACACCACTGAATGTTACTGATTGTTTAAAGTCCATGCAACAAAGCAGAAGCTTTTATTTGTGTGTGAGTGTGCACGCATGTGCACGCATGCACGTGCGCACACACACACACAATGTATAAAAATTCTGTTTGAAAGTAATTAAAATTATTGTCTGCTCACAACTGAGGTGAAAAAGTCTGTGGTTTCTTGTTTTCACATATGAAAATGAGACTGGTGATTATGAACATCCCTCGTGGACTAGATCCATGGTGTTGATAGCTTATTTTTGCTGGAGTATTTGTTTCTGCATCACCTTTTGTTTTTTGCTAACTGAGAGAATTAGAGGAGCATTAATTGCCTAGAAAACAGCCATTGGTGGCATTTCCTCCACTGATTCTTTATTTTTAAGTGAGTTTTCTTCCCTCCCCATGCCCCCTTTTTATCTTTCAAATTTTGTGCCTCCATTTCCAAAGCTTTTATGTGTTCTTCCCCCTAAGGAGTTATTTTAGAATAACAAACCAATATATAAGAATAAAATTGTTTTATGTTGGTCCTGTAAGTTGTAACAGCAAACTAGTGCATGGTTTGTTTTATCCCACTGGCTTTCCCAAGTTCAGGTATTAACATAAATAGAGCCCATTAACACTTGTTCCTCTCTGTCAGGACATAAATTAAGTCTGCAGGTGTTCCATGAAGCTTTACCCTTGATACTAATTAAGCCTTGATAATTAGGTTTGTTAAATTCAGGCCTTTAAGCTTATATTCCCTCTTTGGGCTGCTAAAATGGAGATTTGCAATATACAAGGCCCATTTCTGCTGGTAATCTTCCTCTCCCCTCTCGCTTTAAAAGAAAAGGGCAGTCAGAAATTCTTTTGTGTGTTTTCTAGGCAAGGATATCTGAAATTATTTTACCTGTTCAGGGTCCTTTATTTCAGTGTAATTTTATATATATATACATATTAAAAAAGAAAGGACTTCTACCTGCTGTATACTGTTATTCTGCATAACTGCTGTAAATGCTAAAGTTAGGTGTGTATGGCCACATACATTATGTAAGGAGAGGGTCCTGATTTAAAAGAAAAAGTGCCGGCAGCATCAATTTACGAGTAATCCACAGAAATCCTAAAAGCCTAAAATGGTTTAATGAAAAGGGATAGGAAGGATGTTCCAGTGTTCTCCAGCTCCTTATAGGTGGGAATGGATGATGGCTATAGTATAGTATAGTATAGTATAGTATAGTATAGTATAGTATAGTATAGTATAGTATAGTATAGTATAGTATAGTATAGTATAGTATAGTATAGTATAGTATAGTATAGTATAGTATAGTATAGTATAGTATAGTGATACCTCATACAACGTCCAAACTTGGCTCCACAAGTTTGGACTTTATACGGATTTGAACTTTGTATGAGGCATGTAAAATCCTAGCCATGATGCCTCATACAACGTCCAAATCCTTGCTGCGATGCCTCGTACAACGTCGTTTCCTTAGAGATACATTGTACTGTAACAGCACAGACTTCAGGGCAAAGTCAAGGAAACAGAGAGGAAACTGACAGAACTTTAAGAAATCATTGTCTAAAGGCTAAAAACATTACAAAAACATGTCAAACAACCCTGATTGTCCAAGAACCTGAAGAAGGCTGCAAAAATCCCAGGAATGCTTCTAAAAATTCTGACGAAAAAATTCAAAAAAATCCAAAATCATGCTCAAAACCACTCCTAAACATTATTCGCCTCAGGCAAAACCCACAAGAGCAATGCACGCATGTGTCCTGCCTTTTATACTGCCCAGGCACAATGCAATCTGGGAAAACCCCAATGCCTCATACAAAGTCGCACGACTTTGTATGAGGCAACTTTTTTCAAGGAATTAGGCGATGTTGTATGAATCCGATGTTGTATGAAGCGGACTTTGTATGAGGTATTACTGTATAGTATAGTGTAGGACTGCAGTGGCTCAAGTGGCTAAGATGCTGACTGGAAGACGGGAAGTCAGCAGTTCGATTCCTGAGTACTGCAGGACAAAATGAGCTTCCGCCTTTGTCCCAGCTCCTGCCAACCTAACAGTTTGAAAGCAAGAAATTGCAAGCACATAAATAGGGACCACTTCGGTGTGAAGGTAAACAGCATTCGGTGCACTCCAGGGTCTAGACATGCCTGCCACAGGATCACGGAAACGTCCGCAGAAGCACAGTGCTGGTCCTTCGGCTTTGAAACAGAGATGAGCACTGAACCCTACAATCGGATACAACTGGCTTTCGAGCAAGGGAAACCTTTACTAGTATAGTATAGTATTCCATAGCTCACAGGAGGCCCTAGCAAAGAACCAACTCAATACGAAGTTGAATTTAAGCTTCAAGATATATACCAAGAGATAACCAAGGCAGGAATGTGGAGCAGTCTTTCAGAGACTTATTAATGAATACTTCCTCATCAATGATTAGGCTGCCACATGTCTATGGGAACAGATAAGAGCACTAAAACCTAGAGTCGGATACGACTGGCTTTCGAGCAAAGGCGACCTTTAACTTTACTAGAGATGTAAAACATTTGGTTATTCTGAAGCCATGGGTGGTGGTGGGGAGCCCTGTGCATTCCTTTCATGACGCCGGCAGCATCTATGAGGTAAGGAAACGTATCTTGGATGAAAATTTTGTAAATGTCTACAACATGCACAGAAGTTAGTTTGAATCAGTAGGAACGGTGTAACTTATTGGGTTGGAGTGCCTTCATCCACATTCCAGTCATCAAGTTCAGCGTCTTTAACCACTAAGCCACTGCAGTCACCAGGGCTTCATAGTTACACATGGAGAAATATTCAACGTATATAAAACCCTGCATTAATTAAAAAAAATGCTATAACTTTAACAAAAGCTCACAACCTCATCTACTCTTGACAGGAAGGAGACCTCACTGTAGTGTGTATGTGTGCATGTGTTTGTGACCCAATATCTAGAGCAGGGGTTGTCAAACTATGGCCTGTGGGCCAGACCCAGCTCATGACACCACTTCATGCGGCCCATGTCATTGCCGCCGCCAGTGGAAGTGGATGCCTTTACAACAGCCATAAATGCACCTGCGGCTGTTGTAAACGTGTTTACAACAGCTGTGGGCATATTTTATGGCAGCATTTATGGTAGGGGGAACCACCAGTCTGGCCCACTCAGCTATCTGAGGGTGTGTGGTCCAACCCACGGCTTAAAAAGGTTGAAAACCCCTGACCTAGAGGATGTCCATTGGTCATTTACACAATTGAGGGTTTTTGGGGAAAAAATACTTTTAAAACTTCAGTTGAAAAATTCTATTGGGGATTTCTAATTACTTGTAACAAAGACTGGAATATCATTTTGTCTAGTCAGAATGGATTTGTTTGCTAGTTAATCTTTTATTTATTCCATAAACATATTACTGTTCAAATCACATGTTTTATAAATGTCATTTGCCATCTAGAACAAATTAAACTATTGAAGTGACACTATTAGAAGCGCTTATTTGTAGCAGTCATGCTAACTTAATAGCATTCCATCATTTTTCTTCTCCCTTTGTAGGGCAGTAAATGAAAAATCACAATTTTAATCATTGGAACTTAACTGCAAAAATAAAGCTGAAAAATTAAGAAGTCACTAGGGATATAACAGACATTCTAACTTTTTCATCATTTGTTTTATTAAGTCTCTCATTGCCCTGAACACTAATTGTCTGGGGCACTCTTCTGAAGAAACAGTATAATATTTACACCCTGTATAACAGCAAAACATAGAATTTATCATATTAAGATCAAGACAAATATCCCAGTCCACTAACAATTTCAAGCACACAGGAGTGTGGGTATGAAAGTGTTGTTTGCACATGGGAAAGGGAGAGAGCAGAATAAACACATGCCGTTTGGAAACTAGAAATTGCAAGTAGATAAATAGGTACCACTTTCGTGGGAAAGGTAACATTGCTCTGTGCACTCTGGCATCTATCCATACCTGCCACATGACCATGGAAACGTCTGCAGGTGCAGACAGCGCTGGCCAGTGGTGGGCTCCAAAAAAAATTTATTACCACACTGTGGGTGTGGTATGGTGGGCATGGGCAGCCAGAATTTCTGCTACTGGTTCTGGTGAACTGGTGCGAACCTGCTGATGTCCACCACTGGCGCTGGCTCATTGGCTGTAAACGGAGAGTTAGACATGACTGGCTTCCAGACCCATGTTCTTCTTCTTCTATGTCTAGGCGAGACATGGAACTGCCAAAATGAAGGCACCTTTTGGTGAGTTCATTCCATAGTTCCTTTCGTGTGACTTAGTGTGAGAAAGATTAGCCAGCAACACAAGGTTGCCATTACCAGGGTAGCCCGATTGTGGTTCCAAAATATTGTTACTATAACATAAACTGGAATACAATACAACTCAATGAATCTGTGATCTTCATGGCAAACTTCCAGTCTTCTACTACTAATAATAATTTTGTGTCAGAAATTATTCTGGGTTGAAAGGATTTTTTTGCTGGAGGAACTCTGCTCAGGGTACACCTCAATGAGGCTCATTTCATGCCCCCAATATATTTTCCCTATGGTCCCTATTGATCGACTTGCAATTTCTTGCTTTCGAACTGCTAGTTTGGCAGGAGCTGGGGCAGAGACGGGCATTCAATGTGTTCTCACAGCTCTATTTCCAAGCCCATTTCTCTGGGATATCTTCACCATTGATTTGCAGTACCCGGGTCTCAAACTGCCGACTTGCCGGCCTTCCAGCTAATAAGGTGAGCTTCTTAACCACTGAGCCACCTCAGCCCCAGTCTTCTACTGTTTCTTGTAATGTGTCTCTAATCTCAGCTTGGACCCGAGAGCACTTTCAGGGGAGCAAGTAGGCCTTCTGATATCCCAAAAGCAAGGCAGGCAAGGATTGGAATAAAGGCCAGAATCTTTGTCCAGCTGCCCATGCAAATGGGCAAGAGGTAAATTTGGGCACATCGTCCCAGGATTTGGGTAAAACCTAGCTAGGCAAATATAGTAACCCGGAACCACCACCAAACACACGCTTGGGAGCAGCTCGGCAGGTGGTATAATGCATGGTGGTGCTGGTTTGAAATTGGTGGAGGTGATCAGCCAGAACTTAAACCATCTCACATACAAAAGCCATCCTTTCTCTTCCATCAGGCTTCACTCAGAGATGTATTTTATTTATTTATTTTATAATTCCTGGAGCATCCACCTGGGGTCTGGGACCTGGCAACTGGAATGTCCACTCTGCATGATAATAAAATTGAATTATCTCTAAGGGCAACATTCGAACAATGCGGTCTTCTCATACCTGCTCCAAGCGAGAGCTCACTGAGTTGTCATAGATGCTGTTCTCACAGCTCTCTTTCCCAGCCCATTTCTCTGGGATATCTACTGTTAATTTGTTACTGTCCCTGCTTGGTAGATCGAACTTAAGCAATGCAGCATCATGTAACTAGTGTTTCAGGAAGCATTATTAATGAACCAGTGAGTCACTCCTGATTAATTACCTCAAGGACAAAGGGATGGCAATTTCTCTGTTGCTCTGCACAGCAAAGGCTCCTAGTATACCACTTCCAGCAGCATGTGGGGGTGGGGAGGAGATGCAGGGGTTGAAAGGTGCATAGGAAGCCAAGGGTTAAGGCATTTCAAAATGTCACGGAGCTTGTTGTATTGCAGTACATCATTCTGCCCCTTGGGATGAATACTGAATCCTAGGTCAAATCTGTTAGAGAGAGTGGAACAGAATGTGATATGAGTTTTCATGGCCCTCCTTACCAGCTCTCTAGAGACACTACTTGTATGCCAGCGGTAAGCCATCAACGGTTGGCCCATCCAGACATTACGCCAAAAGCAGTCAGTGCTTTTGTCATAGGAGAAGCTCCTGTCGTTTCCCATAACGATATATATGTATTGCTTCAATGGCTGGATTCCTGGAGTGATAAAAGCAGAGGTGTTTTAACCCCCAGACAGAACCATAGTTTGGTCCCCCAACCCCATCCTTCCCTATTGGCCTGTGGGGCTTTTACTTTTCTGGAATTGGATCCCTCGCTACTGTAAATGTAAAGGTCACCCTTGCTCAAAAGCCAGTCATGTTTGACTCTAGAAAGAGATGCTCATCTCCATTTATAGCCAAAGAGCCAGCACTGTCTACATTTGCAGACATTTCCATGGCCAATGTGGCAAAGGCTGTTACCTTTCCTGCCAAAGTGGTACCTATTTGTTCAGACATCCTGCTACGGTAATGGAGTAGATTGTACAGTCACTGACTCGACGCCGAGTGTTGGGCAGTGGTAAATAACCTGACTCCCTAAAGGGGCCAACAACTATGGGTGGATGAGCCCCTATAAGTAGGGTGATAGTCACCTCAGTGGAAGAAATGCCACCGGAAACCATCATATTGGGCCCAATGGCAAAATGAGCAGAGGAGGAACTCTCATTTCCAACGGTCATGGAGGCAGAAGAGGCCATGCCAGATGGATTTGCAGCTGACAACAGAGCTTTATTTATCTGCTTGCAATTCTTTGCTTTCAAACTGCTAGGTTTGGCAGGAACTGGGGCAGACGATGGGAGCTCACTCCATCGTGCAGCACTCGGGCCTTGGACTGCTGACCTTCTGGATGTCAAGCTCAGCATCTCAACCACTAAGCATCCGTGCCTGTCCATAGTCTTAAGTACCTAAATGCTTGTGCTGACCCTCTCAGGCAGGCACAGTCACCACATGGTGGCACTACACAGAGAGTCTTATTTGAGGATAGTCCAGATATCAAAGTGCAAAAGGCAAGCCGAGGTCTGTTTACCAGTAGTCCAAGTCAGTAGTCAAATCCAAAGGGTGTCCAGGGGCATAGTCTGGGTTGGCAGAGAAGTCAGGGTCATGGCAGGCAGGTCAGGGTCTAGAAGGCAGTCTGGAGTCAATCAGGATGTCAGTCTTTGCACAAGAGTTGTACTGACGCTGGCAGGCTGCAAGAAGCTTGCTTATAAGCCTCCCAGCTAATCGGTATCAGCTGGGAGCCTTCTTTGGTGCTTTGCTCTAGCCTGCCTGCGTCTCAGGTGTAGCTGTTTCCTGGTTCTCTCCCTGAGGGCTGGTCACTGTCAGAGCCAGGGTCCTGATCTGACAGGTCAGCTGCCAGGGAAAACAGACTTGGGCCAGGCACAGGCTGAGATCCCTGGCTCAGGGCATCCTCGGGCTTGGGTGCATGCGGAACTGGGCATAGGAAGTGCTCCCTGATCCAGGTCCTCTTTGGGGTCGGAGGGCTGGATCACAACAATGCTAAAGCTTCATCCACTTTTCTGTTTTATTCTGTAATCCAAATTCACTACACTGATACTTACACATTTTGTTAATCTTGCAGTTCTTTGTCAGTTTTTTTAGAGGCACGCATTTATAAAATGGTGCCATTTACATTATAAAATGACCCATTTATTATAATTCCTGTTCATCTTGTATATACGTACTTTCCATATTGTTAGAACTGCAGCACATTCTTGTGGTATTGAATAGAGATCAAGCACTTCTGTTTACCTGTGAAATTGCCTATTAAAATTACAATAAAACCATACAGACGACTTTTATGTTGCTCCTCTGAGAAGAACTTTCAATTTACTGGTTCATGTGAAAAAACCTTGCATTTAATTGTAAACTATTTTAGGAAGATTTATTCCATTATTACTTGATGTGTCAAATTCACTGAAAAAACTGTTAGAAAGGATTATTAAAGCAACACCATCTATCCCTTATCTTTATATTTATTTAAAAAGGACTATACAGATATTTTAATCAGGAACATTTTCTGTGTAATCGCTGGTCCTTTTTTTGAATACGTATTTCATGTTTCTTTTTTAAAAATGTTTTTTGATCTGTCTCTTGTTTTTTTGTAAAGTGTGTGTGAAATTGCTTTGGCTTTGTGGAACTGCCTGAAAAAAGCATTTAGCACTATTCGCATGAGTGTTATGTCAGCTTTCATTAACAACAGAAGGAAATCAGAGATACACACAATGTAAGTATTATTTATTGTTGTCCAGTCATACAGTCGAGTCAGACCCTTTTCAACCCCATGGACCACAGTACGCCAGGCTCTGTCATCTGCCATCATCTGACATCTACACCCACTGCGTCAACGATGCCATCTAGCCATCTCATCCTCTGCCGCCCCCTTCTCCTTTTGCCTTCGTTCTTTCCCCACATCAGGGTCTTCTCCAATGAGTCCTCTCTTCTCGCCTGGTGGCCAAAATACTTGAGCTTCAGCTCCAGTATTTGATGACCAAAAATTGGTATCTTCATTGCCTTTCTACAACATTATTCTATACACAAATAAATTTGCCTTGACCTCTGCCTTCTGGAAGAGCTTCTCTGCTTCTAGAGTTTTGTCATTTCCCACTCCAAACATCTCTTCCCGCCCATTACATCCAAAGTTTAAGGACCAGGGTTGCTGTTGTGTATTGAGGCACATTTGCAAGTAGCGCGGGCAGTGCCTTGCAAGAGGAAAATGGCGGTTTCCCGCCATCCAAATTAGGAGCCTAAAGTGGCGCAAAACCCCCATGCAGCGGGCGCGCTCATTATGCTAATCCAAGCCCGGTGATTGTATACAATTTGGATCCTGTTCTCCATTGGTTAAGTACATATATTCCTTGTTATGTTTGGTCAGTTATGGTTGTCCGGCAGGTTGCTATCAAAGAGCCACCGCCGAGGAGACACTATATAAGCCCCACGAGTAAATAAGGGTGGGGCCGGTCTGGACTACACTTCCCACTCCAGATATGTGCTAAGCCTGGGTCTCCTCCATTATGCTACGTTTCTATGGTAGCTAGTATTTGCCCCGCTACAGCAAGAGTTTGGAGGGACTGATTCCTTTGGGATTGTGTAGCCATCTCTGTGTCCGGAGCACCTTGTAAGCTCATCTCTAAAAGACTGTTGAATAAAGACTTGTTGCTGTTTTGTTCTTCGTTGTCTGGACTGGTGCTTATAAGGGCCGGACATAACAGTTGCAGACTAAAGATGCCTATGCAGGCTGTTTGTCTAATAATAGCATTAGGTTGTTGGCTGACCTGTGTTGTCACCTCCCCTAATATCTGTGTTATATATGGACAAGGATGGAGACAGGGTGGTCTGTGCTGCCACAAAATGTTATATTGATTAAATGTAGGACCTGTTTTTATAAAGCAAACCTTCTCCCACAGTCGTGTGTTCTCTGCTCAGCTGTTAAATTTGTTATTAAACTTTATGGACCATAAAGCCTGTGGAAACAAGGAAAGCAAATAACCCCCACCATTACAGGAATGTCAAAGGGGGAAACATATTTCTCAGCATCAACACTTATGCATCTCTTGCCCCCCACACAAAATATCTCTCCTGTTGACAGAAGCTTATAGACTTATAGACTTTAGTTGGTGTCTTGTGTCCAGGCAATGTTGCTCATGTTGACCCCATTAAACTCTGGATTTACACTCCCATTTGATTTTGCTTCCTTGTTTTAGTTGGTAACAGGCTCATGAATCTTGCACCATGCAAACTGTTGTGGCGAGTGTAGCATTTTTATTTAGGTATATCATCTTTGGATATCTGTTGTGTAATATTTCCTGATAGCTTTACTTATTCCCCAGTCATCGGTTGTTAACTGCAAAAGTCAGCACTTCTTTAGGAGAAATGAGTTTTGCAATGCCCTTTTTAATACTGTCAGGATTTGATCATAGATGGTGGCCTGACGATTGAGTTAGAGATTATTGGGAATTAATATTCCCTAATATTAACTGAACTGAATCAGTGGTGCGGGTGACATGCTGCAATGCAAAAGGCCACTGCATTATATTCTCAGGACAGTCTTCATTCTGACACCTTGATGATCGTCAATATTAGGATTTGGATATGGCAGAAGAAGAAGAATATTAACCGATAGTTAGTGCCTCAGCAACCTAGTGCACAGGTTTTGCTCAAATTTTCCTTCTGATGACATGGACAAACAAAGCTTTCTAAATGCAAGATGCACTGAAAAGAAAACTAGTCACTGTGGCAAACTGGGGTGTTTTGTGTTGTTGTTGTTTTTGCCACCTCATGTAGCACTGCTTCTAAGAACATATTAAATGCCTTATGTACAGTAATACCTCATACAAAGTCCGCTTCATACAACATTGGATTCATACAACATCGCCTAATTCCTTGAAAAAAGTTGCCTCATACAAAGTCATGTGATGTTGTATGATGCATTGGGGTTTCCCCAGGTTGCATTGTGTCTGGGCAGTATAAAAGGCAGGACACATGCGTGCATTGCTCTTGTGGGTTTTGCATGAGGCACAGAGTATTTAGGAGTGGTTTTGAGCGCGATTTTGGATTTTTTTGTCAGAATTTTTGGAAGCATTCCTGGGATTTTTGCAGCATTCTTCAGGTTCTTGGACAATCAGGGTTGCTTGACAAGTTTTTGTAATGTTTTTACCCTTTAGACAATGATTTCTTAAAGTTCTGTCAGTTTCCTGTCTGTTTCCTTGACTTTGCCCTGAGGTCTGTGCTGTTACAGTACAATGTATCTCGATGGAAGCGACGTTGTATGAGGCATCGCGGCAAGGATTTGGACGTTGTATGAGGCATCGCGGCTAGGATTTTGCATGCCTCATACAAAGTCCAAATCCGTATAAAGTCCAAACTTGTGGAACCAAGTTTGGACATTGTATGAGGCATCACTGTACTTTGAATGCATTGTGGTTAGGGATGTATATGGTGAAAGCTGGGAGGGGGAACCAAAATCCCACCAACCAAAAAAGGAAAGGACTAAGAAACAAAACAAAATACAGAACAAAACAGGAAACATCCCTAAAGAAATGTGGAACGGTGTCAAAATAATCCCAGGGAAGCATGCTGGTACAGGTAGGTGTTTTTTTACAGAAACAAAAAGAAGCCGAAGAAATTGAGGAGGGGAGATGGCTACAAAATCAAGGGGGGTGGGTGTGAGTTTAAAAAAGAAAGGACCTAAGATACAGACGTCTTGGCAGCAATTGCAATCAATGATGGAGAGTACCAGCACACAGTCATTCCCCAAGGAACAATTGAAGTAAAAAAGAATTGAAGCATTGAAATTTTAACTCCATGCCCTTTTAAGTAAAGGTAAAGGTTTCCCTTGCTCGAAGGCCAGTCGTATCCGACTCTAGGGTGCAGTGCTCATCTCTGTTTCTAAGCCGAAGAGCCAGCGCTGTCTGCTTCTGCAGACATTTCCGTGGTCATGTGGCAGGCATGACTAGACACCGGAGCGCACGGAAATGCTGTTACCTTCCTACCGAAGTGGTTCCTATTTATCTACTTGCAATTTCTTGCTTTCGAACTGCTAGGTTTGCAGGAGCTGGGATGAAGACGGGAGCTCATTTCCGTCCTGCCCTTTTATAGATTCAAAATTCCTGCTTCCCCTGGACATTTTGATTGCCTGCTGACAAGCCTTGTAAGGCTATTGGATGGAAAATTTCTGAGGCCATCTGACAGACAGGAGAACATCAACAGTTTATACGAAAGAGAGAACACAAAAGAAGCACAAAACCATCGTGTACTACTCTTTTATAGATCGATTATTTGTGTTTAAGTGGCAGTTGCCCAAAGAACACAAATTACATAAAAGAAAGCCTCTTTCATGTTTTGGATTTTTTATTTCTATACAAAAGGCCCATCCCTAATTATGATGATAGCTGGCAGTTTGAAGTTATGCAGGATCCAGGAATCTGGAGTTCTATGAAGCCAGGAGCAAAGAATTATTTGTAAGACTGAAGAGTAAGCCACTGTTGAAGCCAAAGAAAAGGCAAAGAATTCAGAACCGTTTCAGAACATAGCCATAGCTGTCAAGTATCCCTTATTGGCCAGGAAAACCCCTTATTTTACCCTCTTTCCTGCCATCATTCCTTATTAATTAGACTGCAATGCCCTATTGCCGCCATTGGAGGGCAGCACAGGATAAACATAACTGTCAAGAATCCTGTATTTGTCAGGAAATTTCCCTTATTTCCAAATCCAAAACTTGACCGGTATGAACATAGCAGTCCGGCGATGTGTGTCCCAAATGTGAATGTTTCATACACATGCCCCTTTATGTATAGGACAAATTAAATTTCTAAAATAAAAATGTTGTGGTAGCTTTAATCCTTCCCCAACTTCTGAATGATTAATGTCCATGGGTAATATGACCATGTTTACAGGTTCCACCCTGGATCATAGATCCTGTATCATAAATGTTGCATAGAGGACAAAGAATGTTACACATTCCAGGTCTATGCCCAGTGTTTCCAAATGGCACAGTAGAGCTACAGGACTGTTGCAAGGGGGAAAGGACATATAGGGCATTTTCACACAGGAAATAGATGAACTTCCATATGTGACTCTATAACCTTTAGGAAACATTGTGGGGTTTTTCATCAGCTCTGCCTGCTGGCCAATTTTGTGATTCTTCTATGCCAATGATGGCTAACCTTTGCACTCCATTTGTTCTTGTACTCCAGTTCCCCAAAGCCCAAGTCTCTGTGAATCCACATGAATGGGTTTACTGCACGTACACAAACTTGGGCTTCTGGAAGTCCAAGAATACCTGGAGAGCCAAGGTTCGCCATCACTGTTCTAGGCATTGCCCATGAATGCTGTCCATCTGTGATCAGATCCCCATAAGTCACTTTGCCTGATTGGGTACTAACCACAGAGAGGCCATGAGGTTAGTACAGGTGGAACAAAGGATATAAATCTCACAGCCTCTATATTTCAGACAGAAATGGTGGGTGAAAGCCATCTGTTCTTCTCAACAGTTGATTCTGACCCTTTGCGGACCTATGGGCCATTGTCCAACAGGCACCTCTGTCCTCCACCACTTTCCTTAAGGACCCAGCTCTGTGCCCATTGCATTTACAATACCATCTAGCCATCTCTTTTTTCGGGCGCCCCTTCTTCTTTTGCCCTCCACCTTTCCCAGCATTAAGGCTTTCTCAAGTGAATCCTCTCTTCTCATTTGATGCCCAAAGTACTTTAGCTTCAGATTTACTATTTGACCTTCTAGGGAGCAGTCAGTGTTGATTTCTTCTAAGATTGACCTATTTGTTCTCCTCGCTGTCCAGGGGACTCTCAAAACTCTCCTCCAACACCACATTTCAAAGGCATCTATTCTTCTGCGCTCAGCTTTCCTAATGGTCCAGCTCTCACGCCCATACATTACCACTGGGAATACCATTGCTTTGATTATGTGAATTTTAGTTTGCAATGTGATGTCTCTGCTTTTCGCTATGTTCCCCAAGTTTCTCTTAGCTTGTCTACCAAGAATCAGCCACCTTCTTATTTCATGGCTGCAATCTCCATCTGCAGTGATCTTGGATCCTAAGAAAATAAAGTCTGTCACTGCTTCTACCTCTTCCCCATCTATTTTCCATGTAGTGATAGGGCCTGTTGCCATTATCTTGGTTTTCTTGATGTTGAGTCTTAAGCCAGCTTTTGCATCCTCTTCTTTCAACCTAAGCAGGAGCTTCTTGAGGTCTTCCTCACTTTCTGCAATTAGGGTAGTATCATCTGTGTATCTTAAATTGTTGATGTTTCTCCCAGTAAGATATAGCTGTGAAATCTCCCCTCCACTCCAAGCAGTCATACTGGAAATTTCTCTGTATGTCTTACATATTTTGTAGATTCCCCCCCCCCCCCCCGAAGAAATGCCAAACTCACTTTGATGATTGCAGTCCATGTAAGGGACTATCTTTCCTGCTCATGTTTCAGTGCAAAGGACATTGAGCTGCACAGAGTTTTGCAGTTTTTCTAGGCAGAGCAGTGGACAAAAACCATATTAAATAGGTGGGAAATGAGACCTCATGCCATTTTCACAGGAAGACAATTAATCTCATGGATTAAAATGTGTTGTGTAAAAAAGAAAAGATGCAGGGAGAGCTAACTGGGTTTGGATATGGGATGGGGGGAAAGCATTTGCTTTATTGTGTTATTTTGGTGATTAATGTTACGTGCAAACAAAAGGCCTACTTTAATAACTGGCACAGTTTCCTGATCTTAAATATGTAATACAGCTATTTAGCAGAAATCAAGAGTTGGTTTAAAAAATAATTTTAAAAGTTTCTAAGTGGAATGTGCTGATCATTTTGTTTGTTTTACATATCATTTCCCCACAGTTCAAGAATAAACAAATAATGGGGAAAGACTTTTGTATTAAACTGGAGAGTAAATCATTTAAATTGAATTTTTTTTCAAAACTCTGTTTGCCTGTTAACTTTCTTTCTAAGTTGTGACTTTGTCTTCCTGAACACCCTGGGTTCAAACCTTGACCCGGCTGTCAAGATTATTGCTATGTTTGCTGCCAAGCTTGATTTGAGATTTTAAGAGAGAGGTCAGGGGACGGTCTGACAGGGATGCTCTAACTGGGATTTCATGCATTAGTGATGGGATGAAGTGAAGAACCCTCAGGGTCCCTCCAAGCACAACAGTTTGGTCGAGTGTTCCCCCAAAGCGATGTTAGATATGGCTGTAAGAATAGGGAGTGAGAGGGAGACATACTGATGGGAAGCAGAAATGACTGAGAAGTGGGGTGTCTCTTTCACCAGTTTGTAGAAGCCCTAGCTAAGCCTGATTTAGCAGGAATCGAAGCAGACCTGTGGAGCTGTAGGCGGAAGGTTCTTAATGCCCAAACATATCAGAGATTATGCAGGGAAAAAAGAGACAAGACAAAAAACATTGTGGCACCTTAAAGACTAACTGTTTTATTTTGATGTTAGCTCATACCTGTCAAGTTTTGGATTTGGAAATAAGGGAAATTTCCCAGCAAATACGGGATACTTGACAGTTATGCTTATCCTGTGCTGCCCTCCAATGGTGGCAATAGGGCATTGCAGTCTAATTAATAATGGATGGTGGTGGGAAAGAGGGTAAAATAAGGGGGTTTCCTGGCCAATAGGGGATACTTGACAGCTATGTGTTAGCTTTCATGGATCAAGTCCGCTTCAACAGCCAGTGGACTTGATCCATGAAAGCTAACATCAAAATACAGCAGTTAGTTTTTATGGTGCCACAAATTTGTGGGTCTTGTTTTGTTTACTTTCTGATTGACTTGCACAGACTAACATGGCGACCATTTCAAAAATGTTGACTATAGATGACCAAGGATTCTTCTGCCTCACTCCTCAGCTTTACACGTAGCATTTATTTCGTAGACTTTGCTTTATGATCTATGAGGTGCTTTTCAAATTTTCAGAGCAAGAGAGAATTTAATTCTAATCAGTAACGATAACGCCAACAATGGTTTTTATTCATGGGCTTTTATGTCCCCTGAAAGCAATGAAGTGAGGGTGAACTGCATTGCTATAGCCATGTATGTTTGCTTAACTCTCTGTCATTCAGAGTGGGTCTCTTAGAGGTTTTTCCTCTTTACGCCGTGTCCGGCTCAGTGGGCACTATCGTCCCGGAGCAAGAGGCTTACAAGGTTGATTATCTCTGACCTCGCAGGATCTTCTAAGAAACATTTGCAGATGCAAATGCCCAGCCAAAGAAAGATTAAATAAATAAAATTGAATGATGCCTGTTCATCAAAATAAATTAATAGATCTTTGGCATTATTGCAAGGTGATAGGATGAAGAATGGCATTGATTATGACTTATTGATATCTCCTTTCTCTGCCTTGGCCGCTTACCTTTTTAATGTCATTGAAAAGCGAGTGTGAGATTTTGTCATGCAGTAACAGCACATAAACTTTCCACTTTGCTTGCTTTGTCATTAAGCTGTGGTTAAGCATGACCAACAATCTGTGTCCAAGATTTTTTTAAAAATCTGTTTCCTTTTTTTAGTTTGCTGTGTGTGCCTGTAAACTGCTGGAATGAGATGTCTTTGTCTACTAAGCAAGTACACTATTGTAGAGGTGAAAATGCAACAAATTAATCATAGAATGTCAGAATGCCAATGCAGAAAGAGAACCTATGTGGCAAAGGGTGGACTGTACTATAGGACAGAACAGGAAACAATTTTCTCCCCAAGGCTTCATAGGTCGAAAGCTGGAACAGAAAAGATGGGAAACGACCTCTGTGAAATGCAGACGAAGTCAAGCTAGCATACATTTGCCACCTGAATGCTCTTGCTCAACTGACCTAATAAAAATGCACTGGAGATGAGGCATTTTCCATTCTCAAACATCAAGTGCGAATTCTATTTTGCAATTTGAAAGGAGGGAAGATCCAATATGGAGGGTGACTTAATTATTATATTTCAAGGCAGGAGTTCTCAACCTTTTAAAGTTGGGGCCCAGGTCACGCTCCCTCAGACAGCTTTGGAGGCGGACAACCATTTTGCCCTTCCTCCACCACATGGCACTTCCTAGTGTGGTGGGGGCAATGGAGGGGACCACATGAAATGGTGCTGCAGGCCACATCTGGTCCACGGGCTGCAGGTTGAGAATCCCTGTTTCAAGGGTGGATATTTTTGCAATTTAATAAGAAAGCAACAAGCCTTAAATACAAGATGAAAATTTTCCCCAGTTGAAATCGCACTTAATTTGTTAATGCGCCAGTTCAGAGACATGATATGGAGACATTAGGATAGCAGATATTATCCACTGAGATGCATACCTGTCAAGTTTTGGATTTGGAAATAAGGGAAATTTCCTGGCAAATACGGGATACTCGACAGCTATGCTTATCCTGTGCTGCCCTCTAATGGCGGCAATAGGGCATTGCAGTCTAATTAATAAGGGATGATGGCGGGAAAGAGGGTAAAATAAGGGGTTTTCCCGGCCAATAAGGGATACTTGACAGCTATGCTGAGATGTTTTCATTTACTGGTGGGAAGAGTTTTTTTAGTGGGTGAGTTGGAAGTAAGGAGATAATATATTTGCAACTTACTCTAGTGCTATTTGAGAGACAGTGTTGAAAAGGTGAAGATTATTCAATATTTCATAAGAAAGTGAAAGATTATTCAGTCTTTCATAAGAGCAACGGGCTTTTTAAAATCAGTAACAGCATTAGAAAAACTGCACATATAGCTCAAATATGTATACACTGTATATCGCATGAAATGTATGTATTTTGTATGAAGACATTTTATTGTATACAAAAAGAGTTTTTTTAAACACACTAGCTTTTACCACAAAAAACTTTTTCCATATGCCTTTTTTTTTTGCTAAAAGAAATCTCTAAATGTACAATATTTGCAAAATCTTAACCTATAAAACCAAGTGTTCACCGTTGGAACTGTCTATAGGTTGCTATGCGTCGCCCTACTGACCCGCACCCACCCTTTGTGCGCACGGCCGAATTGCCTACGCAGGTCAACAAAGGATTTAAAAATCCAGCACGGGGGCCTCGGCCCCACAAACGGCAAGAAAGGGAAAGAACTTCACTTCCCAACATTCCTTGCGCTGCGCCGCGCCAGAGCCAATTACGCTGAGAGGCTCTTGCACGGCGCAGCGTTTGAACACGCACCGCAGCCAATCGAAAGAAACGCATTTTTAAAAAACCCAGCAAAAACACAAAGCACCAACCCATAACTACAAGCCCCAAAAAAGCAGATCACAGTTAATAACAACCAAGCCAAACAAATTTAACATAAATAAACATTTAAAAAATTAAAATTACAGACTAAGCAATTTTTTTTAAAAAACCACAATTTAACCTTCCAACACAATGTAACACTATTGCAAAAAAAAATGGCTCATTTTTAATTTAAAAAACACGGGGGGAAAAGCCCGGCAACGCCGGGCAACCCTTGCTAGTGTCTTATAATCTTAACCAGCCGGGGGAAATACTTTTGATCCTTTTTTCATTATCCTCTATAAAAAAGTAAAAGGTTATGTCCTTAGTGGAAAGGACATTTTGCGCCATCCAGGAACTTGTGAATACAGAGACAACTGGTTTAAAAAGGGTGTGTTTGTGTGTCATTAATTCTTTTCCAATTTCCTGGGCCTTAAATAGAGAGAAAATTTGTATAAAAAAATCTCTGTTCCCAAATGCAATATTCCCTTAAGTGGCAGATCCGTCCGTCCGTCCATTTGGGGAAGGATGTTTTTTGTAATGTTTTTAATGATGTGAGCCGCCCTGAGTCATTTTGAGTTGGGCAGCTATCTAAATTGGAAATTAAAATTAAATTAAAATACTCTCCCACTGTACAACTAGAAAGACCCCATACAATGCAGGATCAAACATTAAAGAATACATTGTACTTTGGAACAGTTAAAAATGTGATAGTTGATCTTCAGTGAGCTTTTGTCTGTGTATGTGGGACTGTGGTAGCTTAATGGTTAAGACACTGAACTTCATGACTGGAAGCTTGGCAAGTCAGCAGTCAGATACCTGAGTGCTGCTTGACGGAGTGAGTGCCCGTCTCTGCCCCAGCTCCTGCCAACCTAGCAGTTTGGGACCACTTGGGTGGGAAGATAAACAGTGTTCCGTGCACTTCGGTGTCTAGTTGTGCCTGCCACATGTTCACAGAAATGTCTGCAGATGCAGATAGTGCTGACTCTTTGGCTGTAAACAGAGATGAGCACTGAACCCTAGAGTTGGATACGTCTGGCTTTCAAACAAGGGCAACCTTTTCCTTTACCTGTGCATGTGTGTGTACACACACAAAAACATATCCTCTTCATCGCATGTTGTCCTAGCCATACTCACATTCACATATCATATTTGTTAGGGTCTGTGGTTCCTCAGTGGTTAAGAAGATCACCTTGTTAGCTGGAAGGTTGGCAAGTCGGCAGTTCGAAACCCGGGTACTTGCATGACAGATTGAGTGCCTGTCTCTGATCCAGCTCCTGCCAACCTAGCAGTTCCAAAGCAAGAAATTGCAAGTAAATAAATAGAGACCACTTCAGTGGGGAAAAGATCTTGGGGACATGAAAGGAGCCTGATTCAGGTGTTCCCTGAGCTGGGTTCATCCAGCAAAAATCCTTTAAACCCAGAATAATTTCTGACACAAAATAATATTATTATTATTATTATTATTATTATTATTATTATTATTATTATTATTATTATTATTATTGCTGTGATTATTATATTTGTTATGTCTTTCCCCATTAAGCTCAGGAGTGTTAAAATATATGCTGTTTGCCTGCTGTATGTTTCCCTCAGAATCGTTTAGCATTGTAGAAAGTAACTGACTCTGCAGCGGCTGTGAAGCTGTCATGGGGCCATAAGAATAACTGTGCGCTTTCCAAATGTAAGAAAAATGAGAATTCCTCCAAAAGGGTTTTCAACATCTTTTGGAAAGATAATAATGGTATCAGCTAACAAGTTGGGGTGGCAGGAACATTTCGCTTTCAGACTGATCACTTGCGCTTTGCCGTTTCTTTTAATGTTCCCCTTTAAAGCTAATTTAGTGTCCCTTTTCCACATAAGGACTGCAGACACATTTTATTCCCTGGGGGGAATGGCATAATGATGAACTTGAACCTTCATTCTTTCTAACAAAGCAGTCATTATACTCGCAAGCCTGTTGTTTTGGCCTTTTGTTTGCTTTGCATTTTTATTTCTTGAAAAGACAGAAGCGCCTCTTTTAGATAATATGGTTTTTTTCCCCCCAATCAATATACTATGATTTCTTCTTTCACATCACAACACAGTCGCGCTGCTGAAGGTGGGAAAGATTAGAAATCATGAAAGAACAGTTAAAGCTGGCGTTGACTTTTATTTTATAGAATGCCTTTCTTCAGATATTTTACAAATATAACACAGGAAGAAGTGTTCATATTAATTTAGAAGAGTTTAAAATGCAGCACACACTCTTTTCAAACTCTACACAGCCCTCCTTTCTCCGCGAGTTTGTTTTCTAACAGTGCTCTAATTTTAAAGTCTTCCATAATTTCTAAATAGCATGTACTCATTTTTAAAAAGTCGCTATGTATTGAGTCCACTTTTCCCCACCTCTGCTTCCTTTATTTTTGTACAAAGTGACTTATCAATGAGAAACACAGCAAGAAAATGACTGGGGATGGGGTTAAATAATAATTATTAAACACCCTCTTCAGAATCAAATTTGACACTGCCATTGGTTAAAATGCACATCTACTCACTTAAAAGGAGAGTGGATGGCGACAGAACTGAGTCCAAACAAGACTGCTGATCTTTGAACCCCCTGGTCACTTTTTGCTAATTTAAAGCATTCAACTGTACCACTGTTAATCTTGTTTCATTACCAATTGTGCTCAGGAGATAAATGCCTACAGATAGAGGAAAGCAAGGAGAACTGAGGTTTTTCTACTTTCCAAAACCAACTTGACCAAAGGGCATACCTGTCAACCATCCCGATTTGGCCGGGATTACCCCGTAATTTGACACCAATTGACGTCATAACCCGCCCCGCGCAGCCAAAACCCCATAATTTGGCAGCTGGGGGAAACGCTTTCCACGCATGCGTGGAAGCGCTATGCCGCTTGCGCAGCCCCTACGCAAGCGGTGGAGCGCTTCCACACATGCGTGGAAGGGTTCTACACAAGTGTAAAACACTTCCACGCATGCGTGGAAGTGCTACGCCGCTTGCGTAGGGGCTGCGCAAGCAGCATAGCACTTCCATGCATGCGTGGAAAGTGACCTGTGCACAAGCGATCTGCGCAGGTCCCGTTTTTTCCGGAACCGCGGGTTGACAGGTATGCCAAAGGGGGCTCTCAGATGCTCCTTCCTTCCTTCGTTCCTTCCTTACCACATGACCACATGACCACATAAATGTCTGCAGACACAGACAACGCTGGCTCTTTGGCTATAAACAGAGATGAGCACCAAACCCTAGAGTCAGATACAACTAGTTTTTGAGCAAGGGCAACCTTCAACTTTACCTATTACTGTCCAGAAC
This sequence comes from Bradypodion pumilum, assembly GCA_035047305.1. Taxonomy (NCBI): domain Eukaryota; kingdom Metazoa; phylum Chordata; class Lepidosauria; order Squamata; family Chamaeleonidae; genus Bradypodion; species Bradypodion pumilum. The sequence goes on along the minus strand of JAWDJD010000009.1, from coordinate 7,497,853 downwards.
TTTGACTAAAAATGGATATACACATTTACCATATTTTCCGGCGTATAAGATGACTTTTTAACCCCGGAAAATCTGTGCCGAAGTCGGGGGTCGTCTTATAGGCCGGATACTTACCTGCAGCTTGCTTCCCCTTGCTTCATATGTCTGGCACATATCGTGGGGGGTGCCGCGGCCGAGTCCCTGCTCTGTGCGGGGAGTATGAAGCAAGGGGAATCAAGCTGCACACATCTTCCTGTACCTCGAGGAGGAGAACGTGAGTGTGGATTGGCTCTCCACCAGAACCCGCCCATTCGACTCGGAGGGCTGCGCGTCTTCGGGTTGAGTGTGGAGCACGCCTTAAAGGGGCAGTGTAGACTGGCACTGGCTGTCTGCTGGCATTTAATAAAGCGCCTGGCTGTCTGGGCCCTGTGTTGGAAGAGGGGTAGTCTTATACGGCGAGTATATTACAGTATATTAAGAGGGGTAGTCTTATACGGCGAGTATATTATATTATATTTTAACTGGAAAAGTTGGGGGTCGTCTTATACGCCCGGAAAATACGGTACATCTGTGCATACGGAGAAATGTTGATAACTTCCTCAGACTGTGATTTGGGATAACCTTTCAACAGGGCTATTTAGGTTAATAGTCGGAAGCCAGAAATATGTAAAATCCACTGGTGTAATTCTTGATGACCCACATACACATAAATTTGGGGAAATCACAGGCGATCAGTGAAAAATAAAGTGGCATATTTTGTCTTTGGATAGTTTTTCCTCCCTTTCCCTGCCTCCCCCACTTTTACAGTATTTTTCTATGTTTATTTTTTTAAGCCACCACGTTCTAGAGGGGATAAACATCCTTTGCATTTCCTTTCTTGTACACATACATGACCTCCCTGTTATTAGTTTACCTCAGCTTGTGGGTTCCCTTTGCACACTGCAGAAGTAAAATAAATATGCAAAGCATTGATAGGCTATTAATGGAGTTATGCTGGCTTTTTTTCCCCTTCCTAGCAACTGACCTTGAAGGAGCTTTATTCTTTTCCCTATCTATGCAAGTCAAAATATGCAAATTAAGAATGGCACCGCAGAACCTTCACACTATTAAAAGTAATCAGGAAGACCCTGGAAATAACACGTATTACAAAGGCCCTTCATCGGCATCTTAGACTGTTTCTGGGGTTAGGAAGCGAAAGATGTTAGGGCTGCAATCCTATACTTACTTTAGAGTAAGACTCATTTAAGCTTACTTCAGAAGATTCCCACTTTGAAAATAAGCTAGTACAGCTTTTATTTGCAGTTTATTATTTTCTGTCTCAAAATATAACCATAGCTTGGTCCAGATTCTGCTGTATTGTGGATACCTATTTGGTACACGCATAGTGTGAGGCTGGATAGGTATAGGCCAGTGTTTCCCAACCTTTGGTTTTTGGACTTCAATTCCCAGAAGCCTGAACCAATTCCAAGGGACTGTGTTGGCTCAAATGGTTAAGGCGCTGAACTTGAAATCGGCAGGTCAGCAGTTTGAGACCTGAGTACTGCATGATGGAATGAGCGCCCTTCTCTGTCCCAGCTCCTGCCAACCTAGCAGTTTGAAAGCAAGAAATTGCAAGGAGATCAACAGGGACCACTTCAGTGGGAAAAGATCTTGGGGGCATGAAAGGAGCCTCATTTGGGCATCCCCTGAGTGGAGTTTCTCAAGCAAAAATCCTTTCAACACCGAATAATTCCTGACATGAAATAATAATACTGCATGATGGAATGAGCGCCCTTCTCTGTCCCAGCTCCTGCCAACCTATCAGTTCGAAAACAAGAAATTGCAAGTAGATAAATAGTCACCACTTCAGTGGGAAGGTAAACGATGTGCCGTGCACTCCAGTGTCTAGTCATGCCTGTCATATGTCCACGGAAACGTCTGCAGACACAGACAACACTGGCTCTTTGGTAATCAACAGAGATGTGCACCAAACCTTAGAGTCAGATACGACTGGTTTTCAAGAAAGGACTACCTTTACCTTTACCTTTACCAAAGTCAATTCCCCAAATCACTAATCAGCCAATGTACTGACTTAGGTTTCTGGGAATTGAAGTTTTCCTGTGGGGCATGGGTCCCACGTTGGGAACCACTGGTATAGACCGAAGATAAATAACTAAACAGATGGGTATTGTGTAAATAAAATTAAAAGATAATGTTCCTTTCCTAGCTGGGAATTTTGTCCTTTGTTACAGCCGTACTGAGGTGCCCCAAGAACGATAAGCAAATTGAATGATTACCCACCGACTTGGCAAGAAAACCACTTTTCAAAGCATTCTTGCTAGCTAAATGAGCAAATCATCCATTCAGCTGGTGAACAGAAACGAAGAAGTGTTAACCCACCGGCTCATTTCTCCGCCCCTCCACTTCTGGCCCGCCATGCATTTGGCCATTGTGCATAGCTGGAAAAAAGTGGATTTAAGCAGAGGCACTTCGTTACGGACTAATAATAGAAAGGATTAGGCACACACTGCATTTATTGGCGACAAAGGGGACAGGAGGGAACAGGACGTGCGTTGATTATTGTCTCATTTTGTTTGTACAAGGTTCCTCTTCTTCACATCGCTCTGGCTATAAGCAGCAAATGCCCCTGAGAGATACGGTGTTCTTGTGTAGCTGCATCATTACCTCACTCCCAAACAAAGCCCCCCCCCTTTCTTTCTTTCTGGTCTTGTCAATAGAGGATGAAAACATTATTGGATTTGGGTGCTCATAGTAGCCTTGTATGCGGCTAGAGACGGGAAGGATAGATTTATGAAATGGACCATTTCAAGTGGCATTATCTTCCCACAGTGAGGTACAACTTTCATAAATCATGGGAGAGTGTTTGCAAAATAAAACATTTGTTATTCCAGCTGTATATTGTAAAGATGGGGTGGGGAGAGGAAGGAATAGAAAGAGAGACATGAGTTGACCCCCAAAAATAATAATAATAATAATAATATTTGCTTTAAGGTACATCGTGTTTCATTAATTTTGTCAAAAGAATAAGGCATTACAAGGATCCCATTTTTAGCAGATTATTGCTTGCAGTCTCTCATATTTTGTCTGTATATATTCTACCGGCATTGAACAATGTGCCAACCTTTTTAATTCAGTGGTACTACCTGCGGTCCTCTATGGAAGTGAATCATGGTCATTAACAAAGGACAAAGAAGAACTATCAAGAGCCGTAAGAGCCATGGAAAGATCAACTCTAAAGATGTCCCTTCGCAACCACATTCCCAATGCCCAGATAAGATGACAAAGCGGAATCAATGAAGCAGTTGCTAAATATCACAAATGGAAATTGCGCTGGGCTGGACACGTCTCTCGAATGACAGACGGGTGTTGGACAGCAGCAGTCACCGAGTGGTATCCCAGAGGAGTAAAAATACTCATTGGCAGACTCCCCCTCCTCCCCCCCAAAAGATGGGAATACCCAATTCTGAAAAGTTTTGGTTGAACCTGCAGAAGAACATGGCAACAAAACAAATGGAATATGAGTCATGACCAGCAGGTGCTTATCCCTTGATAGTCTGGTCAATTAAGGAATCAAGGAATTTTCTACCCTGCCTTTTTCTGGGATGTCACTTAAGAAGGTGAACAGCATCACCCCATAGACCAGGAATTCTCAACCTTTTTAATCCAAGGGCCAGGTCACGCTCCCTCAGACAGTTTTGGGTGCCAGATAGCCATTTTGCCCTGCCTCCACCACATGGCATTCTAGGCATAGTGTAGATGGTGGTGGGCCACATGAAATGGTGTTGTGGGTGTCATCCAGCCCACAGGCTGTAGGTTGGGAATCCCTGCTGTAGACTCATGCTTAAATGGCCAAGACTCTTTGGTTGTTTATATCTATGCTTCCAAATTTGTGCTCCCTAAATTTGTGCATCTGATTTCCCCCCCTGTCTGAACTGAGAGTTGTATATTTCCCCCATTCAGACATTTGTTGACTTTGGCTCAGTTTTCCAGTAGGACCATCTCAATCTAATTCTGTCTTTTGACATCACCCAGATTGGGGAGTCATCTGCACACTTGATTTCCAAATCATCTAAGTTAGGGGTCCCCAAACTTTTTTGAACCAAGGACCGGTTTCATGCTAAACAATTTTTCCACTGTGCACAGGTGGGGGAGGAGCCCCACTGTAGCTCAGAAACAAGGAGGAGGGGGCCAGCCGCCTGCCAGTCACACCGTTTGGCTAAGGAAGTGAGGTATCACACTGCACACAGGTGCGGGGCAAAGCCCCAGCATAGTTAAGCAACATGGAGGAGAGCCCCAGCCACCTGCCTATCTGCTGTGTCTGAAGCCTGTGCTCTCACTCTGTTTGCCGGGCAGACCCGGTGGAGCACGTTGAGGGCAGAAGGCTGCCATTGGGACTCCCAGCGCCACTCACCCCTACAGCCCGGTTTGGGACACCCCGTGGCCCGGTACCGGTCTGCATCCCAGTGGCTAAAGACCCCTGGTCTAAGTCTCTTATACTGATATTGAGCAATGTCCATCCCAAGACAGAACATGATCCAGGAAAAGGATGCAAAAAGTCATTTTTATAAGCATTCAACTCAATAGTGTCTATTGATAGGACACCACACTAGTTCATTCCCCATTGCTTTCCTACCTTCTTAAGGATTTTCTGTCTGCTTTGAGGGGAAATTATGGGAAGTTGTTTTTCAAAATGTCACAGCTTTTTCAGCTGGTTTCAGCGTCTTTCCTGTAAGTCCTCAGATTCTACATCTCTGAACTAGGGAGCAGATGCATCTTGTCCATCCGTCAAGGAACCATTCAGCACGGAGCCTTGCTGTTTCACATACTCCAGCTGGTGAAGTTCATGTTGAACTTTTGCTTTGATGGTGAAGGGCAAGGATGTTTTTATAGCACAGGGAGCCAAGAGAACAGCCTCACATCCTCCTTGCCTTTATATATCTGCACAGAGCAGTCTGTTCCAGAGTAAATGCATGGAGCTGACGAAGGGTTTCCACAGTTTTGTAGGAATTGGGAAATGAGGGGAGCAAATGAATTTTGCGCAGCTTTGACACCCTCTATGACAATAATATGTTAGTCATTTATTTACTTATTTATTAAAGTCTATTACGGCCCACCTTATATATCAAGATCTCAGGATAGGTTGCAGACCTGTATGAAACAAAAATATATAAGATATTTAAAACAAATTATAATTAAACACATGACATTAAAACTGTAAAACAACTACATTAAAACCTCAAGGTATTTACATATCTTTCTCCATAGTAAAGACCTTGAGGTCTCAAGAATTTGCACACACAAATACAACACATGCATATATCTTAAATGTGAATGGTTTAAATGATATACAGTAAAACCCGGGTTTTACTGTATAGCCAACTGAAAAGCACCTTAATTAAGATGTTTTTTCTGGATCTCTGAAGGTTCCTCTGCCTGTCTGTCTAGGCAGGAGTTGGGACAGAAATGGGATCTCACTCCATCGTGCAGCACTTGGGTCTTGAACTGCTGACCTGCCGACCTTCTAATCATTAAGTTCAGCACCTTTAACGACTAAGCCACCACAGTCCCAATGGGTGGTACAATCTTTTTATGGCTGGTACAATCTTTTAAATACAAAATCATATGAATAAAAAGATAATACACAAATGATAGGGAAAGCTGTGTGTTTACATGATATTGGTCATGTCCTTTCTCTTCTCTGTTCTTTGTCTATAATAGTATCTTCCATGGCAGGTAAACCAAATACGTGTCCAATGATAGGTGGTCAGTAGTTCTAGTTCCCTGTTCCCCAGAAAGGCATGGCATTGCACTATATTCTGTGCCGTCAAGACAATTATGACTTATGGTGAATCTCTCCAGGGATTTCTCAGTAGAGAATAGTCAGGAATGGTGTACCATTCCTTCCTTCTGTGGACACCCTGGGACTGTGCAGCTTGCCCATGCCCGTATAGGCTGGCTCTCATCCCAGAATGTCATTCTGTGGACTTTCTGAAAAGGAACACAATCTGCCTAAAGAACTACTGATCTTTTCACCTCGCCATGGATATTAAGGTAGGGCAGTGATGGCGAACTTGGCCGTCCAGGTGTTCTTGGACTTCAATTTTCAGAAGCCCTGTTAAGCAGGAGTGTTGACTTTGGCTTCTGGGAATTGAAGTCCAAGAACACCAGCAGTGCCAAGGATCACCATCAAGGAGGTAGGGCATAGATAGGTGAGCAATGCAGGAAATTATGTACGTGAGACATCACATAGCTAGTTTAGGAATTCACTGCTACAAGCAAGAGTGACAGCTACCGGGGTTAAAGGAAGAAATGAATGATTCATAGAGGAGAAGAAAGTAAAAGTCCTGATGATTTAAAGTTACCTCCAACACTTGAGGCATCATGCTTCTGAGAAAAAGCTATGCACTGGTATCCTTCTGGTAGACTTCCGATCAGCTTGGAGTGGGCCACTGTTGGAAAAAGTACATCTGGCTAATAGTGTTTTGGAAGGTTTATTATTATTATTATTATTCTTTCTGCTTCAGAATCTCATCATGTTGAGACTCTTGCACAAGACATCCTCCTGTTCCTGCAAGATTTCCTGCCTTCTTGCAAAAATGAGATGAAAACCCTGTTGGTGTTTTTTGCATGGATTGATTGACCGATTGGGTTGCAGGTGTTCTGTGCAAAAAATTGGCCAAACCCTGCAGAGTTTTGTGCCCTTTCTGATTATTCAAGTGCAGGAAAGATACCATACAATACAGTACTTTTGTGAAGCTGAGCATGACTTTGGGGCGGAAGTAGTGAACGATTTCTCACAAGATTTGTTTGAGGGGAGAGGGGAGAAATCTTTCTGCAAATAAAAAGGAGGGATTTCACCCCCTTCTTTTTCTCTCGGAGAGAGACAATGACATTCCCATCCCGAATTTCCAGCATGACTCATCTCACGCTACTCATGCTTGCCAAACTATGTCCATAAAGTGAAGGTAGCATCTTTCCCTCCCATCTCTTTTCAACACAGTTTCATGAACAAGGAGAGTCACTATCCTTCAGTACTATTCCTGCCAAATCATTGAAGCAAATTGCTTTGGCAGCTTATACAATGAACTTACCATGTGCCGATGCGCCCCCCCCCCCCCCCCCGTTTTGATTATAGAATAGCTACATCTATTTGTGTTTCACTTCCACCAACAGAGCCAAACATTGTCATTTGTGATAACGGCTTGGGAAAGAACCAATATTTCTTCCTTCCTACCTTCCTATACTCTGGTTTTCCTTCAGATCGCATAAATCTTTCACCTTCCTTCCTTCCTTTTATTCCACATTGAAATAACATAAACACATCTGCCTGGGCATTTTGGTGAAGAAAGTTAAATTTCATGGCAGAAATACATGCAAATACATTGGCCCTGGTTCTAGAAATGTGTAGTCCATGAGCATCCAGATATCTGTGTGGTGTGATCAGATAAAGCCTGTTATCATAATGAAGGTGGTACTTTGCACTGTTCAATAGTGTAATTGCTCTGACACACGCACACACACACCCCGGTAATCTACTGCTCAGATGCTTTTTAGGACAACTGTATATTTAAAACCTTCACACTTTTCTCTTCGAGCCAGAGGCATGCCAGCATGTCAGTTGACAAAATGTTGTAGGGAAGTAATCCAGCCTCACAGTATTCAGCATCTGCTGAACTTGATGACTGGAAGGTTGGCAGGTCAGCAGTTCGAGACCTGACCCCTGAAACCCTTTATTTTGCCCCATTTTAATTTCCAGTAAACAGAGTTGAAGGGGACATGTTGGCTTAGTGGTTAAGACACTGAACTTAATGGCTAGAAGGTCAGCAGTTCGATTCCTCAGTACTGCAAGACGTAATGAGCTCCCATCTCTGACCCAGCTCCTGCCTACCTAGCAGATCAAAAGCAAGAAATTGCAAGTAGAGAAATAGGTACCCACCTAAACCACTGAACTATCCAGCCATCTCCTTTCTACTCTAGATTTTTGGTAGAATTCAGTCTTCAAGCATACGGTAATTTATATCTATTTCTCACCTCTCTCCTACTCTTTCTTTCTATCTATATGTGTATGGAGAGAGAGAGAGAGAGAGAGATGGTTTCAGCAGGTATTGCTTTGAAATGCCTACAAACAATATTTAAACCACATGGTTTATTGTTACTTTATAAACCCTTTACAAAGACTGAAATATAGGAATAATTAACATAACTATAAATCCAAATTTAGTCTGAGCTAGATTAAAATGGGAATAAGATATTGTTCCAAGGCATGTGCATTCGTACATATACACAGGAGAAATTGCATTTTAAGTTATTTCTTGCTTTCCCATTTCTTACAAACAACTAAAATAAGTACAACTTCATTATTATTATTTTTACCATTTGAATGCTACAAAACTCTTTCCCCATCTACCTTGTCCTCTCCTAAACACCATACTTGGGCACTTGAGCCATTGGATGTATGTTGGCCATCATGTAGTGAGCCACTAGTAAAGGTAAAGGTTTTTGCTCGAAAGCCAGTCATATCCGACTCTAGGGTTCAGTGCTCATCTCTGTTTCAAAGCCAAAGAGCCAGCGCTGTCTGCCTCCGCAGATGTTTCCATGGTCATGTGGCAGGCATGACTAGACACCAGAGTGCACGGAACGCTGTTACCTTCCCACTGAAGTGGTCCCTATTTATCTACTTGCAATTTCTTGCTTTTGAACTGCTATGTTGGCAGGAGCTGGGACAAAGATGGGAGCTCATTCCATCCTGCAGTACTCAGGAATCAAACTGCTGACCTTCTGCCTCCCAGTCAGCATCTTACCCACTTGAGCCACTGTAGAATAAAAGTAACTAAAAATAACAATTGTGTCTGGAAAAGGGTGAAATAGGTTCTTGTTAAGTTACACTCATAATTATTGAAGGAAAGTATTAATTACAAGCATCGACTTGCTATTGCATCGAAGCTCTAGTTACGATCACCAACAAGCTAGTCCATGATTGGCACACACAGAATCCTAATGTGATTTCTGCAATTTGACTACAGTGGTAAAAGTATTTTAGTATCGCCTAATTATTGCTTTTCATGAACCCCAACACATAATGTTGCATGTCATGCTGTACTCCTTTTAATTTCACAGCTGAACACATTTCTATTGTTATAACCCTTCTCTCCAAACCTCTTTTTAACTTTCTCTCTAGAGGACATGCAAGGTGTGTATCTCCTTCAGAAGGTGGCATCAGTAGAGTTTACTGATCGCCCTCCTGGGAATAAAATCTACTGCTCGGATGCCGTTTAGGACAACTGTGTATATTTAAAAACCTTTACACTTTTCTCTTCGAGCCACAGGGATGCCAGCATGTCAGTTGACAAAATGTTGTAGGCTGATCATTGCGCCACAGAGTCTTCTTTCTTTCTTTCTTCTTCTTCTTTCTTTGTCTTCTTTGTTTTCTCCTCCTCCTCCTCTCTTCTTGTGCCATATCCAATTCCTAATGTTGGCGATCATCATAACAATCAACCATGAAGATTGTCCTGCTAATATAATGCCGTGGCCTTTCATCTGCCTTCTGCATCGCAGCATGACCCCTGTACCACTGATCCAGCTCTGCGAATCACTTTCTGGTCCTGAGCCCTTTTGGCACATAAAGTCCTCCGACCTCCTCAGCCCCAGGCCAGTATTGATGAAGCTGCTGCCCTCCATCAAGATGGATTCAAGTGGGACCATCACCCTTCCCTGTGGACTTTGCTAAGGCTGCTAGTCCTCAGGGTTGTCAGAGACTTTAACATTTTACAATGTTATGGACTAAACTCTATTCATGCCTCTTTTACAACACATCCACTGAAACAATATTTGAGTCAACAACTAGTAGGCTGTGTTGATTTCCATGTTCTTGTCTAGTAGGGACTCCAATTGGATCTAGCCCAATATATTTTTGTTTATATCATAAGCCAAGATATTGGCCCCAAAAGATAAACAACGTGTTACTGTAAAGCAAACATCAGTGAGCACTGAATTATTGACCTAGAAAAAATAAACTAGACTGATTTGGAAACATCTCTTCATGCTTATATAGCTTATAGCAAGTTATTTGTGGTACATCTGTATACATTCTAAGTGGTTTTGAGCATCTTGATGGCCCTTTTTAATGTTGAAAAAGCCATGTTCTGAGCACTCATCCAGTCAAACATTTCTTTTTGTTGTGTGGACTCACCGACCCGTTCCCAGTGGAGAGGCAGGCCTAGTTTCATAGCCAATGAATGGGAAGCGAAGGTTGCATTCCAGTAATGCTTTTGAAGGCTCTATCTTCAGACCACCTTTTAAATTATGTATATTACTGATTTAGGCAAATGAATTGTGGAATGTATCAAAAGTTCACAGTATGTGATTGATTAATAGTTGGCCTTCATGCCGTTCAACTGGAGCAGAACCAAATATTCACAGAAAAATTTACATCCATCAAAGGAAGCTTACTCAGACAACCTGAACTGAGGAGAAGAGCCTTTTTCTGGATTTTAAAAATGAGAATTGTGTGTGTATGTGTGTGCTTGCCTGCCTGCCTGTCTACCTGCCTGTAGCTGTGTCTGTGTAATGGAAGTCTCAAGTGAAGACTTCCTAAGCTCTCTATAATTTCAGTCTAAGAAGAAACCAGATAGTGAGAAGGCAATGTTGATGCTTCCCCATGCAAGTTACCTGCTGTTTTGGCTCCAAGTCTGAAAATGACTAAGTAGAGTGCTTCAAAGGTGTCATTTCAGCTACAGTGCCAACCTGCCTGAGCTCTATTCTAGTCAACAAGACTCGCATCAAGGGAGCCTCAAAGTTTCTTCTTATTTCCAACTGATTTGTCTCTACCCAAGGATATTGCGCTAGCTCCTGTCACCTCTGCTGTTGACCCCACACCACATTTTGGATTCTGTAGCAGCTTCTAGCTTTTGGATCGAGAATCCTCTAAATCAGGGGTTCTCAACCTTTTAAAGCCATGGGCCAGACTATGTCCCCTCAGACAGCTGAGCAAGCTGGACAGGTGGTTGCCCCTGCCGTAAGCACTGCTGCAAAACATGTCTGTGGCATGACAGTAAATGCATTTACGACAGCCACTGATGCATTTATGGCTGTCGTAAATGTGTCTGCTTCCGGTGGTGGCGGCAGCAGCAGCAATGTGAGCCACATAAAATGGTGCTGTGGGCCATAGGTTGAGAACCCCTGCTGTAAGTGCTCTGCATTTACCCTTTTTATAGACATCCGGAATAAGTTCATTTCTCTGCTGCTCTGCAAGTACCCGGGCTGGACAAACAGCACATACACCCACTGGCTACTATCTGATGAAAGGCCCACCTTTACCTGCAACACTGACGGGTCATGCACCACCACGTGTAAGATCAGAAGAACAATCCTGGCAGGTCCTTCAGCTAAATAAACTACTAGTGCTACATCGTAGATTTAGTAATAGTTATAACATTATTAACCTTAAGTACAGTAGAACCCCCGTATAATGAAAAAACTCCATGGAGCTCTTGCCTATACGGTTTTTTTTCATTACACGGATTGCTATGGGTGATGTACCGTATAACACAAAAAAATGTTCATTATACGAATCGGTCTTGGCGATATCACGTACAATGAAATTTCCCCCCGTTGTATGGGGTATTACCAATAGTGATCCGTATAACGAACATTTTTTCCCATGTTCTTTTTGCTTTACTGTGCTGGTCTCCGACTGTAATAAAGATTGGTTGATTGATTATTCATGTGAGGAGAGGAGCCTTATATCTTTTAGCATGACCTCTGCCTCCACTCTTTTTAATATAGTATATTAGGCCTGTGCTATCTTCCGATGCTGTTGATGCTGATGCAGCGCTCACCCTTTTACAAATAACTCTCTTTGGGTGGCATCTTTTCTTCTGTGTCAAACATCATTGAAGAAAGAGTTGAAGAAAGCTCTGAACTATTTGAAGAAGTTCGCACCAGACACCAGGCATAAATAACAATGTTTTAATGCATATTAGATTGTCAGCAGCTGTGGGTCAGCATTTTAATTGGGGCACTATAACCCTCCTGAGCTTGGCATTTGCTCATTAACTAAGGCCAATTTTAAATGTGTCCCTGAGGGGGTTGTTTGTTGATTGTTTGCTGGAATCCCAAAGACTTTCCCGAACTTGAAAAGTAACTTAACCCTAAGTTGACTGTAAAAAAATATTAGTTATAGTTCCAGTTCCAGTGGGACCCTCGTGTGCTCTGTTATTCTTATGACTACAATGTTCAAAAGATACAGTATTGTGCAAAAGTCTTAGGACTCCACCAGCTGGTTTGGGGAAAATTCAATGGTGATTGGGAGGGCATAACTCAGCCCCAGAGCTACCTAGACACACCAACAATGGACAGAGATGTCTACTGAATCTCCTCTCAATCCTCTCCAATTTTGATGAAGTTTGAACTTAGAGTGTCCTAGTTATGTCCACTGAAAACTGAAAACACTCTTTGAATTTTCCCTATCCCATCTGGCCAAAGGCTTTTGAACAGTACTATGTATTTTTGCTTTCCTATTTTTAAAAAGTACCTAAAATAGAGAGGGTTTGTGACATTAAAAAATGGTCACACACTCTATCTCAGGGTAGGCAACCTACAGCCCACGGGTCGGACCCAGCCCATGCCGCCAAATCAACCGGCCCGCGGCCTCACTCAAGCCACCGCCACCGGAATTTGCCATGAACTCTTTTATGGCTGTTGTAAACATATTTTCGACAGACGTAAATGAGTCCACGGCCAATTCTGGCGGTGGCGGCTGGTCCAACAGTCCAGCCCACCAACTGTCTGAGGGAGCGTAACCCTCTCTGGGACAAGTTGTTCCATAACATTACTTAGTTATATATGACTTCATTGTTGTAAAATAATAGTAGTAGTTGAAAATAAATTGTTCTTTGTAACTTGCAGCCTCTGTGTTGAGGTGATTCCATGACACATGGAGATAACAGAGAAACGTGCATTTATTTAGGTTGATGTCAGAGCTGACTGGCTAGCTCAGTGGGTTAGATGTGGGGCCAGAGTTTGGGAGTTCATTTGTCTCATTCTTATCCCTTAGTTAAGAGCCTGCATATGTGGGCCTTGGGAAACTACACAGTTCTGGTATGACCCTAGAAGAAGGGAATGGTAAACCATTTCTGAGTACTGTTTACCTGTAAAGCCCTGAAAAGGGTCATCTTGAGTCAGAATTGTTTTGACGACATATTATTATTATTATTATTATTATTATTATTATTATTATTATTATTATTATTATTATTATTATTATTATTATTATTATTATTATTGACCATTTCCTATGTGTAAGTGTGTTCCATCTTTATTTGTGAATTGACTTGTGAAAACCATACCATCCTTGTTCTATATATCAGTCTAGTTCAGTCATGGTGAAGCTTGGCACTCCAGGTGTTCTTGAACTTCAATTCCCAGAAGCCCAAATCTCTGAGAATCCACATGAATGGGTTTACTGCACGTATGCGGTATTAGCAGTGTGTGTATAAAAAGTGGCATTCTGCCATTTGTAGCAATTTTATTGAAAAAATTTACACTCTTCTGTTGTAATCTGTGATTTTGCAACCGGGGGCAAAGTTTTCCAAGCTTTGTTAGTGAAGTCAGATCAATAGACCATCTAGAACAGCGATCAGCAAACTCGGCTCTCCAGATATTCTTGGACTCCAATTACTAGAAGCCGTGATCAGCAGGTATACTGATTTAGACGTCTGGTAATTTATTTATTGATGAACTTCAGTTGTCTACATTACTGCTGATATATACAGTGAGCACAAATTGTTCCTAACTAGTGTTCCACATCTAGGTTTGAAAGTCATTGAAGGGCTTCATCTGTGGCTCTATGCAAACCCTCCAATGTGCCTCTAAACATCTCATCTGCTAACTGAAACCCAAGAACAGCTGAAAAGCCAAGTTTGCTGACCCCTGATCTAGAATAAAGGTCTTGAGCATTAAGGATAGGCAAAAAGTTGATATATGATAACTGGTAGATGTATGGGTGATTTGCAATAGATCTCCAAGGTTTTCTGACTCCCATTACATAACAAGAACAGGGAAAATTGCAACAGGGAAAACAGTGGTTGGTCCTGGGCTAATTACATAGCTCTGTGGCATTTTCATTTTAAAACAGTACTATTTGGCTGCTTTTGACCAGGAGTGTACTCAGCTCTTAGTTGAGTCTATGGAAGTGTATTTTCATCCCTTGAAAGCTCACCTTGAAACAAACCTGATTGTTTTGAAAGTTCTGCAAGATTTTGTCTTTGGTTTCTCTCCCTTCCTCCTTGATCTCCCCTTAGTTTTGTGAATGTTCCAGACTTAGTATTAATGTGACAAGCCCAACCTCTCTTAATTTGCATGTAGATTTGTTTATATCCTACTGTTTCATGGTTCATGAGTCATGATAGATAACTGACTCTACCCCTTAGGCCACCAGTTTGCATCTCTGGTGGATCAGCCTCAGTTGTTTAGTTAAACAAATCTACACAAACCGAGAATGTGCTCAGGCCTTACACTATGCCAGTGATGGTGAACCTTGGCCATCCAGGTGTTCTTGGACTTCAATTCCCAGAAACCTAAGTCAACATACCTGCTGATCACCTGGACACCTGGAGTGCCAAGGTTCGGCATCACTGCTATGCCTTCATGTTGTCATTTCTGATTTTAATACATACTCATCTGCAGCCTTTGAGAGTCATAGAACCAACGTTGGATCTCACTGTTCTTTCAAACTGACAGGGACGTCATGTCGCAATCTTTTAATCTTGCCATCTTCTTTCTGCCCTGAGTCTTTTATAACAAAGTCGCATTTTGGGTGGGAGTCTTTTTAGATGAAAATCTTTCTCTGAAAGCTTAAGTCAAGGGATTTTCGAATGGTCATCCGATTTAAGGTAAAGGTTTCCCTTGCTCGAAAGCCAGTCATATCCGACTCTAGGGTTCAGTGCTCATCTCTGTTTCAAAGCCGAAGAGCCAGCGTTGTCTGCTTCTGCAGACGTTTCCGTGGTCATGTTGCAGGCATGATTAGACACCGGTTCCAGTTTGGTCTTCTTTTCACCAGTAGTTGTTCACTAGTTCCCGCTTTCTTATGCATTTTAAAAAAGAACAAATGTACAACCAAATAAGTGTGGAGATTTGCATTATATATCGTATAAAGCTGCACATTAGGGGTAATTACTATACTTATGAGTAGAAATAGAATATTTCCCACTTATCATCTAGCTGGCTTATCTCTCTGATCTCCAAAGCTTATTTGTTTGTTGTTTGGCAATGAGCAATTTCAAAGCTCCTCTTACCCATTTTTGAGGTTTTTTGTCTTTAAGCCAGGCTTGAGTGGGACAGCAATACAGGGTGTTTTCAGGTAAAGGTAGCCTTTGTAAGAAACAAACTGTCATCTATAACGTTAGGTACACACATACACCCTATCTGATGAAAGGTGTCTGGAAAGGGTTTTCTCTGGACTCATGCTAAACATGTCATCCCTTACTGCACACTGAGAATGGAATTTTGTTTGAAACCTATGTGCATCTACAGGCAAAAGAAGATAATCCTGTGAGTATTTCAGTTTGGGAGACAATATATTTCTCGGATCTGGAAATGTATGCTGGGGAGCCCTGTTTCAATTGCAACTGTTGTGAAGTCTATTTTTCAAAACTTAATGTTGAGGAAGTAACACACCTTCAGCTCATACTGTATCTTGATGTGTCTTTTAAACTATGAGAAATGTCAATATTCCTTCTCAAAGTTAATTACTTACTCATACACCTTTTGGACCAACTCAACAGTGCAAACAACAATTTAATATGGAATCTGTTCTTTATTCCAATATATACACACATATATGAGAGTTCTTAGAACTTGTCTTTTTCAATCACATGGTGTGCATGTATGCATGTAAAACCTAAATAGTATTTGGCCTTTTCCTGAAACAATCATTATCCAGTAGATGACTGACTGCTTCTTCTTTGTAACTGCTTTTAAAACTCATCCGGCTCACTGACTTAACATTCAACCTCCGTTGCTTTTTGAGGTTTCTCTTCTTCATTGAAATGGTCCTTTTAATGTCATCTTTAATTTAATCAAGTAATGTCATCAAAATAACATTTACAGAGTTACTGCTGCAAATTCACTGCATTATTAACTAGTGTAACTAGACAAAAAGATGACATAAACCCCAATGGAAACAAAGTACTTACAGTAAAATTGATACCACTCACATAGGCTCTATATTTAATTTGCAGGTTCAAAGCTCTCTCTCTCTCTCTGAATATTATCTCAGAATTCCTCTTCACTCCAGGCTCATCCCTGATCTTGTATATGTCTTTCAAGACAATCTCAGAATAATTATGCTATCAAACTGACGTTTGGAATCCTCCAGGATACAATGACCATCAACATGGTTCTGTTCTCACAGTTTTCAGCCTGTTATGACTACAATCAAAGTAAACTACCCAGCACCTGCCATGAAGGTCGTTTCCCAGGCTTCTCTAGCTGTGCCCAGGGAATTAAGAATTCAAAGAAACTACTTTACTAATTAAAAGCAAAAGCCCCTATTTTAATTCCTTGCAGTTGAGAGTGGGAAATCAGTCATTAGGGATGGGAGTTTTTCATTTTATGGACTACAAATCCCATAATCCTCCATTCTGAGAGTTCCACCTGGCAGGCAGAAACTGTAGAGACACCTGCACACCAGGAGGGGAAAAAGATCTAAATGGGAAGGCTTTGAGGCTTAGCTAGGTCTAGTTCTACCTCTATTTCCTATTAAGAATGAAATTAACCCGAATTAAGGTAAGGTTTCCCTTGCTTGAAAGCCAGTCGTATCCGACTTAGGGGCCAGTGCTCATCTCCGTTTCAAAGCCGAAGAGCCAGCGCTGTCTGCTGCTGCAGACATTTCCGTGGTCATGTGGCAGGCGTGACTAGACACCAGAGCGCACGGAATGCTGCTACCTTCCCACCGAAGTATGTCCCTATTTATCTACTTGCTTTCGAACTGCTAGTTTGGCAGGAGCATGGACAAAGATGGGAGCTCATTCCGTCCTGCAGTCCTCGGGAATCAAACTGCTGACCTTCCGTCTGCCAGGCAGCATCTTAGCCATTTGAGCCACTGCAGTCCTTCACCCAAATTAGGACTATTTTATTTCAAAAACTTGGATGGGAGGGTTTAGTGTTCAAGAAATGAAGAAGCAGACGAATGAAGTAGTGAAATTCAGCACTTTATTAGTGGGGTTTGAGCACAGTTTGGATGGGGCAAAACTCGGACTTATATACACTATAAACAGTAACAGTAATAATAATACAACAAGCTGGAAGCAGTTCGAAAGCAAGAAATTACAAGTAGATAAATAGGGACCACTTCGGTGGGAAGGTAACAGCGTTCCGTGCGCTCCGGTGTCTAGTCATGCCTGCCACATGACCACGGAAACGTCTGCAGAAGCAGACAACGCTGGCTCTTCGGCTTAGAAACAGAGATGAGCACTGCACCCTAGAGTCGGATACGACTGGCTTTCGAGCAAGGGAAACCTTTACCTTTACTTTACCTTTAAGCTGGAAGCAAAAGCTACCTTTTCTTTGCATAAGAAAATTAAGACATTGCAAAGATTATTTGGGCAAAAGGAGGTGCAGCTGGAAACTTTATCCCTGGCCATGGGCCAGTCACGTAGTTTGGGGGGGTCACTATGGCCCAGGGTCCGAATCCAGCCCACAATACCAATTCATCTGGCCCGCAAAGCCCTCATTGCTCCCGGAAGCGGAAGTAAAATGCGCCCATACAGGTGCATTTTACTTCTGCGAGCAACAAGGGCTTTGTGGGGCATAGTTTGGGCACCCCTGCTTTATCCCTCTTAGCTTGACTTCAGTGCTACCGATTCAGGCAACCTCTTAAAGGCTGCTTCCTCTCTTCCCTTCTGCACTGTAGGAGCTGCTGTTATTCAAGTTCACAGTAGCAGGTGTCCTCTCAAGGCGGGACAGAGGACAGAGTACAACTAGATAAGTATATTTAAGTATAAGTATAAATAAAGGTAAGAGATCCTTTTCTCCATTTACAGACAAAGACACAGTGCTGTCTGCAGCTGTAGACATTTCTGAGGTCATGTGGCAGGCATAACTAGATGCCAAAGCACATTGAACACTGTTACCTTTCCTGCCGAAGCAGTGCCTATTTTCTACTTGCAATTTCTTGCTCTCAGACTTCTAGATTGGCAGGAGCTGGGACAGAGATGGAAGTTCATGCCTTCATGCAGTGCTCAGGTCTCGAACTGTTGACCTGCTATAAATACACCCTTAGAAAACAAATAGGAGAGGGAAGAGAGATTGTTCCAAACTTCAGTTCCACTGTGGAGCACTTTTGCAATACCTGTGTCAATTGGAGTGGATTGCTTTGTGTTGTGTTGTGTTGTGTTGTGTTGTGTTGTACAGGAAGGGCTATCTGCCATGCCAGGCAATTTATAAAGAGATATTTGTTTAATTTATTAGATTTCTGTTCCATTTCTCTCTCAGAATGGGAACACATAACAAGACTGAAAGAACAGATATAAATAAAAACTTGTGAATAATAATTACATAAACAAAGTATAACATTAAAAAGTATTGAATTTCAACGTCATTTATAATGCAATAAAAGCAACTGACAAGAAAAAGGTGTAGTAATAATTCATTGACAGTCCCCTTCTCAGCAGCTAATGTTTTGTGAATATTCACTTTGGTGAAATGTCTATCCAAAATTAAGATATACTGTACACGTGTCATGCAGACACAGAAGGTAACAGCATTCCGTGCGCTCCGGTGTCTAGTCATGCCTGCCACATGACCACAGAAATGTCTGCAGAAGCAGACAGCGCTGGCTCTTTGGCTTTGAAACAGAGATGAGCACTGTACCCTAGAGTTGGATACGACTGGCTTTCGCGCAAGGGAAACCTTTACCTTACACGCAGACATGCATTTATGTATATATAATATTTATGAAAATTGTGATGGGTTCATTTATTAAACTAAAGTTACAAGAAATTAGGGACTGTGTTGGCTCAAGTGGTTAAGACACTGAACTTGAAGACTGGAAGGTCAGAGTTCAATACCTAAGTACTGCATGATGTAGTGAGCTCCCATCTCTGTCCCAGTTTCTGCCAACCTTGCAGTTCGGAAGCAAGAAATTGTAAGTAGATAAATAGGCAAAACTTTGGTGGGAAGGTAAACAGTGTCCCATGCACTCCGGTGTCTAGTCACACCTGCCACATGCCCACAGAAATGTCTGCAGATGCAGACAGCACTGGCTCTTTGGCTATAAATAGAGATGAGCACTGAACCCTAGAGTCTGATACGACTGGCTTTCAAGCAAGAATAACCTTTACCTTTACCTACAATAAATCAGTAGTAAATCACAGAATAAACTTTTCAAACTCTAGAATTGTGTAACTGTAAAAAGGTGTGAACAGAATGGGTAATTGTTTCCTAACACTTTGAGATGATGCTGAAGGATCCTAAAACCTGATTCCTGTGGTGTAATTAATTGTCATTGCAAGCATGGCAAATTTCATTTCCAGAGACTTTGAGTAATGCCTTTGTTGCACTTTCCCCCTATTTGTTTTAACTCAGCAGATGACCTTGGTATTTTTTTCTCACTGTGTCAGAGTCCAAAACTCTAGGCTAGTGGGTGATTGGGAAGGAGACTGCTGTTCCCTCATATACTGCACTAACACACAACCAGCTGTTATTTCACAGTGACTCCATTCTACTCTACTCTCTACTCTACTCTACCCTCTCATCTCCCCTCTACTCTACTCTACTCTGTTCTGTTCTAGGTGCAGGGCAAAGGCTGCTTCTAAAAAAGGGCATGTCAACATAAGAACATAAGAACAGCCTTGCTGGAACAGGCCACAGCCCATCCAGTCCAGCATTCTGTCTCACACAGTGGCTCACCATTTCCTTCAGGGTATTCCCAAGGAGATGCCTTCACCTGCTTAGGATTCCCTGGAAATGACATTGAGAGATATCCTGCCTATCTCTCCAACCCGGAGGTTGTCCTTAGGTATCCATTATAATTATAGCCATTGATACCCTTGTCCTCCATGAACTTGTCTAATCCTTTCTTAAAGCTGTCAAGACTGACAGCTGTCACCACTTCTTCTGGCGGTGTTGTGTTCTAATGGTTTTACCTTCCACATGGATTACAATGTATCTGAGCCAATGCAACCTTGCCTATAGCAACAATGTAACCTTCAGCTGTATCATATAAACCCTGTAATAGGACGCGAGCTAATGACCACCAGCTGGCAGCAGCGAGCGTCCAAGCTCTCTTGGTCCGAACTCATCAAAGGCAACAGCGCGGGAAGTTTTCCCGCCACCACTTACACCTGGACAAGAAGGGCGTGACCCACAATGACGTCACGCAGACAGTAGCCAATGGGCTACCATGGCACCACGTTCAAATGTATCCCTACTGTATATAAAGAGCTATCGATCCGCCATTACCTCATGTTCCCTCTGTCCACGATGCAATAAACCTGAGTTAACCCAGCCCGAGGCTGTGTCCTGTGTCTTAGTTCTATACACTAAATTGGCGACGAGGATGGGATAATGGATCCCCAAGGAGCAGCCAGGGCACAGAGCGGGTTCAACATCACCAAACCGCAAGACTGGGAGTTGTTTGAGATGGACTTCCATGCGGCGCTGGTGGAACTCAAAGTCAAGGAAGACGATGAGGAGAGGAAGAGGGCCATCCTCACCCGCATGCTTGGGATGGAGACCAAGCGGACGCTGGTGGGCATCATCGCTCCGAAGAAGGTGAGCGAATTTAAGGCGGACGACATCATGAAGCTGCTTCGGGAGCGCTTCCAACCCTCGAGGGCGATGTTTCCCGCTCGGAGCGCGTTTTGGAGGCGAGTCCAAGCGCCGGACGAGTCGGTCGAGACATTCGTGGCCGCCATGAGGGTAGCCGCCGCCCCCTGCAAATGGGGCAACATCCTAGAAATGGCCCTCAGGGACGGCGTGCTGTGTGGCCTGAAAGACAAGGAGGTGCAGCGCAGCTTGATGAATAAGGAGCCGCCACCAACGCTGGCAGAGGTCGTCGAGGCCGCGGAGGCCGCAGAGTCCACGAATGCTGGAGTGGACGAGATGCACCAGTGGCGTGAGTGGCGTCCCAGAGCCGGTAAAGCGGAAAAATCGGTGCACGCAACTCAACGGGCCTCAAAGTCGTCTTCGGAAGGCAGCGACGGCGAGGAGGTCCAGAAGGTCCGAAAGGGGGGGCGCCGCTGCGATGGTTGCGGAGCGGCCCACGAGCGTGCGAGGTGCCCATTTAGAAAGGCCGAATGCTACACCTGCGGCCGTCGGGGGCACATCGCCAAGGCATGCAGAAAACGGAAGGAGGGCCGGAGGCAGTCACCGGACCGTTCGACCAGACCGGACCGTTCAGCGAGGCCCAAAGATGGCGTCCAGACCACGAGGAAGCAGGACGGCGTGGGCCGCGTCTCGGACAGCAGCGAGGACGACGTCCCAGTGCTCAGTGTGTCCGCGGAACAGTCCCATTATTTCGTTGAGGTACTAGTACAAGGGGCCCCTATCAGGATGGAGATTGACTCGGGGTCCTCCTATTCCATAATTCCCCAGAAAGAGTTTTTGAAAATCGACCCCCACGTGCGGCCCAAACTTAAAACATTGAGGTCCACGCTACGAGATGTGCAGGGGAACAGCATTCCGGTGTTGGGGGTCGGGAAATTTCGGGTTGAGTTTAAGAGACACTCTGCGGAGCTGCCCCTAGTTGTCCTAAGGGGGGGGAGTTGTAGCCTCCTAGGGACACAGTGGTTCCAGCCTTTAGGCCTGTTTATAGGGGGAGTACATGCAGTGGGGGTGGACCCAATACAAGCGGTGTGCGATGCGCATCCCGCCGTTTTTGAAAAAGGACTTGGAAAATTCAAGGGACCCCCTGTAGCTTTCGACCTAGACCCGGAGGTCCGCCCGATAAGACTCAAACCGCGCAGGGTGCCCTTCGCACTAAAGGACAAAATAGAGGCGGAACTGGACAAAT
This sequence comes from Bradypodion pumilum, assembly GCA_035047305.1. Lineage (NCBI taxonomy): Eukaryota > Metazoa > Chordata > Lepidosauria > Squamata > Chamaeleonidae > Bradypodion > Bradypodion pumilum. Next base: position 7,475,862 of record JAWDJD010000009.1, on the reverse strand, counting down.
TGGTGGGCCAGGGGATCCTTGTTCCTGTTGATTCCGCGGAGTGGGAAACTCCAATTGTAACAGCTCTGAAGGCTAACGGGGAGGTGCGCATTTGCGCTGATTATAAGTGTACAATTAACAAGGCGATCCGCCCTAACGCATACCCGGTGCCGGTGGTCAGCCACCTTTTGGCCAGGCTAAATGGGGGAAAGTGTTTCGCTAAGCTCGACCTGGCGCAAGCCTATCAGCAGCTGCCCGTAACACCCGCCACGGCCGCGGCACAAACGATAGTCACTCATAAAGGAGCGTTCCAGGTGTCGCGTTTACAGTTCGGCGTGAACTCGGCACCCGGCCTTTTCCAGTCGCTTGTGGAACGCCTCCTGAAGGGGCTGGAGGGGGTGTTGCCTTATTTTGATGACGTATTAATAACTGGGGGGAGTGAGGCCGAACTGGCAAAGAGATTAGACAAAGTACTAACGGTGTTCGAGAAAGCGGGGCTGAGACTGAGGAAGGACAAATGTGTTTTTTTCGAAACCGAGGTCGAGTTCTTAGGGTTCAGGATTACACCCGAGGGTATCAAGCCATCCAAATCCAAAGTAGTAGCCATCAAAAAGGCCCCTCGCCCCACATCCAAAACCGAGCTACAGTCATTCCTGGGGCTCCTCAACTTTTACCATACATTCCTTCCGCGGAAGGCGTCCGTAGCCGAACCGCTCCATCGGTTGCTTAAGAAAGAGGAGACTTGGATGTGGGGTGACGAGCACGAGAGGGCTTTCAAAGAATTAAAGCAACTCTTGACCTCTGACGCAATTCTAACGCATTTCGACCCCAAACGGCCGGTGGTCCTAGTCTGTGATGCATCACCGGTGGGGGTGGGGGCAGTACTTTGCCACGTGTTGGATGACGGAAGAGAGGCCCCGGTTGCATTTTATTCAAGGTCCCTGTCCCAGGCAGAGCGAAATTACGCACAAACCGACAGGGAGGCATTGGCAATTGTGGCGGGGACCAAAAAGTTTCACGATTTTTTGTATGGCCGCCCGTTCAAAATCGTGACGGATCACAAGCCCCTGTTAGGGATTTTCACGGCAAGCAAGCCCACCCCGCAGATCCTATCACCGAGAATGCTGCGATGGGCCATTTTTCTCAACGCTTACCAACACGAGTTGGTGTACCGGCCCGGAAAAGAGATCAGCCATGCTGATGCACTTTCGAGATCCCCTTTGCCCTTGTCGGACGACCAGAAGGCTAGAGTAGGGAGAGACCGCCAGGTGTTACTAATTGAGGTTTTAGATGCACCCCCAATAGTACCAGCCGATATTGCGAGGGCGACAGGCAAGGACAGGACACTCGAGAAAGTCAGCTCATGGGTACAAAAGGGGTGGCCGGCATCGTCCCCAAGCACGGAATTCGACCCATTCTTTCGGAAAAAGCTAGAGTTGTCCCTAGAAAGGGGGTGCCTATTGTGGGGCCAACGGGTGGTGGTTCCTGCAGCCATGCGGCCGAGGGTGCTCAAACTGCTGCACGTCAGCCATCCGGGCATCGTTCGTTCGAAAGCGCTGGCCCGCAGTTACTTTTGGTGGCCACAGCTGGACGCGGACATCGAGCACATGGTCGGCACTTGTGAGGCATGCCAGGGATCCCGACCAGAGGCGGCCCGCCTCCCGCATAGGGAGTGGGACACAGCAAGGGGGCCGTGGTCCAGAGTACATGTAGATTTCGCTGGCCCATTCCGAGGAACCATGTTTCTCCTGGTGGTGGATGCGTTCTCCAAGTGGCTGGAGGTTATCCCAGTAAAGAGCACGTCCTCCGCCACAACAATTAGCCAGCTACGGAGGGTCTTTTCCACGTTCGGTTTACCCGACACTTTAGTCAGCGATAACGCGAGTTGCTTCACCTCCTCGGAGTTCGAGGCATTCATGGGAGCAAACGCCATTCGGCATGTCACATCCGCGCCGTTTCACCCGGCCACGAATGGCCAAGTGGAACGGTTGGTGCGTACAACAAAGGATGCGCTGCGGCGCATGGGCCCGGGGGACCTAAATCACCAAGTATGTCAGTTCTTGTTAGCGTATAGGGTGACCCCCTTAGCGTCGGGGTACTCGCCGGCAGAACTCTTGATGCGGCGAAAACTGACCACGCTTCTGACCAGGCTGGACCCGACGAGAGTCGAGGATAAAGGAAAAAACATAGGATTGGCAGTCTCGAAAGGGTTCGCCGCCGGCGACCTTGTTTACTGCAGGAACTATGCAAGCGCAGGGCCAGCCTGGGTGCCAGGAACGATAATAGAACAAACAGGGCCAGTGTCATATCGGGTGGAAACGAGCACCGGTCTCCTCTGGAGGAGACACGCTGACCAACTGAGGCGCCGAGTGAGTGAAGGGCCGGTCAGTGGGGCACAGCAACAGGATTCAGCGATAGGGTTCTCCCCCACCCGTTTAGCCCAAGGGGGAGAAAATGAGGGACATCAGTCCGATTCCGGGGGGGAAAGCAGTGATCCCGACTCATATCCTTTTGATACCCCAGTTCTATCAGAGCCCGGGGGGAGGGAAAAGGAATGTGCGGCCGCCGCCGCGTCCCCCGAATATAATTTTGATTTTGATTCTGGTTTTGCGAGCCGGGGGGGTTTTCAGGAGTGTTCCCCCACCCTTCCAAGCGAGAAGAGGGGTTTTTCGTTAGCCCCCAGTGCCCCCGGTTCTTCCCCGAGAAAGAGCATACCCCCCAACAACGCCGTGGAGCCGCGGCAAGTCACTAACAAGTCTCCCTCTCAAATTACAGGGCAGGAAACCAGGGGACAAAGAGGAGGTAGCAAACCCGGGGAAGGGCAGCCCGCATCGAGACCCCAGCGTGTTCGAAATAAACCATCTTGGCTGAGAGACTTTGTCTCCTAAGGGGGGGGAGTGTGTTGAAGTGTGGGCTCGAGACATTGTCTCGTCCTAGGGGGGAGGGGTGTTGTGTTCTAATGGTTTTACCTTCCACATGGATTACAATGTATCTGAGCCAATGCAACCTTGCCTATAGCAACAATGTAACCTTCAGCTGTATCATATAAACCCTGTAATAGGACGCGAGCTAATGACCACCAGCTGGCAGCAGCGAGCGTCCAAGCTCTCTTGGTCCGAACTCATCAAAGGCAACAGCGCGGGAAGTTTTCCCGCCACCACTTACACCTGGACAAGAAGGGCGTGACCCACAATGACGTCACGCAGACAGTAGCCAATGGGCTACCATGGCACCACGTTCAAATGTATCCCTACTGTATATAAAGAGCTATCGATCCGCCATTACCTCATGTTCCCTCTGTCCACGATGCAATAAACCTGAGTTAACCCAGCCCGAGGCTGTGTCCTGTGTCTTAGTTCTATACACTAAAGGCAGGGAGTTCCATAGACCAGTAATCCTCTGGGTGAAAAAGTACTTTCTCTTATTAGTTTGAGAACTAGTACCCAAAAGTTTCATGGAGTGTCCCCTAGTTCTAGTGTTATGCGATAGGGAAAACAGTTTTTCCTTATCTACTTTGTCCACACCGTGCATGATTTTATAAACTTCAATCAGGTCACCTCTTAGTCGCCGTCGTTCAAGAGTGAAGAGGCCCAACCGTTGCAGCCTCAGATGGTAAGGAAGGTGTTCCAGTCCCCTCATCATTCTGGTTGCCCTCCTCTGCACTTTTTCCAGCTCCATAATATCCTTCTGGAGGTATGGCGACCAGAACTGTACACAGTATTCCAGATGGGGCCTCACCATAGATTTATAAAGAGGCAAAATGACACTTGCTGACTTATTTTCTATACCCTTCCTAATGATCCCTAGCATTGAGTTTGTTTTTTTCACCGCTGAGGCACACTGGGTTGACACCTTCTTTGAGTTGTCCACCAGGACACCAAGGTCCCTTTCCTGGTTTGTCACAGAGAGTTCAGACCCCATCAGTTTATAAATGTAATTGGGGTTTTTTGCCCCAACGTGCATCACTCTGCACTTACTAATGTTGAAGCTCATTTGCCACTGTTTTGCCCACTCCCCCAGTGTCAAGAGATCCCTCTGGAGCTCCTCACAATCTCTCACAGTTTTCACTACCCTGTATAATTTAGTGTCATCAGCAAATTTGGCTACCTTGCTATTTACTCCTGCCTCTAGATCATTTATGAAGAGGTTGAAAAGCAGGGGTCCCAATACTGAACCTTGGGGGACCCCACTCTTGACTTCCCTCCACTTGGAGAAGTGTCCATTTAGTGCTACCCTCTGTTTCCTGTCCCTTAACCAGTTGCTGATCCAGGACAAGACCTGTCCCTTTATTCCATGACTGGCAAGTTTATTCAAGAGCCTTTGGTGTGGGACCTTGTCAAAAGCCTTCTGAACAATGAATCACCTTAAAAATGTTTGATGTGGGTCTATTTGTAACAAACCAAGCTTTCTGAATCTCCTTAACACCAAGCATTTAAACATCCAGAAACATTTTGAAAGGATTTAAGAAGAAGAAAAGCCCTTCTTTCAACACTCCTTGCCCCCCCCCCCAAAAAAAAACCATTTAAATCTGATTGCAGAACAGCAGAGACAATAAAAGGGTGTGAGGAGAGGAGGTAGTCTTCTTCCATGTCTAGGCCAGATGTGAAACTGCCAAAATGAAGGCACCTTTTGGTGAGTTCATTCTGCAGTTCCTTTTGCCAGACATAGTGTGAGAAAGGTTAGCTGGCAACACAAGGTTGCCATTACCAGGGTACACCTGATTGTGGTTTAAAAAATACCACAGTCTTCGAGGAGGCTCATTCTGTGTACCCCAAAAGGGAGATCTGTCTACCAGATATATCAGCTTTCTCACTCCCCTCCTCAACACCCCCCCCCCCAAAAAAGAGAGAGAGAGATTGCCTTTGGAATGATGTGAAATTTGTAAATGGCATCTTTCAAGCTGAAATCTCTGTAATTGGCTTGTGTCTAGATGTCCTATTCAAATTAAATATTAAAAGCTGTAGAGACAAACAAATTTCCAGTACGTGTCATATTATAAGCTTTTTATTTTAAATCACCTCCAGATTTCAAGATTCTGTTTAAATATGTTCTGACTCTACTCTCCATGATTTATATATAGATCTTAAATGTGTGGCATGATATATTTGTCTTCTTGATTTCATTGGAAATTGCCTCCAATTAAGTGTGTTAGAAATATAATACTGCATATATTTCCTGAATCAAAAGAGCAGATAAAGTTTCTCTTTATTGTTTCCATTCTGTTTCAGTTCATTAGACATCAGGATTCAACAGGATTGCAATTAATGGAGAGGAGGAAGGGGATTCTAGCAGTTACTTTAACCCCAATGTAAATAGGTCTGGCCAGGTTAACCTGATATGGTAATAGAGTAGACCCTACTGCCAGCGACTACTCAACGCCAAGCGTCACGCAGTTGTTAACTAACCTGACCATCCTGAGGACTAATGGCCTTGAGTGCCAAAGACTACAGGGAAGGGTGATGGTCCCCAAATGAATTAAACCCAACTTGAATCCATCTTGATGGAGGGCAACAGCTTTATCCATCCTAGCCTGGGGCTGAGGAGGACTTTGCCTGCCAAAAGGGCTCAGGACCAGAAAGTGACCCGCGGAACTGGATCAGTGGTAAGGATGTGGAAGGCAGATGAAAAGCCACTGCGATGTGGAAGGCAGATGAAAAGCCACTGCAATGTATTCTCAGGACAATCTTCATGGCTGATCGCCATGATGATCGCTAATATTTGGAATCGGAAATGGAACCACAAGAAGAAGAAAGAAATAACCGAGTCAGAGGCCAGCCGATTTCACCCCCCCCCCCAAATATGGCGGTTGAACCTATGATACTGTAATGGATTTGGGGGCAATATAATGGGATGCACGAGCAAGTTAATGACTCTGTTTAATGGTGGGGCCCTGGCACTGTGCCAACAGCTACTTAGTCAAAGTGTAGTGATAAAGAAATATCCCATTTGTAGGGTTCCTCCCCCATGGTTTGGAGGAGCATAAACAATAACGTTTAGAAGGAAAAAGCTTTTAAAACCCAGGCCAAAAACAAACCCAAGAAAGAAAGAAAAATCAACTTAATAAGGATTGAATATGCTCAATGACAGCCATTTTCTTTGTGGTGTGTCTTGGAAGGGGATATAACTGGCTAGAAGTCTGAAACACTTCAACACAAGGCAGCAAATCCCACTTGCTTTCATTATTGATGTGACTTTGACTACTCTCAGCTGTTCTTTGCTAAGGATCAAACAGCTGCCAGTGTGGTTAATAACACTGGATTTTCTCCATTAAGATCTTTCCATTGTAACAAAGCAACACACACACACTTTGGTGAAGCAATGAAACATCCAATGAAAAGATAGCAGCACTTATTACAAAACCACATACCGGAGCTACTGCTGATGGAATCTCATAATGAGTAATTAAGCTACTTTGCAGAAGTCAGGGTGCTCATGCTTACAGTGGGAGGCATTTCTAGCCTTCTGCGGCTGCAGCTGCAAAAGTGATAAAGGATAGGTAGAGGGACTGTTCTGGATAGTGTGCATCTCGTAAAGCATGCAAGATTTCCTCTCCGCCTCTTTAAGTGCAAGCTTCAATTTAGCCTAAAGACATAACCTTTCTGGAAAGGATCAGAACACAAGGTCTGGATAATGTGAGAAATTATGAGCTGAGGACCCCCTCCACATCCATGCTGAGCTCCCTTATCTCTCAAGAGGAGGGAATTTTTTTCTAAAAGCCATGAACTGAATCTGTATGTGATGAAGCATATGAAAAATAGTTACTGCTCCTGAAATTTTATGCAAACCTAATCATCTTGGCACAAAGAAAGTGCATTTACAAGAATACAGTGCCTTCCTCAAGAGATCTTGGCAGGGGCACAAATCTAAGATGGTGTGAATTGGTCTTTTTCTCTTATGGTTCCCCACTTTGTAACTTGCATCCAACACCCTGCTTCCTAACACAATGCCTGTTTCCTTCTGTCAGGCTAACCACACATACATTATAAAAGTAACAGGAAATGTTTGTTGATCAGAGATGGGCACAAGTAATTGATCCTGTGCTCGTATTTGGTATAACTAGGCTACACTTTATAAATTTTCTAGTACAGGTCGGGCCCCGTGTCCATGAGGAATATGTTCTGAGATGTACCACAGATACCTGAAACTGTGGATAATAGAGACCCTGAACCTGGAGTTCTCAACCTTTTAAAGCTGGGGGCCAGTTCACGCTGCTTCAGACAGCTTCAAGGGCTGGATGGCCATTTTGCCCTTCATCCATCACATGCCACATGGTGGAGGCTGTGGGGGGCCGCATGAAATGGTGCCATGGGCTGCATCCAGTCCACAGGCCGCAGATTGAGAATTCCTGCCCTAAACTTTACATTGCAGACAGTGGCCTCTAGTGGCCAGCTCTGTGGTACTACATTCCTCGAGGAGGTTCTTTCGATGTACACTAGAACAATGAGATTCTAATCATTCTGATTTTTAAAATCCTACTTGCATGTGATTTTCCATGTTTAACCTTTTGGGAATTGCAAGCAAAGAAATATATCATTCCCATGTTTGAATTTCAGTCAAAGCAGGAGGATGTTCTAATGACATTCACTGAAGATGTAATTTTGCCCCTTTCCTTATAGCCCTGGTGGTGAACCTTGGCACTCCAGATGTTCTTGAACTTCAATCCCCAGAAGCCCTGATCAGCAGGAGTGCTGACTTCGGCTTCTGGTAATTGAAGTCCAAGAACACCTGGAGTGCCCAGGTTCACCACCACTGCCTTATACCCTCCTTCCCCTGTCCTGGCTCTGAGGCTTCAGAAAGGAAACAGAAGACTGGTGTAGATCCCATGATGTGAATTTCAGATCATTCCCCCGGCATTTCAGCTGATTTTATCAATTCTTTTTCCCACAGATTTCCAATTAATTGAAAAATATTCTGAATTCTTAGCCCTTTATGCTTGTACGGCTTGTTTACTTTATTAAAAACTTAGCATTTTTCAAAGAGCTTTATAATTCTGTTTGAGGCAATAAAAGTAGCATAGGTTTTTTTTCTTCATGCTCTTTTCTGCCACTCAATATCATTTTCTTTTTTGGTTAAATCAGGTTTGTTTCATGTTGTTGTTCCATAAGAGCTGCAATCAAATCAAATTAAATTCCAGTAATCAGTTAAATTCAATACATTTACTAGGAAACAGGTTGGTAAAGATTCTTCGAAAAGATTCTGAGTGTAAATAGTTAAATTAAAACTAGATGGGATAAAAGTATAAGTCCCACTTCAAGTAAATGAAATGCCAATTGGCTTATTTTAACATGTATTATACTTGCTTTTAAATCTGTTCCTCCAGCTTTTTAATCATTTCAAATAAAATCAGATCCATTTTACAGTCCAAGACCAGCATTGAACAGCAAAAGGAATAGAAGTTAAAATGTGGGTGCTTAAAATATATCAAGAGAGCCACTGCAGTCCCAAGTTAAAATGAGGGTGCTTAAAAATGAGCATTTCTGCTCAGAGTTAAGTAGTAAAATTAGTACAGCACATATACTAAAATTAGACATCTTTTCTTAAAACTTACACTTTTTACTTGGAATCAATTACGTATGCCAATATTCAGTGCAGCCCAGTGTGAAATTGTGCATCAGTTTGGGTGGAAAGGTGCTTGGCGCTTGGAAATGTGGGTCCACCACATTACCTGAAAGTCTGTTACTCATGCCATGCAGGGAAAAGGATGGGGAATACTTCTTTTCAACCTTTTCACTATATCATATCAGGGACATACTAGACAGTATTCCTACTCTTCAGTTATTATTGGGAATATTTTGCTCTTCTCCTATTGTACCTTGAAAGGCTTAAGAGGAAAAGAACAAAAGAAAAGTTGAGTAATACCTTTAAGTGTGTCATCAAAGCTTCAGAAAGCAAAAAAGGACAGTCATAATATATGCCCCTCTGTATCCAAATAACAAGTACAGGTAACTTCCTGTATTTGCAAGGGATATCATCTGAGATCTACCATGGATACCTGAAACTGTGAATAAGAGCGAACCTTATATTTTACATTGCTGGCTGTGGCCTCTAGTGGCTAGCTCTGCAGGCTGGCCAACCATTGTGTGCTTCTCTACCTGATGTGTATAAATTGATGCCATGAGGTCTCTAATGTCTGATAAAGTGGACTTGATCCACAAGTACTAACAGTAAAATACAGCCGGTCTGGCTGGCTGCGGGAGTGGGAGCACCTGGGCCGGCTCCTGCAGCCATAAGACCACCCCTGCTGCTGCTTCTGATGCCGACACACCAACCTCCTTCCCCCGGTCGGGCCGACTGAGGGGAGTGGGAGTACCTGTGCCATGGCCCCCATGAGCCCCGGGCTCCATTGAGGATGTTGAGCCCCAGGCTCCATCGAAGATGTTGAGCCCTGGGCTCCATAGGGATGTGAGCCCTGGGCTCCGTAAGGACATTGAGGCTTGGGCTCCGTAAGGACGTTGAGCCCTGGGCTCTGTAAGGACCGTAAGGACGTTGATTGGTAGAGGATTATTTGTTATTTTAGTGTTGATGGTATATTATTGTGCTGACACATAGTGTTGACATATTGTGACCCGCCCAGAGTCGCACTGCATGAGTGGGGTGACATGTAAGTCAAACTATAAACAAACAAATAAATAAAAAATATTTATTTATTTATTGGACTTATACCCTGCCCATCTGGGATGGACTCCCACTTTGGGTGGCTTAAACTATTAAAGAAGTGAAAAATATATACTTCCTTAAAATTTTTTGCCTAGATCTGCATACTAAAAGTATTTTAACAATGGAGAAAACATAAGGAGTACATGACAGCAAATTAGATTTCCGATACAGAAGCAAAAGGCGGTAAGAAAAAGGTAAACCTTAGTATGGCCTTCTTTATCAATTCCTTATTTTCTCTAACATTTATAGCACTCCAAAAAATGCTCTTACCAGTTTTTGCAATGGATATATACAGATGCTTCTACATTTAAGGTGCTACAACGTGTTCTTTTTGTTGACATTTTGTTTACTATCTGACATATATATTATGTATTTCAGGATTTTAATTGAATATTTATAGACCTACATTAAACTGTGGATATGGTGCGGGAGAGGGGGTTGATCTGTATTGCCTGAAATATCTTCAGAAAGGTGATGGTGTTGCCAGCAGGTGGGGATTTCGTATAATTTAAAATTTTGTATTTCTGTCTTGTAGAAAAGCAATAGCCATCACACTTATATACTGCCCCATAGTGTTTAGTGCACTCTCTGGGCAGTTCACAAGTTAATTAGCATTTTGACCCCAACATGTTGGGTAGAGAAGCTGCAGAACCTCTACATCAGTGATAGCGAACCTTGGCACTCCAGGTGTTCTTGGACTTCAATTCCCAGAAGCCCAAGTCTCTGTGAATCCATTCATGTGGATTCACAGAGACTTGGGCTTCTGGGAATTGAAGTCCAAGAACACCTGGAGTGCCAAGGTTCGCCATCACTGCTCTACATGATGGTGTGTCCACATTGACACCCTCATTGAGAGAAAGGCAACCTATAAACATTCAGGAAGGAAGGAAGGAAGGGCTGTGGCCATCTGGGGAAATGTATGCATTTTCATTTGTTCTATAAACTGCCATAGCCATTTGCCTGAACACTGTGTATAAGCAACGTTTGAACAGCATTAACTGAAAGCATGATTTTGAGAAGCTGCCTTGGGGCTGGGGAAGGTAGGGAAGTGAATACACTTCTCTTTGACTAAATAGATCTGTCAGGAAGAGCTAGCCTACGATGTGCCATTGCTGAGATACATGTGTGCGCTAGTAAACTGGACCCAGCCAATTAAACATCAAAATGTTGGCTGCATTCAGTTTGCAGGGAGACTTCTGTAAGTTCATTTTCATCGTGTGTGTGCCTGCGTCTTTAGACTTTAACTGACAGATTCCCACAGTGAATAGACTAGGGAGTTATCAATTATATGGTTAGCTGTGCACTGCAATTGTATGCTCTGTAGCTTTCTGACAGAAGTAGGCAGGAAAAGATAGAAAGAGTTTAATTCCCTGCTTCACCACGACTGTTAATATCTTCGACTAGGAGCTTGGAATCCGCCCCCCGCGTCCCCCCTGCCTCTCCACTTTTAAAGTCTGACAAAGTGATCATTTTTAAGACTGCCTACTCCAATTTCTTAAGTGCAAACCAAACAGCAATAACACCCTTGCCCACAAATAGCCCATATCCCTTTAATGTACTTTGTCAAAGTGTGGAATGCAATATTATACACAGACATGAGCCCTATTCAAAAGTAAAGGGCAGGAGCAATAAGCAGAAATAGCTCACATTTAGGATAACTTGACACATGGTCCGGTGCAAGCTATTTCCCAGTGATCATGTGACATCTGTGAGATTGCAAACCAACCCAATACTGATCTGTGCCCAAGATAGCACGCCGGCTCCCCACCCCGACCTGCCTTGGTCAGGGGTGGGTGGGAGCATGCCTCAGCTGACCCGAGTTCCCGCCGCGGGGCTAGAAGAGCCGCTGCCGCCGAGCCGCCACAACACCGCTGGCTCCCCACCCCGACCTGCCTTGGTCAGGGGTGGGTGGGAGCATGCCTCAGCTGACCCGAGTTCCCGCCGCGGGGCTAGAAGAGCCGCCGCCGCCGAGCCGCCACAACACCGCCGGCTCCCCACCCCGACCTGCCTTGGTCAGGGGTGGGTGGGAGCATGCCTCAGCTGACCCGAGTTCCCGCCGCGGGGCTAGAAGAGCCGCCGCCGCCGAGCCGCCACAACACCGCCGGCTCCCCACCCCGACCTGCCTTGGTCAGGGGTGGGTGGGAGCATGCCTCAGCTGACCCGAGTTCCCGCCGCGGGGCTAGAAGAGCCGCCGCCGCCGCCGCCGAGCCGCCACAACACTGCCGGCTCCCCACCGCCGGCGTTCCTGGGACCCGCCTGCAGCTGCCTCCGGCCAGGACTTAAAAGGCCGTTGAGGCAGCGAGACTTTGCCGCCGCCCCCGGCCCTCCTGGCAGGGTGAAGGGACCCCTGCAGCGCCGAATGCAGATACCACCGCCGGCGTTCCTGGGACCCGCCTCCAGCTGCCTTTGATTGCCTCTGGCCAGGATTTAAAGGCGGTTGAGGCAGTGAGACTCTGCTGCTATTCTTTTTGTATTGTATTATTGAGTTCTTGTTACTGTATCTCTGTATTTCTGTCCTTGCCCTATGCTATATTGTATTTTGTTTTTTGCAACATTGTATTTGCTATTGTATTTCTGCTATATTGTATTTTATTTGATGTGTTGTGAGCCGCCCTGAGTCGGCATGTGCTGAGAAGGGCGGCATATAAATCAAATAAATAATAAAATAATAATAATAATAATAGATATTTTTGGTCCAACAGCAGGCTATTACTTTTTGGGGTTGGAGAGATTCTTCCACAGCAGAAGGTTCGCTTTAAAGGAGATTCCTCCCTGCAAAGTGACCTCTTCCGATGTGATCAGACAAAATCCTTTCTAGACGATTGATCACATCCTAACTCCTCTAAAAATGTGGCACGGACATGACCAGACTACACAGTCAACTCTGTCCTTGAGGTCATATGGCTTCTCTTAGACCTAGACCCCCGTTCGACATGGCTCAGCTTTTCTAACAGGGAGCCTTTGACATTTTGGGAGGCTCCTATTGGGATTTCTGATCTTGGTTTTCTATAATGATTTTCAATAATGTGCAAGAAGTCTTCATAGATTGAAAAGCCTCCTGCAGAAGAGGTTCAAGGCGATTTCTTAGAGCAGCGGTGGCGAACCTTGGCACTCCAGGTGTTCTTGGACTTCAGTTCCCAGCAACCCAAGTCAGCACCCCTGTTGATCAAGTCTTCTGGGAACTGAAGTTCAAAAACACCTGGAACGCCAAGGTTAACCATCACTGCCTTAGAGACTCAAGCCAAACTTATGGCTTTGATGCATCCACATTGCCTATCTGGATGAGTAATATCCTAATGAAGCAAATGCCATTTAATGGGAATGTGTAGACATCAGTGGATATACTATGTAAGGACCAAACTAGCTGTATCTTGAGCTATGCAAACAAAAGTCACACTTGATGGCTGGAGGATGTTTGTTCAAAATATATTGACATTATTGGCTTTATAGTTAAGTCACCTTTTGCCTTGGAGCCCATAGTTGGCTGCAGTAGCCTAAGACAAATCCCGCCATTATTTTAATAATCTTTGGTTTCTTTTTGAATTTTTTGGGGGGGTTTTCTTCAAAGAAAAAGAGGAAAAAGTGTGTACATAGGAAGAGATTGTGCATATAACAAAAATATGAGGAAGAAAGGGAAAACATAAGGAAAGAAGGAAGAGCAGGAGACAGAGAAAAGAAATGTAGGTTACAAGTAAAGATGGTGGCTTAGTTGTTAAGACATTGAACTTAATGACTGCTAGGTCGGCATGTCGGCAGGTCGAGAGCTCCTGCCAACCTATTGGTTTGAAAGCAAGAAAATGAAAGTAGATAAATAGGTACCACTATGGTGGGAAGGTAACAGTGTTCCAGCTTGAGTCTGGAAGTCACTTCTTTCTCCTGATGTTATTCCAAGGGTCTTTGAGTACCGTACACCATTCCCCTCCCCTTTTATCATTATGGAAAACCCATAAAGAAGGCACTCATGCCTGCCACATGTCAATGGAAATGTCTGCAGATGCAGACAGCACTGGCTCTTTGGCTATAAACGGGGATGAGCACCGAATCCAAGAGTCAGATATGACCGGCTGTCGAGCAAGGGCGGCCTTTACCTTTATCTAAAGATGAATCTCCAGTCTCAAAATGTTAGGGATGTATAACCAAGGAGGAGTCCTTGCTCTGTTGCAATTGGGTGAGTGACGATATCTTATCAGAGAAACGTTACGCATGCCAACGCCTGATACCAGAGAAAATAATCTAAAAGCAGATTACAATAAAAGCACCTTTACAATATGAATTCTGTGGAAATGAGCACTGTACCCTAGAGTCCAATATGTCTGGTTTTGGAGTAAGGGCGACCTTTACCTTATTAAAGACTCAAAGGCTTTGGCTGCAGTCCATGAAAGCTCGTGCCAAATAAGCAAATCATATATGCGTGATTTATCACACTCCTCCTTTAGACAGATGCTACCAGGGAACCTCAGAAGGCATGTCAGACTAAAAAGAGTGGTCCCAAAAACAGATCTCGTGGTGGCCCTTGTTATTCTAGGACATACCTGTCAACCTTCCCGGATTGGCCGGGATTTCCCGGTTTTCGACGTCGATTTTTGCCCTTTCCCGCTCCGCGCTGCCGAAACCATGGATTTCGGCAGCGGGGGAAAGGAGGCACTGCGCAGCCCATCTGCGCAGGTCGCGTTGCATGCATGCATGGAAGGGCTCTACACTTCCGTAGCTCCCTTCCACGCATGCGCAGAAGGCTACGCCGCGTGCGTAGAAGGCTACGCAAGCAGCGTAGCCCTCCACGCGCATGCGTACAACGCGACCTGCGCAAATCTGGTCCACGCAGGTCCCGGATTCGCCGGAGCCGTGGTTGACAGGTATGTTCTAGGATACTTTTCAAATCACAGGACAATGGCTGAATTCTTGCCAAGGCATCCAGTCATTGTAAAGCAGGGGTCTCCAACCACCGGGCTGCAGACCAGTACCAGGCCAGGGATGTCCTGAAACAGGCCGCAGGCGTGGGTGGCACTGGGAGCCCGGATGGCAGCCTTCTGCCCTCGACGTGCTCCGCCGGGTCTGCCTGGCGAACGGAGCAAGAGCATGGGCTTCAGACTACAGCATATAGGCAGGTGGTCGGGCCCCTCCACGTTGCTTAACTACGGCTCTTGCGGCAATTGTGCACTTTATCATATTTTATTATGCGCTTGCACCGTCCAATCATACACACACACCCCTTACCGGTGGAAAAATTGTTTAGCATGAAAACGGTCCATGGTGCAAAAAAGGTTGGGAGATCCCCTGCTGTAAAGGATTGAGCTACAGTATTTCTACTTCTAATAAGCCGAGCTTTGCTTCCAGTTTAATGTCATGGACCACCTAACAGCACTAGAAGGGAGAGGGTACGTCTTCTACCTTGATAGCCCCTTTCTTGACACTTCAGGGCCCACAGATAATACGACTGGGTTTGCAAAGACAGCATGCAAAGCCTATAATGTATTTTTTTGGAACCACAAGGTTTGGTCTCCTCTGCAACAGAGAGGCTCAGCTCCTGAAAATTGCTCACTAAACACCTTCCTCGTCCAACTGTGATGTACTTGATGGCTGCATTTCTCGTCACCCTCTCGCCCATCCTCCCCTGTCCTCGGCACTCCTACCTTCAGTTTATAATATGTTATATAAATGCAAACTTACCTTCGCCTTTTGGGTGGGTGGGGGGAATGGGAGGAAATGACATTTTGTGGCTGGGAGGAAAGGTACCACATGTTGAAAATGACACATTTTTCTCCTGCATTACATTTGATATTTTTGCCGAGATACCGGGGCCGGCTCGTCGCCATGAGCGGGAGACAGACAAAAGGAGGAAATCAGTTTGCCGCCAAAGCTCATCCAAACTTGTTTTTTTTTTTATTTTATACGGTTTTCAGCAAAGACGGGAGGGTCGGAGAGACGGGAGGGCTGAAAATTGCTTTTTTAAAAATATATAATTAAAAATGTAATCTTAGATGTTTTATATCTTGAATATTTACAATAAAACCTTCAAGTGCTTGTCAAGGGGGTAATGTGTCATTAGGCGGAGTCTGTGTGCCGCTTCTCCTCTCGGACATGACAGTGCGGCGGGATAAGAGAAGAGTAATTATAGTTCAGCAGGGCTGCCAGGTGTGATAAATGAGTAATCAGCCCACGGGAGCCCCCAGTCCTCAAAGGAGAACTATTACGGCCTTATCAGCTGCAAGCCTGGGGTGTACTATGGCCTCCAACCGAGACACCAGGCAAGGGGCCTTGGCTGCTCATTTCAGCCCACAGCCTCCTGGGATGCTTTTTCATGTTTGCCTCCCAGCCTCTTTGTGCCGAAAGGGATGTGGAGAGAGAGAGAGAGAGAGCATTCTTATTTTTTTGCCTCTGCCTTTGGCGAAGGCTTAAGGTCTGCAGTGGCTCAAGTCGCTAAGCCGCTGACTGGGAAGCAGAAGGTCAGCAGTTCGATTCCCAAGTACTGCAGGACGGAAATGAGCTCCCGTCTTCATCCCAGCTCCTGCCAACCTAGCAGTTCGAAAGCAAGAAATTGCAAGTAGATAAATAGGGACCACTTCGGTGGGAAGGTAAACAGCGTTCCGTGCGCTCCGGTGTCTAGTCATGCCTGCCACATGACCACGGAAATGTCTGCAGAAGCAGACAGTGCTGGCTCTTCGGCTTAGAAACAGAGATGAGCACTGCACCCTAGAGTCGGATACGACTGGCTTTCGAGCAAGGGAAACCTTTACCTACCTAAGGTCTTTAGGCAGGGGGATGCCAGACCCCTTTGAAAGTGTGGGAACATTTGCCATTTGCATTCTTCTTCTTCTTTGGTGCCGATGTCTTCTTTGTCATTGTCATCTTTTTCTTCTTTGTCATCGTCATCTTTTTCTTCTTCATGTTCATCATCTTCTTCGTCTTCATCTTTCTCTTCTTCGTCTTCGTCTTCCTCTTTCTTTTCTTCTTCTTCGTCTTCTTCACTGTCTTTTCCGTCTTCTTCTTCTTCATCATCGTCATCTTCTTCTTCTTGAAAATCACCCTGGATATCTTCAGTTACAGAGGACTGCGCCCTTGTTGGAAGTGGTCAAGTGGCACCTAGGTTTGCTGTTCGGTGTCCGCCCAGATTTGGTGGACTTGAGGGCAGTGGAACCCCTGAATGACGGTGCTCACTACCAGAGGGTTTTACTGCCCTTCTCAGGCCACACATTTCCAACGCTGATCCTAAATCAGAGGCCTCTGTTAGAGGCAAAGGGAATCGTCTCTTTCCTCATGTCTAGGCCAGACATGAAACTGCCAAAATGAAATTTCCAAAGTGTTAATCTGAGCAAGCATATCAGGGAGAAAACTAAACAAAAGTCACCTGTCTGATGAAGTGGACTTGATCCATGAAAGCTAACATTAAAATACAGGAGTTAGTCTTTAAAGTGCCCCCAAAGTGTTTTGGCCTTTTGTTTTGTTTGCTTTCTGATATGCCAAAATAAAAAGCACCTTTGGGTGAATTCATCCTGCAGTTCCTTTCACCTGACCTAGTGTGAGAAGGATTAGCTGGCAACACAACGTTGTCATTACCAAGGTACACCTGATTGTGGTTCAAAAATACCACAGTCTTTGAGGAGGCTCTTTCTGTGTTACGAAGGTATTGCAAAATTCTGGGATCACAGAAAGAGCCTCCTTGAAGATTGTGGTGTCGGGCAATGGCAACTTTGTTTAGCCAACTAATCTTTCTCACACTAGGTCAGGCAAAAGGAACTAATGGATAAATTCACCAAAAGGTGGCTTCGTTTTGGGAGTTTAAAGCCTGACCTAGACACGGAAGAAGAAACAAACAACTCTGGGCACCCTGATCTGTGCTTGGGTTTTGCTTTTTCTTGCTTGCTCTTTTACTTGCATCCCTCCATCAAAATTCCATCGAGAAAGTGCTGCTCAGAAAGAGGGGGTCAAAGCAAGAGCCTGGGAAACACACTCCTGCTATTTGATCACTTTAGTGTATGGGACCAAAGACACCAGGACAGCCGAAGAGCTGGCTTAACACAACTTTATTACATGCTGGTCAGTGGGAACATGTGGTAATGGCGGATGAACAGCTCAATATATACAGTGGCTATACATTTGAATGTGGCTCCTTGACAGTCCATTGGCTACTGTCCGCGTGACGTCATTGTAGGTCACGCCCTTCTTGTCCAGGTGAAGGTAGTGGCGGGAATCTTCCCGCGCTGTTGTTCTAGGTGAGTCTTGGACCAATGAGCTTGGACGCTCGCTATTGCCATCTAGTGGTCACTAGCTCGCGTCCTATTAAGGTTACAGTGATGCAGCTGAAGGTTACAATGTTACACATAGAAAAGGTTACATTGGATACACATGGATAGGTACATTGTTTAAAGGCACAGGCTTTAGGACACAACACCCCTCCCCCCTAGGATGAGACGAAGTCTCTTAGCCAAGATGGTTTATTGCACTCGCGTTTGGGCCGCGATGTGGGTTGGCCCACCCGGGGGCCGCTCCCGCTTCCTTGTTCCCTGGACCCTTGTCCTGTAATGGGAGAGGGAGACTTGTTAGAGGCTTGCTGCGGTTTTGCAGCTTTAGGGGAAAGGGTAGATTAAGTTGTGGTTGAACCGGGGGCACCAGGGGCTAACGTAAAACCCCTCTTCTCGCTTGGATGGGTGGGGGACCACTCCGAAAAAACCCCCGGCTCTGAAAATCAAAATCAAACTCTGTTGGGGGATCCCGTGGGATATCTACGAGGACAAATTCCTTCTCCTCCCCCCTTGGTGGGGACTCTGGACCCCCCTCCCCTCCCCCTTGGGCTAAACGGGTGGGGGAGAACCCTAACGCTGAATTTGTGTTCGCGCCGTCGGCGCCCTGACTTCCTGGGACCCGGCTCCGGAGCTGGTCCGCGTGTCGCCGCCAAAGTAGACCTGTGTTGGTCTCCACGCAGTATGATACGGGACCGGTCTGTTCCACGACCACCCCCGGTACCCAGGTTGGCCCCGCGCTGGCGTAGTTCCTGCAATGCACCGGGGCACCCATGCTGAAACTCTTGGTGGCTTCTACCCCTATGTTCCTCCCCTTGTCCTCAACTCTCGTGGGGTCTAGCCTAGTGAGTATGGTGGTTAGTTTCCTGCGCATGAAAAGCTCCGCAGGGGAGTAGCCGGACGCTAACGGGGTCACCCTGTACCCAAGCAGAAACTGACACACTTGCAGGTTGAGATCTCCGGGGCCCATGCGCCGCAACGCATCCTTTGTGGTGCGTACGAGGCGCTCTACTTGGCCATTGGTGGCTGGGTGAAACGGGGCAGAGGTGATATGCCGGACGGCGTTAATCTCCATGAATGCCCTGAACTCGGAGGACGTGAAACAACTAGCGTTGTCGCTGATTAATGTGTCGGGTATGCCGAACGTGCAAAAGAGCCTCCGCAGATGCTTAATGGTCTGGGCCGAGGAGGTGCTCGTGACTGGGATAACCTCCAACCACTTGGAGAAGGCGTCCACAACAAGGAGAAACAGGGTCCTTCGGAACGGGCCCGCGAAATCTATGTGCACCCGGGACCACGGCCCCTTAGCCGCGTCCCACTCCCTGTGGGGAAGGCGGGCCTCCTCAGGTCTGGAGCATTGGCAGCTCTCGCAAGTGCCGACCATGTGCTCGATGTCGGCGTCTAACTGGGGCCACCAAAAGTAACTCCGGGCCAGCACTTTGGAGCGCACAATTCCGGGGTGGCTGATGTGCAGCAGTTTAAGCACCCGCGGCCGAAGGGCCGTGGGAATCACCACCCACAGCCCCCACAAGAGACACCCCCTCTCTAGGGACAGTTCTAGCTTTTTTCTAAAAAATGGGGCGAACTCCTCCACTGGGGAGGACGCCGGCCACCCTTTCTGCACCCAGGAGCTGACTGCCGCTAACGTCCTGTCCTTCTCTGTAGCTTTGGCAATGTCGGTGGGCACTACGGGAGGCGAATCCAAAACCTCTATCATGAGTACCTGGCGGTCTCGCCCCTCCCCGCCCATCTGGCTGGGCGTCAGGGGGAGGGGGGACCTCGACAGGGCGTCCGCATGGCAGATCTCTTTCCCGGGCCGGTAGACCAACGCGTGCTGATACGCGTTGAGGAAAATAGCCCACCGGAGCATCCTCGGGGATCTGTGGCGTGGGCTTATCTGCGGTAAAAATGCCTAGTAGGGGCTTGTGGTCAGTCACGATGGTGAAAGGGCGGCCATATAGAAAATCGTGAAATTTTTTGGTCCCTGCAACTATCGCCAGCGCTTCCCTGTCTGTTTGGGCGTAATTTCTCTCCGCTGGGGACAAGGATCTTGAGTAAAATGCTATCGGGGCCTCCCTCCCGTTTTCTAGCACGTGGCAAAACACCGCCCCCACCCCCACCGGGGATGCATCGCAGACCAGTACCACCGGCCGTTTGGGATCGAAATGGGTGAGAACGGCGTCGGACGCCAGGAGTTGCTTTAGTGCGGTGAATGCCCTCTCCTGATCATCGCCCCACCTCCATGCCTCATCCTTCTTGAGCAACTGATGAAGCGGTTCAGCCACCGCCGCCTTCCGAGGAAGGAAGGAGTGGTAGAAATTTAAGAGCCCTAGGAATGACTGTAGCTCGGACTTGGAGGTGAGGCGAGGGGCTTTCTTGATGGCGGCCACCTTGGATTTGGACGGTTTGATCCCCTCAGGTGTTACTCGGAACCCTAAGAACTCAACCTCCTTCGCGAAGAAGACGCATTTGTCTTTTCGCAACCTCAACCCCGCCTGTTCGAATGCCGCTAGGACCTTGTTTAGCCTTTCAGCCAACTCAACCTCACTCCCCCCATTATCAATACATCATCAAAATATGGCAAAACGCCGTCCAGCCCTTTGAGGAGGCGTTCCACGAGCGACTGGAAAATTCCAGGCGCCGAGTTCACGCCGAATTGGAGGTGCGTCACTTGGAACGCCCCCTTATGCGTGACTATGGTCTGTGCAGCAGCTGCGGTAGGGGTTACCATGAGTTGCTGATAGGCCTGTGCCAGGTCGAGCTTAGCGAAACACTTTCCCCCATGTAACCTGGCTAGCAAGTGGCTGACCACCGGCACCGGATACGCATTAGGGCGGATTGCCTTATTAATGGTGCACTTATAATCGGCGCAAATGCGAACCTCCCCGTTGGCCTTCAATGCCATGACAATTGGAGTTTCCCACTCCGCAGAATCAACAGGAACAAGAACCCCCTGGCCCACTAATTTGTCCAGTTCCGCCTCTATTTTGTCCTTGAGTGCAAAAGGCACTCTGCGCGGTTTGAGTCTTATTGGGCGGACCTCCGGGTCCAGGTCGAAAGTTACTGGGGGCCCATTGAATTTCCCAAGTCCCTTCTTGAAGACTTCGGGGTGCCCGTCGCACACCTCCTGTATTGGGTCAGACCCAACGGCGTGCACCCCCCCAATGAACAGACCCAGGGGCTGAAACCATTGAGTCCTGAGGAGGCTGCAATTACCCCCCTTAAGAACGACTAGGGGGAGTTCCGCGGCGTGCCGCTTATACTGGACCTGGAATTTCCCAACCCCCAACACCGGGATACTGTTCCCTTGCACGTCCCGAAGCGTGGACCTCAGCGCTTTGAGCTTGGGCCGTGCGCGGGGGGCAATTCTCAAGAACTCCCTCTGGGAAATGATTGAGTAAGAGGAGCCAGAGTCAATCTCCATCCTAACAGGGGCCCCTTGCACCAGTACCTCAACAAAGTAACGGGGGTGTCCCATGGACACGCTGAAAACTGGGGCGTCGTCGTCGTCGTCGCTGTCGTCGGAGATGCGGCCCACGCCGTCCTGCTTCCTCGTGGGCCGGGCGCCATCCTTTAGTCTCGTCGAGCGGTCTGGCCTCGCTGAGCAGTCGGGTGAGCTCCTCCGGTCCTTGCGCCGTTGTCTGCAGACTTTGGCGATGTGCCCGCGTCGCCCGCAGTTGTGGCACTCGGCTTTTCTGAACGGACACCTGGCACGGTCGTGAGCCACCCCGCAGCCGTCGCAACGCCGGCCCTCCTTCCGGACCCTCCGGACGTCCTCGTCGTCGCTGCTTTCGGCGGACGATTTCGGAATTCGCCGGGCTGCGTGCACCGAACTCTCTGTTTTGTCGGCCTTCGGCCGCCAGCCCTGGAGCTCTTGCACCCCGGCCTTCGTGGCTTCCGCGGCCTGCGCCACTTTCAGGACATCCTGCAACGTGGGGGGCGGCTCCTGATTCATCAGCGTGCGCTGAATCTCGGCGTCCTTCAGGCCGCATAGCACGCAGTCCCTGAGGGTGACTTCCAAGTTCTCCCATTTGCATGGGCCGGCAGCCAGGCGCAGGGCCGCTACGAACGCGGCGACCGATTCTCCAGGCGCTTGGACTCGCCTCCAAAACGCGCTTCGAGCAGGAAACATTGCCACCGGGGGCCGAAAATGGTCTCACAACACCATCAGGAGCTCTTCTGCCTTGAATTCAGCCGCCTTTTTGGGTGCGATGAGGTCAATCAATACCCTCTTGCCGTCGTGCCCGAGCATTCTGGTGAGGATGGCTCTTTTCTTCGCCTCGTCCTTAACCTCGAACTCCACCAGCGCGCCTTGGAAGTCCATTTCGCAGAGTTCCCAATCTTGCGGTTTCTTGATGTCGAAACCGGCGTATGTCTTGGTCCCGTGGGCAGCCATAATCCCACCTTCATCGCCAATTTAGTGTATGGGACCAAAGACACCAGGACAGCCGAAGAGCTGGCTTAACACAACTTTATTACATGCTGGTCAGTGGGAACATGTGGTAATGGCGGATGAACAGCTCAATATATACAGTGGCTAGACATTTGAATGTGGCTCCTTGACAGTCCATTGGCTACTGTCCGCGTGACACATAGAAAAGGTTACATTGGATACACATGGATAGGTACATTGTAGGTCACGCCCTTCTTGTCCAGGTGAAGGTAGTGGCGGGAATCTTCCCGCGCTGTTGTTCTAGGTGAGTCTTGGACCAATGAGCTTGGACGCTCGCTATTGCCATCTAGTGGTCACTAGTTCACGTCCTATTAAGGTTACAGTGATGCAGCTGAAGGTTACAATGTTACACATAGAAAAGGTTACATTGGATACACATGGATAGGTACATTGTTTAAAGGCACAGGCTTTAGGACACAACAATCACCAACCACTAAAGCAGAGACTGAAATCAAGGCATAGCTTCCTCACAACATCTGCCCCTCCAAACAGCCGTCCCCACAGACCACCTTAGAACAATGGAAAGTGAGCAAGGAGCTACCAGATAATTGGGCAGAACCACATGACTCTCTACCACCTGGCCAAAAGCAACCATGGTCTGTGTGGAAAGCTTTAAATAGACCGTGTGCCAGGGTAGGAAGATCAAGGGCTAATTTGAGAAAGTGGGGTTTCCCTGTAGATGACAGCCTGTGTGAATGTAGACAAGTACAAACTATCTCCCATATGATACAATGCACACAATGCCCCTCAACGTGCACCTTATGTTGGCAAGAGGAAATGCTGTTGATGCGCCCCAATATTGGTCGGATATCATCTAGCCCTTTTTAATTCTATTTTGGTGCACTAAATACAACAGGAATAATTTTTTTAAATTTTTTTTTAAATAAAATAATTATTTTCCCCTCAATTACTCAGTCTCTGCAAGAATGTGCACTTGGCAGTTGTTTCAAAATCCTTCTCTTGATTTCTAGCATCCTTGGCCCTTGCCACATCTACTCTCCAGACAAGCTTCCTTTCAACAGTTATTTAATCATACAGTAAAACCCCTACTTATGGGGGGGGGGGAGTCCATTCCGTAGGCCTTTACTTAAATTGATTTTTTTGTAACTCGAAACCCATAGGAAAAAATATTTTTTTACGTAACTCGAAGGAAACCCATAGGAAAATAAATTTTTTATGTAAATCAAAGCAAACCCATAGGGAAATGAATTTTTATGTAACTCGAAGCAAACCCATAGGAAAAAGAATCTTTATGTAACTCGAAGCAAACCAATAGGAAATCATGTAAATTGGGACATGGTTTTAGCACAAAATCATTATGTAAGTCGAATTTTATGTAACTGAAGGCATTTGTAAGTCCGGGGTTTACTGTACATGTTTGTTGATCCAAATGGTTCTCAGCTTGAGTCTGGAAGTCACTTCTTTCTCCTGCCGTTATTCCAAGGATCTTTGAGTACCGTACACCATTCCCCTCCCCTTTTATCATTATGGAAAACCCATAAAGAAGGCACTCAGACAGAGCTCCTGCCAACCTATTGGTTTGAAAGCAAGAAACTGAAAGTAGATCAATAGGGACCACTATGGTGGGAAGGTAACAGCATTCCATGCACTCCAATGTCTAGTCATGCCTGCCACATGTCCATGGAAACTTCTGCAGATGCAGACAGCTCTGGCTCTTTGGCTGTAAATAGAGGTGAGCACAGAACCTCTAGAGTCAGACATGACTGGCTTTTGAGCAAGGAAGACCTTTACTATGTTAACACTGGTGCTAGCTGCTTAGTGTGGCATTACCACTCTAATGGTCAAGGTGACAGGAGAAGTTGACAAAGCAGCAAAAAAAATGAATAACTCTTTTAAACTTTCTAAAAGGAGAATTCTCCCAAATTTCCCTATGCCTGTTTTGCAAGCTTGTTGATAAAAGAAGAAGGATTTGGAGTGGGTTTGGGGGA
Organism: Bradypodion pumilum; assembly: GCA_035047305.1. Lineage (NCBI taxonomy): Eukaryota > Metazoa > Chordata > Lepidosauria > Squamata > Chamaeleonidae > Bradypodion > Bradypodion pumilum. The sequence continues at coordinate 7,451,587 of JAWDJD010000009.1, read as the reverse complement.
CTTTGTGTGATGCCCTGGTCTCCTTGCCAGTAAGGCCAGAAAATGACCAAATAAATGTTAGGTTCTGCTTTGCAGCACTAAATCATTTTTTCTGCACAGAAGCATTACGATCCTGCTTGCTTTGATTCAGTTGTTTATTATAACCGGATATAGTTATTCATCAAACTCCAGTAAGCTCTTTGATTAAAATTAATCAAATCCTAATTCATGCAATCAGTTCAAGCATTGATTCCTTGCAATTTCCATTCATTGCTGCCAACACCAATTTTAGAAAGGATTATGTTTGAAAACAGTGTTGTGTTATGCTTCTTGGATGTTTTAAGGTATTCCTGTTCTTATTAATATTAGTATGATCCCAACCATTGCTATTGCTGTATATCAGTGATGGCGAATCTTTTAGAGACTGAGTGTCCCAACAAAAGGGCCAAGTGAACTCTGTGCTGGGTGGGAATGAGGAAGACCTCCCATTGGGCTGCTGGAAAGAGGGGTGAGGTGAACTTTGTGCTGGGGGAGGGAGGAAGCATTCCCATTGAGCTGCTGGGCAGAGGGGCGAGGTGAATTCTGTGCTGGGGTGGCGGTGCATATGCCTACAGAGAGGGCTTGGAGTGCCCCATCTGGCACACGTGCCATAGGTTCGCCAACACTGCTATAGATGCTGTTGGTTTCATGCAAAGGTGGACTGCCAAGTTTTCCTTGGTGAGGGGATTGTTTTAAATGTTTTTCTTCCTCTTAAAAATATAGTGTTTGCATTTCCATTAGCAGTGATAAATCATGACTCTGGAACCGATCTGCATATTAGAGAAATGCAACAATGACTGATTTTGTTTTCATCAATGAGATCAGATTTGTGTGTGCATTTGAACATCACAAACAGGACTGTGGTGGTTCAGTGGTTAAGACACTGAACTTCATGACCAGAAGGTCGGCAGGTCAGCAGTTCAAGACCTGAGTGCTGCATGACAGAGTGAGCTCCCGTCCCTGTCCCAGCTCCTGCCAACCTAGCAGTTCGAAAGCAAAACATTGCAAGTAGATCAATAGGTACCACTTGGGTGGGAAGGTAAAGAGTGTTCCATGCACTCCAGTCGCTAGGCATGCCTGCTACACATCCACGGAAACGTCTGCAGATGCAGATAGTGCTGGCTCTTCTGTATCTATAAAACAGAGGTGTGAGTTTGTATGTGCTCTATAGAAATCCACACCCCTAGACCGATTGCGCTGAAATTTGGCACATACATACCTTGGTTTGACGAGATCAGCACTGTGGGGGTCATGAGCCCTACAGGGGGTGTAACCCCCAAAATTGATCTGCAAAGGGGGGCATTCCCGACAGGAGGGTGTGTGTGTTGCCCAGTGATGGCATAGTGATGCTATCCCAGGTAGGTTGAAATTGTGACATCATCGTGATGTAATTGAGCTGGCTAATGTCATAGTCCCAGGTAGGATACAAACACAATGTACCGTTTGTGTATGCCCAAAAATGATGAAGATAATAATAAACGAATCTTCTTATAAGGTCTTTGTATTCTTAATGTTATTTTTATTTTGCAAACTCTTGTATATTAACTTGTAATGTCATCAAACAGAAACCAAACTCAGATACTTCTCTGCACAAAAAGTCTTCAAGTTCCTTTTGTAATCTTGACAATAGTAACCAAATTCAAATATGTTTTCTTCAACTTCTTCACTATGTCCTTTATAACAATATGAAACAATGATTCATTCCTCTATTGCACTTTCTATCTCTCATCCAAAACAGCTCATAAACTCGTATTCAGTTGGGAAGTCAAACTCCCATATATATTGGCCCCAAACTCCCGACGTCTATCCGGTTAATTAGACATTTCATTCAATAAATTTCATCAGGGGAGTTTTTGCAATATCTGAAAGGTTACAAAATACATGTCTGTTACAATATTATATGTTCAAACCAGCTGCAAGCCCCCATGCTCATTATCCAGTCCAAGCTTACCCAAACTTACCACTCTTGTGTTTCGCGTCCTCTCTGTCTCTTCTGTAATTTCTCTATGGTTGCTAAGGACGTTGCATACCATTAGAGTCCTGTCTCTTAAATACAACTTGCTGCCTGCTCCTGACTGAATCTGCAAGCTCACATTACCACCTGTGTACTGGCTGTTTTACTTACAAGGAGCACCATGGTTCTAATTCCTGTGTACTTACAAAAAGCAGGTTAAATCAGTTTCATAGTTTAAACCCTTAGGATGCATGGTTCCTAGTCTATGAATATGAATATAGTATGCCTCCTTTCCTGTCTCTTAGATACAACTTGCTGCCTGCTCCTGACTGAATCTGCAAGCTCACATTGCCACCTGTATACTGGCTGTTTTACTTACAAGGAGCACCATGGTTCTGATTCCTAGTTTCATAGTTTAAACCCTTAGGATGCATGGTTCCTAGTCTATGAATATGAATATAGTATGCCTCCTTTCCTGTCTCTTAGATACAACTTGCTGCCTGCTCCTGACTGAATCTGCAAGCTCACATTGCCACCTGTATACTGGCTGTTTTACTTACAAGGAGCACCATGGTTCTGATTCCTAGTTTCATAGTTTAAACCCTTAGGATGCATGGTTCCTAGTCTATGAATATGGATATAGTTTGACTACTTTCCTATCTCTTAGATACAACTTGCTGCCTGCTCCCGACTGAATCTGCAAGCTCACATTGCCACCTGTGTACTGATTGTTTTACTTACAAGGAGCACCATGGTTCTGATTCCTGTGTACTTACAAAAAGCAGGTTAAATCAGTTTCATAGTTTAAACCCTTAGGATGCATGGTTCCTAGTCTATGAATATAATATGCCTCCTTTTGTAATAGCAATTGTTCAATGTTGATACCTCTACCTGTTGTAACTGTGAGTTTTTCTAACACTACAAATTTGAAATCTGTGTCAAGATGGTTTTTTTCCATGTAATGATTTACCAGTGGTGCATTTTCCACCTGTCCCCTTATCCTGGATCGATGTTCTGCTAGCCTGACTTTTAATTTGCGTGAGCATTTCCCCACATACTTGAGACCACAAGGGCAAATCCATAGATATACACAAAATTGGCTATTACAATTACTAAAAAAATTGAGTGTTTTTTTAAAGTTCAATTCTGGAAAATTGATGTGCTGAGTCTCCCAAGCGAACCTGCAAACAACGCATTGGCCGCACCTGTGATGGCCCTTGACCAGACTGCTCCGTGATTCTTGTCGCGGTGCAGCATCAGCTCTAGTAATCAAGTTGCCAACTGTTCTAGTCCTCCTTAAACCTATCATGGGTTTTTCTAGACACCCCGGAATGTCAGATAATATATGCCAATGTTTGCGTACAATATTTTGTATGTCTCTGGCTCTGGGAGAATAGTCTATGGACCAAAAAATCCCCTGTTTGGGTTGTCTCTCCTGTCTTTTCAATAGTGTGCTCCTTGCCACACTTCTAACCTTATTTAATGATTTTTCCAATACCTGCTCAGGATACCCTCTGTCCAGAAGATTCTCCTTAATCCCCCTGGCTGCTGTTTCAAAATCTTCTTGATGTGAAGAATTACGTTTAGCTCTAGCAAATATTCCGTATGGAATGCTATTGCGTAAATGGGGTGGATGGTATGACTCATATGGAAGATAGGCATTCCTATCTGTGCTCTTCTTAAATAGCCTGACCTGCAGTTTATTGTCCCTTCCTACGAAAACCAAGAGGTCCAGAAATGACGGTACATTGTGTTTGTATCCTTTTCTCCGTTTGGCCATATTTTGCTGTGCTTGGAATTTGATATAGTCCCAGGTAGGGACATAAACGATACACCCCCACCGGCAGGGGCTGTGGACAAATGTATGGGAAGGATAAGGACGGTAAGTGACCATCAATGGGTGAGGGAAGCAGGACAGGTGAGGAAAGAGAGAGATGGAGGAAGGGAGGCTGCCCTGAGCAAAGCCGGGCAATCTGCTAGTTGGCTATAAACAGAGATGGGCATTTAATCCTAGAGTCGGACACAACTAGCTTTTGAGCAAGGGCAACTTTTACCTTTACCTTACCTCTAAACCAGTCTGCTGCCCTCAGGAACAGTAGAAGTACTGGACTAGAATTCACCAGGAGACTTAGATTCAACTCCCATTTGGCCAGATAACGACTGGCTTTCGAGTAAGGGCAGCCTTTACCTTGAACATGACCACAAAACAAAAACAGAGTGGGCTAATACTTTGTAAACAGATAACCTTGTAGACCTGAACTTTCAGACCTGGGAAGAGGAGAGCGAGGGAAAGTGTCTCTATGAAATAAATTCTGCATAAGCGGGTCAGGCTGTAATAAACAGCAAGGAGTGGAATCAAAAAGGAGGAGGGGGGAAAACCACCCTCATTGCATCGCGGTTAATGGGAAGGAAAAGAAAGCGGGGAAGGACTTTCTTTGGAGTGGAGCTGTTGCAGCAAAAGACCAGGCCCTTGGTATGTCATGCACCATTTGTTGTTGCACTGGTACTCTGCTCTTTCAAGAGCTGTGAAGCCGTTATTGTAATGTGCGCGCACACAAAACCACCACTCTTGGAAAGAAATACTCTCTCCTGGTCACAGGAAGGGCAAGAAAGAGAGGGTAGGGTGGTTCCTGTGTGCGCGCACAATGCGTGTCTTTTTCTTTGCTCAAGGCACTTTGGTACATTCCCCGCTGTAAACTTCCACTGGGATCCAGGAAAGATCACAATGCCCTTATGAGCAGCACAGAGGACGCGTCTTAACATTCATCCTCTCTCTTTTTGTTTCCTGGGATCAGTGACCTTATGACAGTGATGGCTAACCTTGGCACTCCAGGTGTTCTTGGACTTCAATTACCAGAAGCCCAAGTCAGCACTCTTGCTGATCAGGGCTTCAGGGAATTGAAGTTCAAGAACAGCTGGAGTGCCAAGGTTCGCAGCCTAATAACAAGAACCTGCCCTAACCTTGACAGGAGGGTTGGATGGGTGGGGTGGGGTGGGGGTTCCTTTCCCTGTCTGAATTATAAGTCCAGAACAGTTGTGGAGTTTGATTCCCCCTCCTTGGACTGTGAGGAGTTGTGTGCGTGCGTACGTGCGCCTGTGCCTGCATGGAAATCAAGAATCGTTTATTCAGCGACATAATGGGAAAGTTGCCTTTGAACATTTCTAATTTGCAAACCCAAGTGCTTTGTAAATTACGGAAACTCAGTTATTACTCGGAGGCTTGAATAAAAAATGGGTCATCTAATAAGTGGAAAGATGAAACATGGTGGCACAACTGTTGTTTAAACAGTTCTTTGGCTGTCTTTTAAAGCATCTTTTTCCACGGCCCCCTCCCCATCTTCTCTCTCTCTCTCTCTCACACACACACACACACTTTTTTTTAGAGTCATAAGATCTCTGAATTTGCCGCAAGATGGTGTGCATATGGTACACAGCTTTTCCAGCTTTCAAAGAGTTTATCAAGGGATCAAAGAAAGGCCATTTCAGTTCATAAACTTGACACTGACCATCAGTACTTATAAATCAATAGGAATGCGGGGGTACACAGAAAGAGCCTCCTCAAAGATTGCGGTATTTTTGCACCACAATCAGGCGTACGCTGGTAACGGGAACCTTGTGTTGCCAACTAATCTTTCTCACACTGGGTCAGGTGAAAGGAACTGCAGAATGAACTCATCGTGCCTTAATTTTGGCAGTTTGACGTCTGGCCTAGACATGGAAGAAGAAGAAGAGGAATAAGAGCACCTTCTGGTTTTATTTACTTGTTCTCTTCTTTTTTGGAAAATGGACTCTTATCTTTAAAAAGAAAGATGTCAAGGCATGGCTCACCCCAAGCTCCCTTGTTGGGAACTGCCCTGTTGTTAGATAAAGGGAAGCAGCTATTGAGACCTAGTGGCGACTCACTATGCCAAGTCACTGGAGTTCAACCAATGTGTCGTTTTGCAAACTTGACAGTCCTATGAGATGTAAAATCAGGGCTTGGGAGGGAACAACCTTGTTTGTTTAAATAGTGGTGCTGTAAGAAAAAATATCTGCAGCTTCTATTCTTCCACCTGAAAACATTTAACCTTGTATCTTTCAAAAGTGATAGGTGCCGTGTAACTGATAGCTGTCTGTTCCTATTTTAGCTGTAGATATGATGAATCGGCTGTAAAACAATACTTTGAGTCATTGCATCGTTGTTCTTCTTTTCAAAGGTGTTTTTCAAATATCATTTTAACACGAATAAACCTCTGGCAGCAGATCATCTTAGAGTTCCCTTCTCCTTAATTTTATGTGCCTTTGGGGGAACATTCATAATTCACTTCTGACGTAGTGGGTTCTTGCTTTGCAATCTTGTGCATGGTTACTCAGAAGTCAGTCTGACCAAATTCAAGTAGACTTGCTCCATGCATATAGGATTCTTCTTCTTCTTCTTCTTCTTCTTCTTCTTCTTCTTCTTCTTCTTCTTCTTCTTCTTCTTCTTCTTCTTCTTCTTCTTCTTCTTCTTCTTCTTCTTCTTCTTCTTCTTCTTCTTCTTCTTCTTCTTCTTCTTCTTCTTCTTCTTCTTCTTCTTCTTCTTCTTCTTATTATTATTATTATTATTATTATTATTATTATTATTATTATTTTATATTCACATTTATATGCCGCCCCCTCAATTGCTCAACTCTGGGCGGCTCACATAACAGGAAAACATCACAAAATCTTCACAAAATCATACAAATCATTAATACAACATTATAAAGAAAGAAAACCATCATAAAACCATTGCGAAAAGCCCATTCATTTCTCGTGCCATATCCGATTCTGATTCTAGCTCCATGGAGACTGACCTGAGAACATAATGCAGTGGGCTTCACGCTGACTTCCATGTCGCAGTGTGACATGAGCCACTTGCTGGTCCTGAGCCGTTTTGGCTTGCAAACTCCTCCACAGCCCCAGGCCAGGATTGATGAAGCTGCTGCCCTACATCAAGATGGATTCAAGTGGGATTTAATTGAGGTCGAAACCATCACCCTTCCATTTTTTTTTGCCATGTTTTGAGGTTTCCAAGGTAAATGAATGCTTTCATCCATAAGCAACACACGGTCCTAATGAGGCTCCCCACCCAATTATTGTGGCGTCTACTGTACCTCAATTGCATCACTGAAATCATGCCACCCATCTTCCACCATCAAAGTCTGCTGGAGATGATTGTCAACAACTCCAACTCTCCCTAGACCTCCCAAAAATTCCCCATTGGTGCCACCTCTGGAAATATTTTCTTTTCCCCTTCCCTTCTTTCTGTCGGCTACCATGCTTGAGAATCCTGTCATAGAGAGCTGCTGCTTTTGATGCCAAAAGCTGTCTCTAATTTGGCAGGGGCAAATGTGATGGTAGGAAACTCAGTGAGAGTATAACCCTCATTTGGTGCTGGGGGTGGGGGCACCACTCTAGGTGTGACCCCCTTAACCTCCCCACCCCGACCGAGGGAAGGATAGGTATACTCCATCTCCGAATTGAGAGAGCCATCTGCCTGTAGGAAATCCACATGTATCCTTTCCTTGGACTAGTGTCCAAAGTGACACCAAACACAAAGCAAATGCTTCCACTGCAGAAAGACATGTTGTTGATAAAACAGGCAAAGCCCTCGGGTCAATCTTGAACGTAAGCTCCTTGGGCTTTCCAGAATTCAACAATGTATCACAAATGTAAGTCGTTTAAAAATGAGTCGATATGGTTTCTGGCCCTTCAATGACTAATATTACATTTATAGATTTATGTCCAGGGGGAAATGTTAGCAAGTCTTGCTTGGGTTGATGCAGGCAGAAGGGTGCGTGCGTGCATGCGTGCGTGTGTGCATGCGTGCGTGCGTGTGTGTGTGTGTGATGTCTGCAGCTTTGATTTCTCCATCTATTGTATTACTGTAATTTTTCTCCAGTATATAAATTCAGTCCCATGTGAAAATATAGAACTTTTCTGTGAGATTTTCAAGGAGACTAGTAGGCACTTTTAAATTTTCTCCTAACAATCAATATTTCCATTTGTTCCCACATCTGCATTTTTTTTGTACAATCCTCATTCATGTGTATGATTTGTCCAGCTCCTCCTTGGAATGAAAATAAACACAACCACTTTAATCTCTCTTGTGTGCATGCGTGTGCGCGTGCGTGCATGCGCACAAGCAGTGGAGCCGAAAAGTAGTTGTTTTTCCCCTCTCCTGTAGATAGCTAAAAACACATGGGAGTTATTTGAAGCAAAGTAATTGTTAGCCCACTTGTTACTCTAACAACCTGATTCCTTTGGATCCTTTTCTGGTAATAGAAAGGCACCTCTTTTGAATGTTGCCTAAAAGCTGTTAATAATTTAGTTTTGGGTTTAATTTTAAATATTTAATTATTTTTGTTCCTATTGGGGTTTTCATCCCTGGATGTTTAACTCTGTCTATCAGAGAGTAAACAAAACAAAACAAACAAACAAAAAGATTTAAAATGTTGTGGCACCTTAAAGACGAACTCCTGTTTTTTTTAATGTGTTAGCTTTCGTGGATCAAGTCCACTGCGTCAGACATAAGAGTGAGTTTTCATGGTATCCATTTATACTGTACAGGTACAGAGGCCCACATTGGTTGGTTGGTTGGTCGGTTTAACAGATGGGTTTGCAAATCAGTGAGCTTTTTACAACCAGCAATAACGTACAATCAGTGTGGCTATTTACAACAGTAATAACAAAAGATCCCTGATATAAGTTAGTTTGATTATTGTGGAGTTTGGTTCCGTTAAGTTGTTGCAAAATAAGCATTTTGCCATTACACATCTGCTAATGAGTTAATTGAGGAAGCTTTGTGAGAGAGACCCAGCCAGAGGTCAAACTGTTCTGTCAACTATCCTGATACTCCAACTGTCAAATACTCCAACCTCTATAGCATCCTATACAAAAGCGAGGATGTTTTTTCAAATAGTGTTGGGTGCAGAGTTGAAAGATCCCCACTGAGACGTGATGCTTACAGGATGATTTTGGTCCACTATGCTATCTCAGTATGGCCTGTTTCAGAGGATTGGTCTGAAGTTAGATTAGAAAAGGGGAAAGTCATGGGGAGGGGAGCAGAATATAATATTGCAAGTAAATAATGAGCTTACTGCTCCATTATGGCTCCATTCTTTTTATTATTATTTTGTCAGTGTGGAACATGATTGGTTTCTCAACCAGTAGTTCGCCATCTTGTGATGACCAGGATCACAAGAAACAAACAGCCAGGATAAAACTATCCCTTCAAGTCTGATTTTTGCTACTCTTACAATACAGTTGAACCCTGTATAACAAAAAAAACTCCGTTCCACGGGGCTCTTCGTTATATGAGTTTTTTCATTATACAAAGTGCTATTGGCGATATCCCGCATAACAAAAATAAAATGTATACCTCGCTTAACAAAAACCCCGCATAATGAATATTTTATTTTCGTTTTGCGGGGTATGCCTCGCTTAACAAAAAACTTGTACAATTAAAATACGTAATGCAGGGTATTGCGGTTAGCGCAGAAATGCTTTATTATAATGAATTTTTCATCATACGAAGCATTCATTATACGGGGTTCCACTGTATTGATAAAATATTCTTGCCATTTTTAGGCAAATTATGTTGGAAAGAAACAGAAATGGCCTACTATGTTTGTCAGTCCCTTGGCCTCATAAATGTGAGAGATGCTGGCATTTTTATTGATGTTAAGAAATGCAAGTGACACACCAACCTTCCTGCTAATCCATTTCCTAATTATAGTGCCAACCTTATAGCTCAGTGGTGGGGAACCTATGGCACGTGTGCCAGAGGGGGCACTGAGAGACCTCTCAGTGGGCATGTGTGCCATCACCACTGTACAGAGTTTGCCTCACCCTTCTGCTCAGCAACCCAATGGGAGTGCTTTGTCCCTCCCCCAGCACATGGTTCGCCCCTCCCCTCTGCCCAGTAGCCCAATGGGAGTGCTTCCTCCCTCTCCCCCAGCACAGAGATCACTCTGCCCCTCTGCACAGCTGCCCAATGGCATCACTTTCTCCCTCCCCTGTCTGGGCTCACATGCGGCCTTTGGGCACTCTGTTCCTAAAATGTTTGCCATCACTGCTATAGCTGATATTAACTGGGGTCAGAATACCTATTACTCCCTGAATGCTAGTTTATTCTCTCTCTCTTTCTCTCTCTCCCTCTCTTTTTTGTCCTGATGGGTGAAGGCTAAAGGGCAGGAACAATTCTTAGCTTTCTCAGCTCTTAGCCTTCTCAATATGAAAAGGACTTCAAGGAAAAGAGCATGTTTTTACATGAAAATGTCTCTTTTTCTTATCACTCAATTATTCAATGCTTGATTGTGATGAACAGAGGAGCCACAGCTGGGTGGTAGAGCATTTGATTTGCATGCATAAATTTCCAGGTTAATTTCCCAGAATCTCCAAGCAGAGTTTGGAAGCACGTTTGTCTAGAACTGCGGAGAGCCAGTGCTCTATTGCTATGTGTTCAAGTAACCCTCATTAATAACCACTGAAGTCATATTTAGTTGATTGGTAGAGTTGGAACTAAAGAGATAAATCCTTACTTGTCTCCTCCTTGAGTGCAGGAAAAAACAACTTTTTTTCCTTACTGGTGAAGAATTTCTAGGAACTCTTGAATTCTCATATCAATAAGAGCCATTTTTACTTGATGTTTTGTTTTAACATGTGCCAAATTTTGCATAAAGCACCTGATTTCACCCCCAATTTTTCCAATTGCGTGAATTGCCCAGAATAAGAAATATTGTGGCCTTATTTCAGAATTTGAAGCACTATCTGGGTTGTTTGCATCTTTATTAGGATTCACCTTGTATCTCTGTATTCATTCTCTCTCTCTCCCTCCCCCCCCCCTCTCTGTGTTTTTGTCCCTTTCTATGTTTTGCTTCTCATTAAGAAAAGAACAGCAGAGTCATCTTGTGCAAATCTTGAGCTCTTTAACTTGGGCCTCTCACATTTGCTCAGCTTAATTTATTTTAGACTTTTGCGGCTTATATAATATAATATAATATAATATAATATAATATAATATAATATAATATAATATAATATAATATAATATAATATAATATAATATAATATAATATAATATTTCTTTATGAGACATGCATTGCAATACGGTAGACAAAATCCGATTGTGCAAAATTCTGCCAACATAAACCAGATCCAGTGCCAGAAATAATTTATTTAAACTAATTGAAAGTTTACTATCTCCCCTTTCCCATCAGGTTCTGAGACTTCCTAGGGCAGGGGTTACCAACCTTTTCAAGCTGGGGGCCGGGTCATGCTCTGTCAGTCAGTTTTGAGGGCTGGACAGTCATTTTGCTCTGCCTGCATAATGGGGGGCGCCATTTTGTCCTAACAGCTTCAAATGGGTGGCCATTTTGTTTCTCAAACGCTCTTGAAGGAGCCAGGAGGCCACATGAAATGGTGCCATGGGCCAGATTCGGTCTTAGGTTGGGAACCCCTGTCCTAGGGCTGTCTTTTGCCTTGGAAAAGACTTTGGAAGCCTCAGGATGGAGGAGCAGGCTTTCTTAGTTAAAAATCACTGCTCAATTGCTGCTGTTGAAATTGGGACTGCCAATGTAACTTTATATCTACAAGATTTTACCCAATTAATGCAACCAGGGACAGTAAATTCAGCTTCACTTTCCCCATTTGGGCATTTCCTAAATGGAGTTTCTTGTGCAAAAATCCTTTCAACCCAGAATAATTTCTGACACGAAATTATTATTCCTTATCCCACCCCACTCACAATTACTCTGCTTATATGAAAGGGCACACAGTTCTCTTAAGTTCTGTTGTTCTCCATAGGTGGTCCTCAGCCTTTTATCTTCTTTACTCCACCTGTAAAGGTATATTTATGATGCCATTCCTTAAGTAGTCTGTTTCTAAGTCAATTTCAGATGTTATGAATATGTATTCTTATTCTGTTGGCTTCGATGCCTTTATTGGCATCTACAAATATAAACAGCCTTTATTGGTACAGTATCTACAAATATAAATATAGCTGGCATTTATTAGCATTTACCCATATAAATTTAATTCTGGAAAGCCTAGATAGAATTCCTGGATTAATAAAAAAAATACTAACAGCACCAGCATTCATGCCAAATGTTGCTTTCCAATAGCATTTAATGTCTACTTTGATACAAGAAACATTTTCTGTGAATATAGAGAAATTTAATTAATGCAGCATTTGCTTGTTATGTGCCATCAACTCATCTCCAATTTATAAGCATCTTATGAATGAGAGATCTCCAAATGGCAAAAAATGCACTGCTACATGCACACACAAAAATATGATCTAGTAAATGTCCATGAAAACATAATTGAAGTATCCCACTTCTGGTCAAAGACAGTTAATTGTTTTAACATTTTGTTCACATTTTATCTATATTTCATATGTATAATATATACATATATAAAACAGAAGTGTATGTTTGTATGTGGTCTATAGGCTCCTACACCCCTGGACCGATCCCGCTGAAATTTGGCACATACGTACCTTGGGCTATCAGCACTGTGGGGGTGTCGAAACCAATGGGGGGAGTACACCCCCAAATTGGGACGCAATTGATCTATACAATGTGTGTGTTTCCCAGTGATGTAATTGAGCCCAGGTAGGTTGAGATTGTGACATCATCTGACTAGCTCAGCTGTAGCCCTCTGAGCTCAGCTGTAGTTTTTACAGTAGGTGGAAGGCAAATGGGCATTCGAGATCAGCACTGTAAGTGACTGTGGCCTATGTTAAAGAAAAGAAAAACCCGAGTGAAGCCGGGTAATCAGCTAGGAGGTCTATAATTTCAAATTAAGCAAGACTGTGGTACGAATAAAGAAAGAAAGCTGTTTTGTTGCATAGTATATTAAAGATTTAGAAGAATGTAAGGGTTGTTGTATAGGGTTGCCCTATATGGCAATGGGCCACGATACCTAAGAGACCGCATCGCCCTGAGGATGTCTGTCCATCAAACAAGAGCGGACCGGAGGGGCTCTCTAATCGTTCCATCAGCCAGAGGGGCTCGCCTCTCTGGCACAAGGAGGAAAGCCTTCTCAATGTCTGTGCCGGCCCTCTGGAACCTCCTGCCAACAGAGCTAGTCTCCAGACGGAATTGCTGCCTTTCAGAAAAGAACTTAAAACCTGGCTGGTGGGCCAAGTGTGGGGTGCAGGTGGAAGGGTAACCTCCATTGGGTGGCTCCTCCCCATGGTGCCTTTGGATCCTGCACCCCTTGTTTTAGGGGGTGGGTAGTTTTAACTGTTTTTAACGTGTTTTTAAATTGTGATTGTGAACCGCCCTGAGTCGGCCTTGGCCGAGTGGGCAGAATATAAATTTGACAATTAAATTAAATTAAATTGTTTGCATATTTTTTTAAAAAAATCATGTTGGTTCTGGGCTTGTTTATGTGTATGTGTGACTTGTTTCTCAAAGGGAAAGGATACTGTTTTACAGGATGCACAATTTGAGCTATCATAGAAGAGACTCCCAAAAAACCATTATTTGCCTTTTTTTGTCCAGAGGTGAAGAAGCATATGGATGCTTTACTGTGGAGTCATAATAGTCTGAATCAATGAGAGCAAAGAATTCAGAAGGGTTTTTTTCCGGTGTGTGTGTGTGTGTGTGTGTAGAGTGAAAAAGAGCCTAAAATCACAGCTATCATTTTTAAAATATATATATTTTGGTCTGGTGGGACGGTGTACTGCGGTGGCTTAATGGTTAAGACACTGAACCTGATGACTGGAAATTCAGTAGGTCAGCAATTCGAGACTGGACTGCTGCACAACAGAGTGAGCTCCCGTCTCTGTTCTAGCTCCTGACAACCTAGCAGTTTGAAAGCAAGAAATTGCAAGTAGATAAATAGGTACCACTTCAGTGGGAAGGTAAACAGTGTTCCGTGCCTGCCCACATGTCCACGGAAATGTCTGCAGACATATATGGCTATAAACAGAGATGAGTACTGAACCCTAGAGTCACTAGTTTGGCAGGAGCTGGGACAAAGACGGGAGCTCATTCCGTCCTGCAGTACTCGGGAATCAAACTGCTGACCTTCCGCCTCCCAGTCAACGTCTTAGCCACTTGAGCCACTGTACTACTTCATTAGATTTGATCTTCTTCAATGTCTAAAGACCTTCAGGGAGGAGGGAAAACCCACCTCTCAGATAAATGTAGTGGCTTTAAAAAAGCCTTGGAGACTGCTAACACTTTAGATATTTTAATGCCCCCTTCTTCAAATGCTCTCAACATGTTATGCTTTGGCACCCATAGCAAAACACATTAGCTGTGACAGGTTAAGATGGCTTGGCAGAGTTTACCACAAAGGGTTTGAATGCATGCCAGGCATTTCTCTAGGCAGCTATGCATTGTGCCACATCGTAGACCAGGAAGACTTATACCGGGGTTCTCAAGCTATGGGCCAGACCACATCCCCACAAACAGCTGAGCGGGCTGGACCCTGCCATAAATGCTTCAATAAAATGTGTCCAAAGCTGCTGTAAATGCATCTGTTTCTGCTTCCGGTGGCGGTGGTGATGACAACGCGGGCCACATGAAATGGTGCTGTGGTCTGGAGTCGGCCCACGGGCCATAGGTTGAAATCCCCTGGCTTAAACCTTCCTTTTGGAGGATTCATGACCTGGGAGACTGAGCAGCTTTTTGACACTTCAGTTTATTAACCAAAATAGGCAAGCATAGGACTTTGTTTAGAGAATCAATCCATCTTGTATTTTGTCTTCCTCTTTTCCTGTTGGCGAACTGGGGCGTACCTGCTGAATCCCACCACTTCTAGAACCCACTTTTTGTCTTTCTGGCAGTCCAGGGAATCTGCAGATCTCTCCTCCGGCAACATAATCTTAGTCTTCATCTCTAGCCATATATCTTTTGAAGATCTTGTCCAAGTCCTTCATTGCTGGTCTTCCAAGTCTTAATCTTCTTTTTGCTTTCTTGACTGCAGTCTCCATTTGAAACTGGTGATTGAACCAAGGTATACAAAAGGTTTCCCTATTTAAATATGTTCATTGTCAACATTAAAGTTGTGTAGTCCTTATGTGGTCATGATTTTTGTCTTCTTACTGTTCAGTTGCAGTCCTACTTTGGCACTTCATTTTAGATCATTGCTGCTTTCTGCCAATAAGATGGTGTCATCTGCTCACTTTAATTATTGGTTCTTCTTCCACCTATTTTCATTCCTCCCTCATCTGAATCTAGTTTGGCTTTCCATACGATATGTTCTCTGTATACAGTATTTTGAATAGATAGGAGGAATAGACTGACCATTGTTTCACATCTTTGCCATATAGAAAACCATTTTGTCACTCCATATTTTGTTCTTACAATAGCTTCTTGTCCACAATATAGGTTACACATCAGGACAGTCAAATGCCAAGTCAAAGAAAAGCACTTAGGGCACTCTCTTTTGCCCCCAACATGCTAGGGACTCATTTTACCAAGGATGGAAGGATGAGTCAATCTTGAGCCCTGGTCAGGATCGAACTTCCAACTTTTTGGTTACAGGAGAGCAGTGTACCCACTGCGCCACCAGGGCACACACCCCTCCCTTTATTTTATTTTTTCTAATGATCCACACAGTCAAAGACTTTCCTGTAATCTATAATGCACAAACTGATCTTCTGAAATTCCATCACAACTTAACCTACCAAGATACAATGTTATTGGTAGGAACCACTACCTCTGATACAGACCATAACAATGGTGACATTTCTACCCCGATGGTTTGTCTTCTGCATGTCATCTATATAACTAAAATCAAGGTCTGGTGCTGTATATTCCTTATACAAATCGACACCCCTGCACCGATCGCGCTGAAACTCGGCACATATGTACCTTGTGCCGAAGAGATGGTCACTGCGGGGTACACCCCTAAGTCAATCCGCAAAGAGGACACCCCCACCGACAGGAGAAAAAGCAAGGGAAAAAGCCAACCAGGGGGGGATTGTGATGTCATCACCACAGTTAAACCAATTCCCAGCTGACCAGATCTGGGGCTCCATGACATCACAGCACTCCCTCATACAAACTGACACTCCTGCACTGATTGTGCTGGAAACTGCGTGCATGCCTACCTTCAACTTCTGGGGTGGCCGGTGTGGGTAACCGGCAGCCCGCCTTGGGGTCCTTGCCCCCAAAAGGGGCTGCAACACACACACCCCTGCTGGCAGAAAAACCAGGGGAGGTGACTGCACATGTGCGAGAATCCATGCATGTGCCTAACCCTGCCTGGCATTCCAGGCTGTGGTGCATGTGCGAAATTCCACGCATGCACCAAAGTCTGCCCAGTATTCCAAGTGGCACACAGCCTAGCTGCCAGTACAGACAGCGGCAATTATGGCCGCCCCGCCTCAGTGACTACTGTTGGCGGGTGGCCATCGTGGCATGGCTCCTCTGCACTCCTGAGGCACGCCTCAGGGGGAAGGTAGAACCCACAGCTGGGGGCGGGTGGAGGACGGGACCGGCTGCCGCCTTCTGCAGGCCTCCGCCCGCCCCCCCTTATGGGTCCACTGCCCAAATGGAGCCTCCCTTCTGCCTGACACAACCCATGGGAGGACGGAGGGGCCGGGCTGTGATGGCTACCCACTGACTGTAGTCTGTGGGGAGGCCGGCAGCGGCGGCCAGAGTCAGGCTGAGGCGGGACCTCGCGGCCGGGCTGAGAGAGCAGCCACGATGACAGCAGACAAAAAGGTAAGACAGCTGGGGGGCAGGAGGGGGCGAGTATCTCCTTGGCCCGGGCAGGGTACCCCCAGGCAACGCTGGGTCCTCTGCTAGTGGACTTTAAACCTTTTTTTAGATGAGATGAGTCTTTTTTAAATATAATTTTTATTAAAGTTTCTTACAACATATATACAACAATAGACAATATTACAAATTTGAAAATATCACTGGTAACATTAAATGTCTCCAATGAAGAAATATACGTATATTCAAAAGTGAATAATTAATCATGTTACACCTTTAAGGGTAGCATGTTTAGATGGAGAGTTTTTGTAAATTACAATTCACTTCCTCAGAGGCATGGAATATGGTGTTTGAACATCAAGTACATAGTGTATGTTGTTGTGGGATGGATAAAATTAGAGCAGGGAATTATAAATATCCTAGTCCCACGCCTAGCCACACACAGTAGTCATGTTCACCTGAGGCTACATAGAGTATTCTGTGCATCACTTACTTAGACTTAGATCCTCCCATGCTATGTAGCATATCGGGCAGCAAGGGATCTCTAGCAACTTCAGTCTTGGGCGAGCACTTTGGCATTTTTTGCCATGTATTTCGAGGGGATTCTCATTGTCGTTTTGGCATTAGGAAGGGTCAAACCCATTGCCACCTTAGGGATCCTGTTTTTCTCCATATGGAAAATATGGCCTGCCATTTGGAGTCTTCTTTGTTCAATGATGTTATGTAATTTGCACGAGCCACTCCTTCTAAGCACCTCCTCAATGGTAATGTGGTCAAAATAGTGAATCTTTAAAATTCGGTGGAATTTGATTGTTGCATAACTCTGTGCATCAGAATGAACGGTAATCCATGAATGTTTAAAATCCTAAAACAAACCTGTTAGTCACAATGGTGTCACAGATCTATTATTGAGGGGAAAAAACTAAAATAAATCCCTTGCAAAAAATCATACCTGTCAAGTATCCCGTATTGGCTGGGATTTCCCGTAATTCAGTGCCACTTTTCCTACTTTTCTGCCCGGAGACGCCGCCATCCCATAATTTGACGGCGGGGGGGGGGGGGAGTAGTTACTGCACATCCCATTCTGCTCAGAACCCTTCTATGCATGCGCAGAACCCTTCTACACATGCGCAGTACCCTTCTATGCATGCATAGAACCCTTCTATGCATGCGCAGAAGGGTTCTGTGCAGAAGGGGATGCACAGAAGGCTTCTATGCATGCATAGAAGGGTTCTGCGCAGAAACCTGCGCAGATCCCTTCTGCGCATGTGTAGAAGGCTTCTACACATGCGCAGAAGGGACCTGCGCAGAAGGGTTCTGCACAGGTCCCATATTGTCCAGAGCCGCGCTTGACAGGTATGTGCAAAATGAAGAAGTGTGGCTATCTGATGCTGCAAAACAATGCTGTCTCCTACTGTTGGTAAATCTGATCCTATTTTTAAAATCAACAAATATAGCCTTTCCTCTCTCATTTGAAGAGCAGAGTTCTTTGCAATATTAGACAGCCCTGATCATATAAAACTGAGTTTCTGCCAAAAGAAACAATGCCGGTTGCTGGAAAGTTGTCAGTTTTTGTTTTCTTCCTGGCATATGCCTCTCTGAAATAATAAAGGAAAAACTAATTAACATGAAGCACCAAATGAACTGCAGTACTAGCCCTGTTTGCTGAGGCCGAGACAGACTTCTTTAATATTCTTCCCAGCTCTCATCCACCACAGTAAATTCCGATTATATATTGAAACCTCCAGGTTCGGGAGGAAAAGAATAATCCTCCTTTTAGTCTTGTATTACTTATATTTTGGCACAGCATGTGATTGTCCAATAGTGTAAACCACCCTAGCGGTTTCAGCAGTGAGATATAGAAAGGAGTTTCAGTTCTGATATGTCGAAAATGCAAAAGATGTTGACAGATGTGCCTTGCTCATTGGGCCCTGGCCTTCTGAAGAAAGCGATATTTTAATTATCTGTCCTCCAAATATAATTAATGACCTTCTCAACTCTAATTCCAACATTCTTGCATTGCTAAAACTCCAGTTAATTTTAATTCCATTTTTCAACTCTAATAGCACTATGTTACCTGCCATAAAGGGATTATTTAGCAGCATTAAAATTATACAGCTTATATTAGCTTCCTGGCTGCAGACCTTTTTTCCGTCAACCCCCCCCCCCCAAGGATGGGTAAGCCAAGTTTGAATCCACTAATGTACTAAGCTTTGCCAATTAAATCCAAGCCAAGTTTCAAAGAGTGATTTGGAGCTGATCTTTTTGGAGTGATAACCCTTTCTGTGTGGTCATTCCACCTTAAGAACAAGTTGATACTAGTGTAGGACAATTTCTCAGTTTCACTTGGTCGCACTTTGGCATTTTTTTAAACCTCAAACTTAACTAGAGGCCCTAATTTTGGTGAATGTTTCCAAACGAAACAAGTGAAATTCAACTCCCTTCCCTTCTTTGTACCATTCAGTATGTACTGTACCTTTGTTGTCAGAAGGCTGTATTGTAGGTGCTTGCCGGTCTAAAAAAATGAGGAGGAGCCTTACTGTTAAATAGATATGGCAACCCTAACTCACCACTGTTAAGCACTGATCTGTCAATGTTGATTTCTTTTCCGCTCATCTCAGAAAACAGTAACATGTTCCTTCTATCCTGTTTATGGGGGTGAACATAAATGTTGGTAAATCCTTTTAGAAACAAAATGAATGACATTTTCACCCATCTCAGATTGAGTGACTGATCCATGACTGTGAGCCACATTGCTACTATGATCGATTGATCAATCGATCAATCAATTGATCAATCAATCAATCAATCCATCCATCCATCCATCCAAGACCAACAAAATATTGCTACTATGTCCACATATTGGTCTCAACTACAGTAGACTACAGTAGTCTAAATCCAGTAGTATGATTTTACACACATGTAAAGCTGATGACATTTTTCTAGAATTAAAGCTTTCTGGCCAACACTACCACCCAGAAGTTCCCAGGTTCCCATGGGATTCGTTTCAGTCTACAGAAGCCCTTAGGAACTCCTGGGTGGTGGATGGAGTCTTTAACTTTGACAAATTGCCACTGCTAGTAAAACCATCTACATATCCAGACCTTCCTTCTAAATCAGAGGTTCTCAACCTATGGCCCTGGCCCATGGCACCATTTCATGTGGCTTCATAAATGCACCTGTGGCTGTTGTAAATGTGTTTACAACAGCTGCGGATGCATTTTATGGCAGCATTTACAGCAGGGGGAACTACTAGTCTGACCTGCTCAACTGTTTGAGGGGGCATGGTCCAGTCCACGGCTTAAAAAGGTTGAGAACCCCTGCTCTAAATCTTTCACATGCCCCATAATGGCATTCTTCTGCATTCTTAGTAAAAGGAAAAGTGTCATGAAGAAATGGTTCAATAGTTTCCATTTATGACTGAAATTGAGAACTTTGCCATCTCCTGGGACCTTTTTTTTTTTTGGCCCCCTGAGAGCCCTCAGGAACCAAATGGACCCTCACTAATCCCAAACAATGGGGGAAAATGAAAGCAGAAACGGTGGGTAATGGGTTTTAATTTTAAATGGAGCAGAAGGGCCTTTTGAGATGCTCAGAAAGTGGCTACCACTTCTGGAGGCTTCCAGGAACAAAGATTCAAGTTTTTGTTGGAAGGGGCAGAGAAGTCTGTAGCATGTGAAAGGACAGGGGCCACAAAATCAGCATCAAGAACCCTCGTGGACCTTAGACTACATTTTGCCCACCCTTGACTTGCAAGTTATTTGCTTCAATCTCCCCAATCTCAGAAGCTGGGGAGGGAACACGCTGCACATGTGTCCTAGAAAGTAAAACGAAATGTTGAAATTCACCTTTTGGTGGGTTATTTTCTATTCCGGTAACTTAGCATCTTCCTTCCCTGACAGAAAGGGACAATCTTTCATCTTTTTGGCAACTTCTGGAACTGGTAGAGATAATGGCAGTGAAACAATTAAACTTAAGACATGCATCAAGATGTTTGTGCGGAGCTAGCTCCACCTGCTGAGAGTTCAGGGCCAGGCAGTTGTGTAGTCCTCAGCAACTGAGCCAGATTTATGAGAGAGGTGACAGAGATTTGAGCCATTGAATTCCACCCCAAATCTCACACGCATATGCAAGAAGCTCTACAGCAGGGATTCTCAACATGCAGCCCACAATGCCATTTCATGTGGCACCACCTCCACCACACCAGGAAGTGTCATGTGGTGGAGGAAGGGCAAAATGGCCATCTGGCCCCCGAACCTGTCTGAGGGAGCATCACCTGGCCCCTGGCTTTAAACGGTTGAGAATTCCTACTCTACAGCCTAGCAGAACCTTGAGGAGAAGCCCAGAATTAGATCTCATGAAAAGTTGGGTGCTTATTGAAGGAGGGTGGTGGTGACGCTACTGCTGATGATGATGGGGCAGAGATGTGCTTCTTCTCCTACCTTTTCTTCATAGAACTTAGGCTTCTACTACAATAAGTTATATTCCCCCCCCCCTAAAAAAAAAAGAAGAAGAAGGAGTCTCTGACATGCAGTAACTCTCATGTAACTTGTTTACACAAATTGTCTCAGTGTATGAATTTATGGGCTCTAAGGGACTGCGGTGGCTTAGTGGTTAAGATGCTGAACTTGCCGACTGGAAGTTATGCAGGTCAGCAGTTTGAGACCCAAGTAAGCTTCCGTCTCTGTCCTAGCTCCTGCCAACCTAGCAATTGTAAAAGCAAGAAATGTTGTAGATGTAGAGCAAACATAGGGACTTGTATCCATCTTTGGTGGGAATGTAATTACAGTACACACAAAGTTTATGGTTAAAAGTGGGAAAATAAATAAATAAATAAGATAATGGGAATAAAGTTAAGTCCAAAACAAGCATTAATAATGGAGCTGGAGGAGATAAAGGGGGATCAAGATACAAAATAATAGCTAACATTTTTTTTAACAGTAACAATAATGCTATTTGCAAAAAAAAGTGGAAAAATGCTTTTAATATCCGCATCGAAGAATGGTATAAGGAAAAATGGGACATTGTTTTAAATGATAAGCTAACTTGGGACTTAATTAGAAAAAAAAGTCTAATCAAGACTAACCAGTTCTGGGATATATGGAGGACTTTTATTTAAAAAGAGCCGACGATATAAACCTGTACAAGAAACAATGGCTTTTTGGGAAGAACGTAGTGGATTGTAAAGAGATTTTATGAGTAAATAACCAATTACCTGGCCTTGCCCGGGGGTTGTGCTTGTGCTTACCCAGCCAGATGGGGCATGGCACCGCTGCTGCCCCGGCCATCTGGGCCCCCGCCGACGCATCCTGATCCCTTTCCGGGTGTTGCTCCGCTGCCGGCAGAGCATTTTTGGCTGGCCGGCTGTGGCGGCGGTGGGTTAATGGGCGTGGCTGACACACCATTGCTGCCGCTCACCACTCCATCCTCCAGGCCGGCGCAGGCCCAAGACTCGTTGCTGCTCTCAAACGCCACCATCGCTGCCTCCTCACGGCCCTTAGGCCCCACCATCTCCGCCACTGCCACCGCCATTTTGGATGCTCAGATCACCGGTGAGGGCATGTTGCATCCGCGGACATGCAACATGCGCATTACCGTATTCCCTGGCCATTTGTCCTGGTGGGTGGGGGTGCCCCCTTTGCGACCCATTTCTGGTAGTACAAACCCCAAATTGGACTGCCGGACCCCTGCAGTCATGTTCTTGCATGCTCAAGGTAGGTGCGTGCGAAGTTTCAGTGCAGTCGGTACAGAGGTGCAGTTTTGTATACATCACATACAAGATAACACCTCTGTTTTATATATATATATATAGATAATTTGAAATTAAGTGCAGCATGCCAATTAGTGATGGGTACACCACTGTGTAGTCTTTTGATCTTTTTCTGGGTTTTTATTTTTCTTTATCTTTGTTGTATTTTTTGTTTAAATATATTTTCATTGTTATGTAAAAGAACAACAACAAGAGAGAGCAGCTACAAGTGTTTCCAGATACTTTCCCAAAGTTTGTGATCTTGCCACTGGGGAGGCAGATGGCTTTGTTGAGACTGATGTATTCAGAGATTTCCCCTTCAAAGGTGTTACTTAGACATGGCAACCTCTTTCAGTTCCCCTTGGTGCACTGTCTAGAAGTATCACACCAACATGTGGATTATAGTAAGCCAGGCAAGCAAAAAGAGTTGCGTGAGATGAGATGAGATCTGGAAGGACATTACCAGCCATCCTTCTCTTTTCATAAGTTTCTGCTCAGGATATGTGATCCTAAACTGTTTCCACAGTGACCTGTGAGATGTCCACCAGCAAAACAAGACTACAGCTGCACCTTCTGCTCATGTTTCCCAAAAACTATTATTTGGACGCATGGTGCCATTCTGTGCTGACCCGCCCGGGCAGGCACGGTCGCCGCACGGTAGCGCTATACAGAGAGTCTTGTTCAGGGATAGTCCAGATACCAAAGTCCAAGAGTCAAGCCAAGGTCTGTTTACCAGTAGTCCGAGTCAGTAGTCTAATCCAAAGGGTGTCCAAGGGCGTCATCAGGGTTGCCAGAGAAGTCAGGGTCACAGCAGGCAGACCAGGGTCTAGGCAGGCAGGAGTCAAGCACGTTGTTGGTCTTCGCATGAGAGTTGTACAGAAGCTGGCAGGCTGCAAGAAGCTTGCTTATTTTATTTATTTATTATTTATTTTTCATACTTCTCTGGCCACCCAACTCAACAACGACTCTGGGCGGCTTACACCAAAAAACAACTTTAAAAACTGACTAAAACACATAAACCCCATTTTAAAAATTCCAAATAATTTACCCACCCCAGCCACGTCCATAAAAAAGAGAGAATCTCAATTATTTAAACAAGCCAGCAGGCCGGGTTCACCCCTCCATTGGTGCCCCACACCTGCCCTGACAGCCAGGTTTTAAGTTCTTTCCAAAAGAGCAGCAATTCTGTCTGCAGCCATAACTCTATCGGCAGGAGGTTCCATAGGGCCGGTGCGGACACGGAAAAGTCCCTCCTTCTTGTGCTAGAGAGAAGAGCCCCTCTAGCCAATGGAACAATTAGAGAGCCCCTCTGGTCTACTCTAGTTGGATGGACAGACATTATTGGGGCGATGCGGTCTCTTAGGTATCCTGGTTCACTACCATGTAGGGCTTTAAGGATAATTACCAGCACCTTGAATTGCACCAGGAGGCATACTGGTAACCAGTGCAGCTCCCGAAGCAGTGGCAAGGCACAAGCATAACACCCGCACCCCATCACTACCCGGGCAGCCGCGTTCTGGACCAGCTGCAACCTCCGAATGGTCGTCAAGGGCAGCCCCATGTAGAGCACATTACAGTAATCTAGTCTAGATGTGACCAGAGCATGCGTGACCATGAGCAAGGAGTCCCGATCCAGGAGCGGGCGCAACTGGAGAATCACCCGAAGTTGTGCAAAAGCCTTGCTGGCCACGACTGCCACCTGCTCTTCGAACAGTAGTTGTGAGTCCAGGAGGACCCCCAAGTTGTGCACCAGGTCTGTCTGTATTATTACATAATCGGTATTAGCTGGGAGCCTTCTTTGGTGCTTCACCCTTGCCTGCCTGTGTCTCGGGTGCAGCTGATTCCTGGACGTCTCCCTGACTGAGGGCTGATCACTATTAGAGCCAGACTCCTGATCTGACAGGTCAGCTGCCGGGGAAAACAGTCTTGGGCCAGACGCAGGCTGAGGTCCCTGGCTCAGGGCATCTTCAGGCTCGGGTGCAGGCAGAACTGGACTGGGCATAGGGAGTGCCTCCTGATCTAGCTCATCTTCAGAGTCAGAGGAAGGCTGCATCGCAACACATTCTGAATATGTGGCCAATATATAGCCCTCATGGCGAGCGGCTGTTTTTATTATTTTGCATTCATCACTAACCCATTCTTAAACCTATTGTTGCATCTTGTAGTAATGACTTCCACAGCTTATGTCTTCTATGTAGAAGTACCCCTTTCACCTATTTTGCATCTCCCACCAATGGGTTGCTGTGTAGCCTTGAGCTGCTCTCCACAAACAAGTCATCCCGACAGATCTTCTCATTTTGTGAATAAGCAGATCCAGCTGCCGCTGAATTTGATTTACATGTTACTTATCATATTGGCCAGCTAGAACTCGTTGGCCCAGTCCCCCTTTCCAGGGGAAACATAATGACGTGTCCAATTACTTACTCAATAAACTGTGGGTTTGTCTGTTATTAGTGATCATTAGTGTTATAATACAGCGTGAAAATTCAGAGCAAATTAACCACACATGCAACCTGCCGCCTACGTCTGCAGTTAATAACAGGCTTCCAAATTAAGTGGGCAGGAATGGTTGTCCAGGAAGTTTGGAATGAGAAATAAGACAGCTTCAATTTTGTTGTCTCCCTGTCCCCCCAATGCACAGATTTGCACATCTGCACTTTCCTTAATCTCGCACTCCCAAATGAATGTTTATTCAAGAACCTGTCAATGGCTGAAAGCCCCGAAAAGAATTACAGCCCAAATTAAAATGGATTTTAATGTTGCTGATACCTGGGCACCATATCTTTACAGCTGTAAATAATGAATGGGTGAGATGTCTGTAGGTGCAACTCCTCCTACACAACGGCCTCCTCTTTCCATGTGTGGCCTTCCTTGCACCTTTATGCGGCAGGGCACCTTTTTATCTGATGATGACACACACCCTCCTCAGCGATCACTTCCAGTCACTGTTTTGCTTTCATGAGAAAAATAACAACCTTCTGGGCAACGAGAAATGGTTTGAGTCCTTTTTTATACCAGCGTAGATTAAAAATAAGGATGAGTCTTTCCCTCCCCGGTCCCTCTTTTAACATATTTTCCACCACAAAGAAGAATTTGTTTGCTTTCCAATGCCTTCATCGTTTTCTGAAAGCAAAAGTGGGTCTGTGCTTTTCTGCCTTCATCTGGAAGAAGAAAATAAAGAAGAATTAAAAGAAGCAAGTTTGCCAGAATCTCTCTGAGTTTCCCTGTTTCTGTGTCAAATTTCAGACAAGGTTACATCGTGCTCAGCAATGGAATTTAGGAGCTCCCTTTCTTTGTACAACATTATTGGTTTACAAGGCTGTGGAGGTGAAGAAACATCTGCTTGTAAGGAAAATTCAACAGTAGGCTTTCAGTTAGGGCAGCAGGCCAGTTTGTTGTAGCATCTGAGCATGCCCTTCCAAGGGATGGAGTGGTGGTGTGGCAATAGTATTGTTTACCAAGTTCCCCCCAAAGTTTTATTCTTGAAGTTCAGTTGCACAGTCAAGTCCAACCCTTTGCGACTCCATGGACCGCAGGAGTGCCATCTGCCATCTTCTGGAGTCCACCTAGATCCATGCCCACTGCATCAATGATGCTTTCTAACCATCGCATGCATCCTCTATCACCCCCTTCTCCTTTTACCTTCGATCTTTCCCAGCATCAGGGCCTTCTCCAGTGAGTCCTTTCTTCTCATTTGGTGGCCAAAGTACTTGAGCTTCAGCTTCAGTATTTGTCCTTCTGAGGAGCAGTCAGGGTTGATTTTCTTTTAGGATGGACTGATTTGTTCTCCTTACAGTCCAGGTGACTCACAAATGTCTTCTCCAGCACCACTGTTCAAAGATGTCTATTCTTATGCACTCAGCCTTCCTTATGGTCCAGCTCTCACATCCATACATTACTACTGGGAAGACCATCACTTTAACTATGTGGACTTTTGTTGGCAGGATGATGTTTCTACCTTTTACTGCCTAGATTTTCCATAGCTTGTCTCCCAAGGAGTGTCATTTTATTTCATGGCTACTGACATTGTCTGCAGTGATCTTGGATCCCAAGAAAATAAAGTCTGTCACTGCTTCCATTTCTTGCCCTTCTATTTGCCAGGGAGTGATGGGGCTGGATACCATAACCATTTTTTTTTAAAAGAATTGAGATCCAAGCCAGCTTTTGTACTCTCCCAAATGTAGTGTTGATCAGGTCAGCAGTTTGAGATCCAAGTGCTGCATGATGGAGTGAGTTCCAGTCTCTGCCCCAGCTCCTGCCAACCTAGCAGTTTGAAAGCAACAAATTGCAAGGAGATAATTAGGTACCACTTTGGTAGGAAGGTAAACAGTGTTCCATGAACTCCGGTGTCTAGGCATGCCTGCGACATGTCCACAGAAACGTCTGCAGATGGCTCTTTGGCTATAAACAGAGATGAGCACCAGACACTAGAGTCAGATACGACTGTCCTTCAAGCAAGGGTGAGCTTCATCTTTTACCTATTAAACTTGTTGATACAAAGAAGTCAAAAGAAGGAAAAAAATCTTTTGCCTCCACATTTGCAGAATTGCAGAGATTTGTCTCTGTAGCCGCTATCAGCTCTAGGTAGGGGTTGCGGTGGCTCAGTGGTTAAGAAGCTCACCTTGTTAGCTGGAAGGCTGGCAAGTCAGCAGTTCGAGTCCTGGGTGCTGCATGACAGATTGAGCTTCCATCTCTGTCCCAGCTCCTGCCAACCTTGCAGTTCGCCAGCAAGAAATTGCAAGTTGATAAATAGGGACCACTTTGGTGGGAAGGTAAACAGTGTTCCATGCACTCCGGCGTCTAGTCATGCCTGCCACATGCCCATGGAAACCTCTGCAGACAGAGACAGCGCTGGCTCTTTGGCTATAAACAGAGAACCCTAGGGTCGGATACGACTGGCTTTTGAGGAAAGGAGAACTTCTTAGACTACTGGTTCAAAGTGTCAGGGAGAAAAATCTAGCTCTCTTAATGCAATAGTCAACTCTTTTAGTCCAACATCTCCACCCTATTCCCTCCTCCGATGCTGCTGCACCTGGAAAGGAGCTCTACCTGTGTACAAATTACCCCAATTTTATGCTTGAATCAGCAGTAGCTCTATCGCCCTCCCTCGTGATGTAATTAGGCCTTCAGAGCTCACGTGCGCTTATTACAATCTCTCCAGTGTTTTATACTCTCCCCCTTACTTGTATCTGTAATCTTATGTGCATCTCTACAAGTATTAAAATGTTGCATCAATTGTTCAGCTAAATTATGCACAGTGGGCCTTACTAGCCCCCTATTAACATAAAGTATGCTAAACAAAGTGTTTTCTTTTGGATAATTATACTCCAAAGCATCTACTGCTTATTAATTTAGTTTTCTGTCCAGGTTCTTCCACTCACCTCTCTCCTCCATTTCTCTAAATTTTTAGTCATCTCCACAGCAATTGACATAAGCTGAACCTTCCTTCTGTGTTTCAGGAAAAGGTTCAATATTCACCCCACTTTTTCCTTATCGTCCCCCACTCTTTCACTCCCTCTCCCTCACACTGCAGATCTTCTTTCAAGCGCCGATCAAACCTTGGAGTGCCAAAATGCAGCCTACTTTCTTCACTTTGTCGTTGGCTAAACCCAAGTCCTCATCGGTGCATGTCTCTGGCAGCAATCGGTAGGCCAGTAAACGAGCCGAACTTTGTGTATCTCCACATTCACACTTGACCACGTTGGTCTTGCATTTAGAGACTCAAACCTTCAGCCTATTCAGGGTTCTCCAAGTGACATAGGTGAGGTTGAGATCTTCAGCTATATCCTCCTTTATTGATGTTCCTTTCTGTTGCGTCCGGAGCTTGCAATGAAGAGGCCAACAAGCGGTGAATCAAACAACGGAGCAACGGTTTATTCACTACTCTTGGAAGAACAATAATACAGCTTAACCAGACAAGAGTTGGCTGCACCCGTTCCCGCTATTCTGCTACCCGGGATCAGTCCCACGCCTGCACCAATCTGGAAGTATCCCACACGTGTGTGTGTGTTGTGCGTACGAACCAAGAGCCAATGCCCTTTTGCAAAGGGTGCTTTATATAGCATTTGAGCGGCAGTTACCCAATGATATAAACTCGCAACCTTTCGGATAACCTTAATTAACCAATCAGAAATGCAGTATTCAAGTATTGACGAATCCTTGAAAGGATCCAAAATAATAACCGATCAGATATTATATATTTACATAAAGCGCATGCCTTGAAACTGGTGAAGGGCACGCCAAATCTACCCTTTAACCCGAATGGCGCGAATCGCAATGTTAAGCAATAATAATAATAATAGATTTTATCCCAATACACGACACTTTCCCAGTGAGCTCCTTCCTTCATCTTCTAATTTGGTTTTGCTCTTGTGTACCCTCAAGAATGCTTCTTCTTGCCATAAAGCTCTTTGTGGATCAGAGCCAACAGACCTGAGGTTCATATCCTTTCAGGGGGTGTCGAGGGTCATTCTCTTGCTTAGTTCTCTTGGCATCCACTGCTATTTCTCTCCTGATCTTAGGTGGAGTGATACCAACAAGAGGAACTATTTTCTTAACTGGTCTAGGTTTGAGTACAGCAGATACCTGTATAAAAAAGGACAGAATACTCCTGGCTCTGTTTAACGCGGGCGGGGAGGGGGCTGCCCAACCAACCCACCTATCCTTCTGCCATTTTCCAAGTTGCTGAACAGGAACAAAAGCTGTTTAAAGGATAAGAGAGCGCTGCATAGAATCCAGTAGCTCAGGAACTGAACTGCAGTCTGTTCCTAGCATGACCCTCATTAGAGCAAATTCACACAACTGAAAGTAATGACTTTCCATCCTTTAGCTTATAATGGTGAAAAACTGATACAAATTATATTTCTAATTTCCTAGTGTTTGACTTTAACTCTGGGCTCCCTTGCTGTTTGGAATTTGACTTTGATGCCTACATAGGGTTGTCTCTTTGAATGTATAACTACCTCACTCGCTCACTCCTTTTACTAGCGTGATTTGTAAAGCAAGTTAAAGCAAAAGTTAATGCCTTATGTTGACTTAAATGAATCGTCGGCTGCAACTTGATCCGAGTATACTTCCCCCCACTGCCCTAGGGCACCAGGAGGCTGACTGGTTCTGGACTGCCTTCACCCTCAGAGGCAAACAGGAAAAATGCCACTGGTGTGAATTTGTTTAAGGTGGATACCAGCTTGCCACACACTATGATCTCAGAGCCATCTCCTGTGGCACATATGAAATGAGACATGCAGGATTTAACACTGGGACTGCAATGGACTGTCGCAGCCTTGAGGAAATTGACAAGGCACACCTTCACAGCCAGTCCATCTGGCATGGCCTCTTCTGCCTTCATGACCGTTGGGAATCAGAGTAGTAAAGTAGTTCCTCCTATGCTCATTTTGCCATTGGGCCCAGTATGATGGTTCCCAGTGGCATTTCCTCCACTGAGGGGACCATCACCCCATCCAAAGGGGTTCATCCTCCCATAGCCATTGACCCCTTTGGGGGGAGTCAGGTTATTTACCACCACCCAACACTCAGCATTGAGTCGCTGGCTGTATGGTCTACTCCATTACCATTGCGGGATGTCCAGCCAGCCAGACGCTTAAATGAATACCTATCATCAATCAATCAATCAATCAGTTTAATTTATATCCCGCCTTCCTCAGCCGAGACCAACTCGAGGCGGCTAACAACATAATCCAACAAAGTAACAATAAAAAGATAATACAGAGAAACAACAAGTTCAAAATGGACAACAATCCAGATAAGCATAATATCATAATACAAAAACTACACTACATAATTAGATCATAAAAATGCAATAAATATAATTATACTACAGCAAACCCAACATAGCAAGACCCCCATGTCCACTGGAGAACAGTCGTAGGAGCTACCACTCCCCCAACAGCTTGGGGAAGGAGGTCCACGTCTCAGTCTCAACATGAGCCAAGGCAGCCACAGCAAGGAGCCAAAGACGGCGATGGTCCTGGGGCGGCGGCAGTCCTGGGCCTGGCCCAGCGGCCCACGGCCCTTTATCTCCCGCGCAAGGGACGGGAGAGAAGGGCGGGGCCAGGTGGAGAGGCCGATGGAATGGCCCTCTCTTCGCCCCCACCGGGGCAGGACGCGCAGCGGCGGCAGGCTCACCCGGGCGCCCCTCGCCTTTTAAGTCCAAGGGCGAGGGGGAAGGCGGGGCCCGAGGATGCCGGCCAGGTGAGAGGCCGATGGCCAATGGAATGGCCCTCTCTTCGCCCCCACCGGGGCAGGACGCGCAGCGGCGGCAGGCTCACCTGGGCGCCCCTCGCCTTTTAAGTCCAAGGGCGAGGGGGAAGGCGGGGCCCGAGGACGCCGGCCAGGTGAGAGGCCGATGGAATGGCCCTCTCTTCGCCCCCACCGGGGCAGGACGCGCAGCGGCGGCAGGCTCACCCGGGCGCCCCTCGCCTTTTAAGTCCAAGGGCGAGGGGGAAGGCGGGGCCCGAGGACGCCGGCCAGGTGAGAGGCCGATGGCCGATGGAATGGCCCTCTCTTCGCCCCCACCGGGGCAGGACGCGCAGCGGCGGCAGGCTCACCTGGGCGCCCCTCACCTTTTAAGTCCAAGGGCGAGGGGGAAGGCGGGGCCCGAGGACGCCGGCCAGGTGAGAGGCCGATGGAATGGCCCTCTCTTCGCCCCCACCGGGGCAGGACGCGCAGCGGCGGCAGGCTCACCCGGGCGCCCCTCGCCTTTTAAGTCCAAGGGCGAGGGGGAAGGCGGGGCCCGAGGACGCCGGCCAGGTGAGAGGCCGATGGCCGATGGAATGGCCCTCTCTTCGCCCCCACCGGGGCAGGACGCGCAGCGGCGGCAGGCTCACCTGGGCGCCCCTCGCCTTTTAAGTCCAAGGGCGAGGGGGAAGGCGGGGCCCGAGGACGCCGGCCAGGTGAGAGGCCGATGGAATGGCCCTCTCTTCGCCCCCACCGGGGCAGGACGCGCAGCGGCGGCAGGCTCACCCGGGCGCCCCTCGCCTTTTAAGTCCAAGGGCGAGGGGGAAGGCGGGGCCCGAGGACGCCGGCCAGGTGAGAGGCCGATGGCCGATGGAATGGCCCTCTCTTCGCCCCCACCGGGGCAGGACGCGCAGCGTCATGAATCAATATGGGGTTTCTAGAAGTGGTTCTAGGCTTGAGCAAGCCTTTTGCCAAATGATTGTACCTCACAAAAAGTAAACTGACAGAAAAGCTAGGAGGTCACCATTGATTACTAAGTTGGAGCTGCTACTTTAAGACCACATGCTCTAGAGTTGGTACTAGGTCTGGGGCATTGTGGGGAATAAGCACGGTGGCTCAGATCCAGCCAAACAGTGTTTCACAAAGTAAATGAGAAATTAAGAAGTAAAAATGCACTGGCTGGGCTCTTTGTGGCCCGAACAGTGCATGTGTGAACTCCACACTTGCTATCTCTGCTTCATTCCCTAATGCCAGCAAACAAGGACTGACAGATCAGACCTTTATCCTTCTGTATCAGTTTCCATGTGTTCGTTTAGATGTCTATTCAGTTCTGCTTCCACATTAATGGGTGAGGGAGCAGAAAATGTGGGGAAATAACAATCTTGCATGCTTTCCAGCACTGAGTTTGGGCACTCAGTCTTTAAAAACTTTGCCATCACTTCTGTAGACTATAGGTTTCGGGGTGGGGTCCCCCATTTGTCAGTGATATTTCTATTCATTAGTTGACACTGAGGCCTTAATGTCCTGAATGGCCATAGAAGAGCAATTCTGTCTGTTCCAGGAGAGGAAAGCCATGAATTCATGCCGACTTTAGAAGCATCATTGGAATGCCTGCACAGTCCCCAAGTGGAGAATGAATAAATATCCAATTCATTTTTCAGCTGATCTTTAGATTAATTAGTTTTTCCAATTTGCACAGCAAGGTAATGTAGATGTGTTGCCGCTGCTTGACTTTTTGCTTAATCCTTTGAGTGGATATTTAATCTTTTTGTTATATATTAGAATTAGAGGCTTGGAAGATATGAATAATTAATCTAATTATGCACCTATCACTTTAATTTCTCTAATGCTTTATGGAATCTAACACACACACTCAACTAACTTCATAAATTGGTTTAGGATGGGGAAACCCTTTTAAAGGATTTTGTGTTTCATCAAATAAGTGCAACATGAGGGGAGGGAACTACTACATTAAATTTGGAGTTATGCAAATGAAGAGCAGTTAATCCCGGAGCACTTTGGACCAGCTTTGCCAGGAACATTTCTTGCATCCATAGCATTTATTTAAGGGAAGCTGAAGGCATGTGGAAGAAGACAATACCAAGAGCTGGATTTTGTAAGGCTACCAGTCCTTCACCCCTTAATTCAACAAAGATGAAGGCAACATACTTAGTGGCAGTGGGGGTGGTGAGGCGGCAATACTTCACCACCCTTATTGCCTCCACTGATAATCGCCTAGCCACCCTGTTTCGAGTAACTAGGTCTTCCCTTGGTCGGGGTGGTGGTGCCCGGTTGGCAGGGTTTGGCTGAGGACTTTGCTGACCATCTGGTGGAGAAAATCAATTGGATTCGCTCGGGGCTCAATCCTGGCATGGTCGGGGAGGGTCCAGGGGGGACCGGAGCACAGTCTCGCTTTGTTATCTGGGATTGGTTTGACCCAGTTGTCCCTGATGAAGTGGACAGGCTCCTTGCAGCTGTTCATGTCACTACCTGCCCCTGTCCCACCTGGCTGGTGAAGGCCACCAAGGAGGTGACAGGTAGCTGGGTCGGAGCAATAACAAATGCATCTCTATGGGAGGGGGTGTTTCCATCACCTCTGAAATATGCTCTGGTGTGCCCCCTCCTGAAAAAACCATCTCTTGACCCAGCAGTACTATCTAACTATAGGCCAGTCTCCAACCTCCCCTTTTTAGGGAAGGTATTGGAGAAGGCAGTGGCGCATTAGTTGCAGGGTGTCCTGGATGAAGCGGATTATCTGGACCCCTTCCAGTCAGGATTCAGGATGGCACGGAGACGGCATTGGTCGCCCTGATGGATGATCTCTGGTGGGAGCGGGACGGCGGTCACCTGTCTGTCCTTGCTCTCCTTGTCCTCTCAGCAGCTTTCAATACTGTCGACTACGGTATCCTTCTGGGACAGCTCAAAGGGTTGGGGATCCAGGGTACTGTGTTGTCCTGCTTCTCCTCATTCCTGAAGGACCAGACTCTGGGAGCTGCCATCCTTGGTCTTGGATGGGGCTACCTTGCCCCCAGACAGACCCAGTGCACAGCTTGGGGGTCCTCCTGGACTGCTGCTAGAAGAGCAGTTGGTGGTCGTGGCTAGGAGGGCCTTTGCACAACTCCATGTGATATGCCAGTAGCGCCCGCTCCTGGATAGGGACTCCTTGCTTATGGTCACACATGCTCTGGTCACCTCCAGACTAGACTATTGCAATGTGCTCTACATGAGGCTGCTCTTGATGACCATTCAGAGGCTGCAGCTGGTCCAGAATGCGGCGGCTCGGGTAGTGATGGGGTGTGGGCATTATACCCATGTCTCACCCCTGCTCCGAGAGCTGCACTGGTTACTAGTTTGCCTCCGAGTGCAATTCAAGGTGCTGGTTATGACCTTTAAAGCCCTATATGGTAGTGGGCCAGGATACCTAAGAACATCGCCCTAAAAACATCTGTCTGTCCAACCAGAGCAGATCAGACAGGCTCCCTAATTGTTCCATCAGCCAGGGGCCCCCACCTCTGGCACAAGAAAAAGGGCCTTCTCCATGTCCGCACCGGCCCTTTGGAACCTCCTGCCAGTAGAGCTATGGTTGCAGACGGAGTTGCTGCCCTTCAGGAACAGTCTTAAAACCTGGCTGGCAGGGCAGGTGTGGGGCTCTGAGGGCAATGTGGCGCCTGCTCGCTGGCTTTTACCATAAGATCCACCCTCTCTCCGCTTCTTGGGGTGGGTGGGATTTTAATGTGGGTGGGGGTTTTAACCATTTTTATTGTTTATTCTTTATTTAGATTATGTAAGATGCCCTGAGTCGGGTTGCCTGAGTGGGCGGCAAACAAGTTGAAAAATTAAATTAAATTAAAATATTTTAAAATATATATACTCTTTTTTTTGCCCATGCATTTTCTAGATCAGGGGTTCCCAACCTATGGCCCATGGGCTGGCCCTTACCCATGGTGCCATTCCATCGGGCTCATTGCCGTTGCTGCTGCTGCCACCGCCTCATCAAGAAGTGGAAGGGGGTGTGTTTACGTCAGCCGTAAAATGCTCCTGTGCATGCATAAACGTGCCCATGGCTGTTGTAAACACAGATGTGTGTGCATTTGCAACAGCCATAAATGTGCCTGCTTCCGCTTCTGGGGGGTATGGTCAGGCCCACTCAGCTATCTGGGGGGCGTGGTCATGTTTGCAGTGAAAAAAGGTTGGCCACCTCTTTTCTAGATGATCAGGATGGTAAAGGATGCATCCCACCCTCATATACCCAATCCCATCTGATTTTGAAAGGTAAGCAGGATTACACCTACTTCTTCTTCTTCCATGTCTAGGCCAGACGTGAAACTGCCAAAATGAAGGCACCTTTTGGTGAGCTCATTCTGCAGTTCCCTTTGCCTGACCTAGTATGAGAAAGATTAGCCGGCAACACAAGGTTGCTATTACCAGAGTACACCCAATTTGGGTTCAAAAATACCGCAATCTTTCTGTGTACCCCAGGGTTTGACTTGTACTTAATAGGAAACCATTGTAAAATAACAGGTATCTTAGAATTCTTGATAATTCTTGCTAGTTGGTTGATAGTGTCTAAGTATCAGACCTTTTGAACTGACAGGCTGAGCTCTTGTGATTAATGTAGAAAATTTCACTGGAGGAAACCCACTGAATCAATGGAGATTTGGTGAGTCAACTGTTCCCTACATTCAGTTGATTCAGATAAGCCTACTCTAGTTGCAACCTATTCATGTCACATCTAGAATAAGCTAATTTGAATGAAATGAACTCACAAAGGAATTGACTCATCATTCCCTTTCTAGTCATGGTGTAGGAGGAGTTGAACCTACAGATTTGCTACTCTAATCCACAGGATTTCAGCCAATGTAAAACAGCTTCCTGTGTTCACGTGTTCATCTCTGTTCCACCTCCTTTGTCTATCCTGATTATATGTCCTTCAGTACTTATATCCGCTTACTGTCTATTGTGTTTTTCTGCCTCCACTAGTGTAAAACCTGAGTGTGGAGACATCTCATGTGATAAAAAGGCTGGAGTGACAATAGAGATGAAAAACTACACACAATCATGGGTGAACTTGGACCACCACAATTTTCTTACCTCTTGATGCTTACAATCCACACCTAAGCCCCCAGGATGAATGATGAGATAAAGGTGGAATGCATAAATAAGCAGACTGTCATTTTATTTTTAAGTCATGGTCTTCCCTAAAAAAATTATGGGAACTATACCTTAGTGAGTTGCTGGAAATGCAATATGCATTTCATATGCCATGCCAACTTCCAGACAGAGAACTATCCTCTTGACTTTTGTTCAGCTAGAAGATTATTCTCTAGAAAATATAACCTATTGTTTTCTTGATATTGCCCCTTTGTTATGGAATGTCCTTCTTAAAGAACTTTTTCTAAAAATGTTATGGTGTATGTATATGTTGGATAGGGACTGCAGTGGCTTAGTGGTTAAGACACTGAACTTGACAACTGGATCAGCAGTTTGAGACCTGAGTGCTGCATGATGGAGTGAGCTCCCGTCGTCTGTCCCAGGTGTTGCCAATCTAGCAATTTGAAAGCAAGAAATTAAGATAAATAGGTACCACTTTGGTGCAAAAGTAAACAGCATTCAATGCACTCTGGTGTCTAGTCATACCTGCCACATGACCATGGAAATGTCTGCAGAAAAAGACAGTAAGCACTGGCTCTTTGGCTATAAACGTAGATGAACACTGAACCCTAGATTCAGATACGACTGGCTTTTGAGCAAGGACGACCTTTACTTTTACAAAGAAAAGAGAGAAAAAATACTATAACCTAAGTGATGCAGCACAACAGCAAGCAAATAGCAGGAAAACGTAATTCCACTTTCCCTGTCCTTCTGCAGAAGAGAAGGGGAATTGTTCAGTTTGACCAAATCATGACACAGCTTGATATCCACTTCACGTTATGGACAGTTAGCTCCCTTCTGGCATTTGGATGGAGGGAGCAGGCTAAACATCCTCATGCGACCCCAGGCATCCAGATCCAGCCCACGCCACAAGGTCCAATGTGGACAGACCTAGCTGTTGCTTTCAATTGACGGTCTCATTTTGGTGTTGTTATTTTTGTATGGATTTTAGTGGATTTTATGTAGATGTTCTCCTGTTGCTCTCAAAACTTACCCTTAACTCATAGTGGCCTTATGAATTAATGGTCTATCTAAGGTTTTACCATTAATAGCCCTGCTCAAGTTTTGCATACTCAAAGCCATGACCTTCTTCAATGAATCAGCCCACCTTCGATTCACTTTCTCCTTTTTTCTATTGCCCTCCCATTCTTCCCAGTGTGTGTTTTCAAATATGAATATGATAGCCTTAATTTGCCAATTATACAGTATCTGGATTTATTAATGTGTTTGTTTATTGTATGTCAACCTGAGAGATGCAAGCATTAGAGCTATTAATTAATTTAGACGCAAATAAGAAAGACAACCTGTTTGTTCCTTTCAGTTCCGTTAAAAGGATTCTTTAAAAGGCGAGCCATTTCCCACGAAGATTTTCCTATGGTGAGTTGATAGTTGTATTTTGACGCACAGGCTGAACCCAGCATGGGAGCTGAACTGGAGTAGAAATCAATGGAATAGCATTAGGATGTGATTGCCACTCATTATCAGAAGCAAAAAGACCACTGTAATTCAGGAACCAAAATCATTTTGCCAGCTGCTTTCTCAAAGCATTAGTTTTGGTGTGTTTTCAATTTCCATGCCTCTGTAAAACCGCTCCACCTATAAAGACCATTATTACTGTCACCCACAAATTTGTGGAATTAAACCTAAACAAATTCTCCTAGACTTTCACTGCTTCCCAATTTGTTCTGCTTTCTCCTCACCTCTTTACTCGCATGGTCACTATTCTTAGTGCTTTTCAGCCCCCGAAAAGGATAAGTACCGAGTGCCTCAAGGACAACGCTCAACTTTCTGGATACCCTGTTATTTTAGATTGTGTCTCCCATCTCAATATAAATATCCGTTGGCATTTGAGCCTTCTTGATTTCATCCCTTTGTCTCATGGCACAAGGTCAGTATTAGATTCCCACAAGGCACTCCTATCTCAGAACATATCCAAAATCTCCACCGTCCTATTTCTTTGGAGCCTTCTTGACAGCCAAAGTCAGTCTACCCTAATTGTGTCATATATGCCGCAAAACATGAATACCCTTTAATACAGAAAGAGCCACCTCAAAGATTGTGGTATTTTTTAACCACAATTGGGCATACCCGATTATATTGGTTTTAACATGTTTCATTGTATGTTCAGTGAGGTGCTCGCTGGGCCAGAGTCCACCGGATTAGGGCGGTATATAAATCTATTAAATAAATAAAATAAATACCTGGGTAATGGCAACCTCATGTTGCCAGCTAATCTTTCTCATCATAGGTCAGGTGAAAGGAACTGCAGAATGAACTTACCAAAAGTTGCCTTCATTTTGACAGTTTCATGTCTGGTCTAGACATGGAAGAAGAAGAAGACAAAGGAGGAGGATGAGAATGCCATGGCAAACTAGTAATACTCCCATTTCTGTCTCCTTGTTTAAAAAGTTGTAGTCATCTTCCTAGGAAAGCTGTTTCCATACTCTTAAGTTACTCTCTTGTGCTAACTTTATTTGTCATTCACAGTATGGTTCAGACGTCTATTGGTTACTTATATCGGCCTAAGCAAAATGGCACAAACTACAACAGAATTGCTACTGCTTGCATTCCCCATGATACATGCAGCTGGTACATGACAAGGAGTATGAGTGGTGACTAATTAATTAGTGGCTCTCTTCTTCTTCTTTCATGTCCAGTTTAAACTTTGAACTGCCAAAATGAAGCCTCTTCCTTGGCTTCATCATTAGCCAAACTTAAATCCTAATCGGTAAAAGTTTCCAGTAGTAACCGGCAGACCAGCAAATGAGCTGGATTCTGTATCTCTCCACGTTCACACAGCATCTTGTTGTCTGCCAGCAGCCCCCACTTGAGCATGTTGGTCTTACATTTAGGCACTCTGATCCTCAGCCTGATCAGAGTCCTCAAAGTGACGTAGGGGAGATCGAGTTTCTCAGCCATATCCTCCTTTAATGTTGCTTTTTGTCCAGTGAGCTCCTTCTAATTTGGTTTTGCTCTTGTGTACCCTCAATAATGTTTGTTCTTGCCATAAAGCTCCTCCTGGATCTGAGCTGGCAGACCTGAGGCTCATAACCATTCAGAGGATGTCAAGGGTTATTCTCTTGCTTAGTTCTCTCGGCATCCTCTGCTGCTTCTCTTCTTATCTTAGGTTGAATGATACCAACAAAAGGATATTGTTTTCTCAACTGGTGTAGGTTTAAGACATTCCTCACTTAGATGATGAATCTGTGTCTCACCATCTCCTTTTTAATACTGCTACCATTTCCATCCTTCTTTCCCGTTTTTATAGCCCTTTACTATTTTGGAAGGCTATTTCTTAAGAAATCTGTTAAGAACAAAGCCCTAAAAATTATGTCCCATGTTTTTGGTTTTGTTCTGTTTTCTTTCCCAGTATTAACTGAGAGCTTCTGATCAGTGAGCCCCATGTAAACTTCAACTAGGAATCACCATACTGCTAAATGCCACCCTATGGAAAAAGAAAGACCAAAAATAAATCCTACTGTCAAGAGAGACAAAAATCATGGAAAGCAAGTAAGCAAAGAACTGGAATAAGCAAAGATAAGCCTTATGTCATTTGGATGACAAGAGAAATACTAATAAAATCAGTACATAACTGGGTACTTCTACTTAAACAATGCTCTATCTAGACAAACTCTCAATCTGGTTTGACCTTTAGAGATTCTGTAGTTTCTTATGCTATAGATTCTACACGGAGCATTGAGTGTTGACTAGATGACCTCCAATGTGCCTTTCCACTCTTCATTCTAGTGATATGATTCATTAGCTGCAACTTCTATCCAAGAATGCACTTTTTCCTGAAGCAGGAAAAATGCCATTGGTGTGAATTTGTTTAAGGTGGATCCCAGCTTGCTGTGAAGTGACCCACACACTGTGATCATGGAGCCATCTCCTGCGGCATGTATGAAATGAGACATGCAGGATTTAACACCAGGACTGCAATGGACTGCCACAGCCTTGATAATGTTGTCAAGGTGCGCCTTCACAGCCAGTCCATCTGGGATGGCCTCTTCCACCTCCATGACCGTTGGGAATCAGAGTTCCACCTACACTCATTTTTTCCGTCAGACCCAAAAAGATGGTTTCCAGTTGGCCCTTTTAGGGAGTCAAGTTATTTACCGCCACCCAACACTTGGTGTTGAGTTGATGGCTATATGGTCTATGATATGATTATCTATGATATGATTTTCTAAACAGTAAACCCATCTCCCTTGTAAAACATACACTCACATTGAGTACATCCAGTTACTCATAAAGAGGAGATTGAGGCACAACAAATGACAACTACATTGCTATAGAAACAGAATTTCCCAGGTTTTATAAATTGCATATAGCTTTAAAATGGCATATTCCTATAAAATAGGAAGTTCAAAAATTCCAGTGCTTTCATTTAAACAATTATCAGTTAGACAGTGATCAGTGTGTACAGTTAATGAACATGGAGTACATCCATGTTAGCTGCAAAATTTCTAATTCATTGCAGAATTGGGAGTATTTTGCACAGACTAAATCCAAAGAACAAAAATGCCTACATTTGCCCAGTCTTTGCAAGATGTTTCTTAAGTATCCTGCTAGGATTCAGGAAATTTGTCAAAATGATCAAACGTAGGCCAAGCTAATAAGCAATGTTAAATTTGTCCAGCATTATCTCTTGGCATAAGTGACGACAAGTGTGCAGGTTATGGAAATATATTAAGAGGGCCTCACCTTTACCATGTCAGGTTGATAAATGTTTGTAGAGACAGGGATTGGGAAGCTTGTTTTAGCCAGATGGACACTTTTTGGAAATATTTAAAACATGGAGGCTTTCTCCAACCACAACACTAAAATATAGTTCAGGTAAAGCTGTGTCGAGACAAGCTTTTCCACTAATGAGAAGCCTGCATAGAGGTGGGCTGAAGGTTGGCAGCACATTTAGGCTGGCTTCTCTGGCCCAGGTCAAAGCAATTAGCATTATGAAGAAGGCTCAAGTCATTTATATAGCACAGGGCAAAGAATGGTAAGATGTCAGCGAAATGTCAAAGACTGAGTTTCACCTGAGGCACTGATGGGTATATGATGAATCCTGTCAATCAGAACATCTGTCTGGAAAGCCAACCAAGACATGAAAGCAAAAGCAGTGCTATCTAAAATGTGTTGATAATGGCCAAAATCCTATTTACTTACACTCACCAGAGTAACACCATCTCACTGCCAAATTGTCATAAGTTAAGGAGGCCAGTGTTTCCCAGCCTTTGGTTTTTGAACTTCAGTTCCCAGAAGCATAAATCAATGTACTGACTTAGGCTTCTGGGAATTAAAGTCCCACTGTGGGATGTGGGCCCCACATTGGAAACCACTGGTGTAGGCATTTGCTGCTGCATGCTGTGTCCCACGATTAGAGAGTCCTAAGGCTTCCCTGGAATCTCCTGGGCTCATATTTTCAAAGTACTATTTGTATTGCATTAATTGCAGCCACATGATAAACATTTATTTATTTAATCACATTTGTATTGCCGCCCTCTCACCTAGGCGACTCCATACTGTAATCATGTTTACAGTATTTCAATTTAAAATCTGTGAATAACAGGAGCTGGGAGAGCTGCCTTTTCTGGTGTTTGGAGATCAAACCTAAAGCAGTTCTGCGTTTTGTGCAGAGGTGGGCACACTGCAGCCCTCTAGACCAGGGGTCTCCAACCACTGGGCCTTGGACTGGTACCAGGCCATGGGCTGTCCTGAACTGGGTTGCGGGGGTGGGTGGCACTGGGAGCCCTGATGGCAGCCTTCTGCCCTCAACATGCTCCACCGAGTCTGCCCAACAAAGAGAGCGAGAACACGGGCTTCAGACACAGCAGATAGGCAGGTGTCTGGGGCCCTGTGTCATGCTAGGCCCATGGTGGGGAGATAATTTACTGGGATGGATGGGCGCACACTGCTGCTCAAAGCCCATGCCTTAAAGGGAAACACCACCTTGGCATTTTCTGCTTCAGTTCCTTTCGCCACCCTCCGCTCTGCTCTGTGGGAGAAAGTCCGAAGCACTTCTAGCAACTTTGGCAGCTTCTCCTGAAGCTGGCCAAAGATCCGCAGACTTTCTCCCATGGAGAAAAGTGGAGACTGGCAAGAGGAATCAAAGCGGAAAATGCCGAGGTGGTGTTTCCCTTCAAGGTATGGGCTTTGAGCAGCAGCATACGCGCATCCATCCCGGTAAATTTTCTCCCCACCATGGGGCTGCTCCATGCTGTTTAACTATAGAGGGGCTCTGCCCCTGCCTGTGTGCAGTGTGATACCTCACTTTATCTTATTTTATTATGTGCTGGCACCGTCCAATCCCACAACCACCACTTACCGGTCTGTGGAAAAATTGTTTAGCATGAAACCAGTCCATGGTGCAAAAAAGGTTGGCGACCCCTGCTCTAGATGACCATAGAACTCCATTTCTCCTCACCTTTAGCCAGCATACCCAAGGTTGGGAATTATACCAGAACAATTTTAGGAGATCCATGCCTTCCCCAACTATTGCTGTACCCTATTGGCCCATACCTGTTAACCTTCCCAGATTGGCCGGGATTTCCCGTTTTTCGGCACCGATTTTTGCCATTTCCCGCCCGGAGCTGCCGAAACCCCGGAATTTGGCAGCGGAGGAAAGGTGTTACTGTGCATCCCTTCTGCACAGCTCACTTCTACACATGCGTAGAAGGCTTTTACGCATGCATAGAACCCTTCTACGCTTGCGTAGAACCCTTCTACACATGCGTAGAAGCGAGCTGTGCAGAAGGGGATCGTAGAAGCCTTCTACGCATGTGTAAAAGCCTTCTACGCATGTGTAAAAGCCTTCTACGCATGCGTAGAAGTGAGCTGCGCAGAACTGCGGTTGACAGGTATGCATTGGCCAGCAATACATCAGCCCCAAGGAATCTGTTTTGAGCTTGCATTTTATAACTTAGACTTCGAACTCTATCACCTCCTGAGAACAGGAGAGATGCAGTCTAACCATATGATACACCAGCCCTTTCTTAGCAGTGACACTGCATGAGTCAGAGAAGAGTTTAACAGGAAAACCGCCAAGCACGTAAAATAAAAGTTACACATCTAACACACCACATATTACCATACACCTTCCTGTTGTTCTTCTCTTACCGTTAGAGGCTTCAATTTCTTTTCCCTTGTGTGAAGATGTGA
The DNA here is from genome assembly GCA_035047305.1 of Bradypodion pumilum. NCBI lineage: Eukaryota > Metazoa > Chordata > Lepidosauria > Squamata > Chamaeleonidae > Bradypodion > Bradypodion pumilum. Next base: position 7,408,683 of record JAWDJD010000009.1, on the reverse strand, counting down.
GTTCACACCCATGAATCTGACCACAGGTCTTTCAAAGGATTCCAACATATGTTTCACAAATTCTGTTTTCCAAACTTTTGTAACGATTCTGTGTTGCCAGGTTGATCCTGACTCCTGGCACCCCTTTTCAGGGTTTCATAGATATAGAGTTCTCAGAATTGGGCTTCCACTCTGGGGGCTCTCTAGGTTTCTGCAGCCTATGTAGTCTGGCTGCACTCTTAAGGGGCACGGCAAGGAATCGAACACCTGACTGTTGGTTTCACAACCAGGGGGAACCAAACTCATTGCGTTATGTTCATAGCATCTCCTTCAAAATACTAAAGCTTGACTAGTTAACCATTCCTGCAATGAAAAAAAAATCAAAAATAATAATGTGGATAACTAATTATTTATCTTCCCTAACCTCTAAAATCTGCTCCCTAAGGCAGTCACTTCACCTCACCTGATGGGGTGCCGGCCCTACTGTTCCCCAATGTGTGATACTTTAAATATCAAACACAGCTCTTTGAACTGTGCTTGGGAACATGGCATTATACTAGAACCACAGGCCCACCTGGTGTAATACTGTTTTAATTGTCTCAGCCCTTCTTCTTCAGGTGCTGTATCTGATTCCAAATATTGGCTATCATCATGGCAATCAGCCATGAAAATTCTCCTGAGAATATTATACAATGATCTTCAATATGCCTTCCACATCACAGCGTGACACCTGTACCACTGATCCAGTTCCATGGGTCATTTTCTGGTCTTCAGCCCTTTTGGCACACAAAGTCCTCATCAGCCCCAGGCCAGTATTGATAAAGCTGCTGCCCCCCCCCATCAAAGTGGGATTTAATCCACTTGGGGACCATCACCCTTCCCTGTGGACTTCACCACCCAAGGCCATTTGTTCTCATGATTGTCAGGTTCATACCTGTCAAGTTCCCCGTATTGGCCGGGATTACCCCGTAATTCCGCGCCATTTTTCTCCATTTCCCGCCCGGAGCTGCCGCTACCACGTAATTTGGCAGCGGGGGAAAGGAGTTATTGCGCATCCCTTCTGCGCAGGTCCTTTCTACACATGCATAGAACCCTTCTACGCATGCAAAGAAGGCTTCTGTGCAGAAGGGGATGCGTAGAAGCTTTTTACGCATGCGTAAAAGTGACCTGCGCAGAAACGTTCTGCGCAGGTCCCGTAATCTCCGGAGCTGTGCTTGACAGGTATGGTCAGGTTATTTAACCACTGCCTGATGATAGCGTTGAGTTGCTGGCAACAGGGTCTACTCTATTACCATAGCAGGATAACCTGGTCAGACCTAGTGCCTCAGCCCTATGAAACCATAAACAATAGTTCTGTGCATCAGGACATCTTGATTATGACATCATTTAGATAACTATACACTCTTTGACTTATTTTATTATTTATTAGTTGGTTGAGGGTTGGAGTCCCAAAATGCAAGAACAACATGCTCAAGTGGGGGCTGCTGGCAGAAAACAGTACGCTGTGTGAATATGGGGAGATACAGAATCCAGCTCATTTACTAGTCTGCCGATTACTACCAGAGACATACACTGATAAGAACTTAATTTTTGCCAACAACAAAGCCAAGGAAGTGGCTTCATTTTGCCAGTCCAGAGATTGATTGGGATACGAAAGAAGAAGAAATATTTTTTTATTAGTCACATGTATACTTTATGTTTCCTAATAACCTTGGTGGGACAGAGAAAAATGACTGCTCCAAAGTCAGACAATGGACTTCATGGGAACTTGAAGCAATATCTTCCACATCTCAGTCCTGTATCTCAACTACCCAACAGTGTTGGATCTGCAGTAATTCTTACCTAAAGAAATGGGGCATAATAGATGGGAGGTAAATCATGGAGACCTGGTAATTTTAATGGAACTGGAGAGAGAATCACTTCAGCGCATTGGTTCCTGAACCTTGAACCCCAGATGTTCTTGGACTAAGACTCCCAGGAGACTTCACCATTGGCTGTGTTGGCCAAGATTTCTGGAAGCTTTGGTCCAAAAACCTCTGGGGGGACCCAAGACTGGGAGCCACTGCTTTAGAGAACTAAGGCACTGTCTGGCTGCAGTAGTTACAGAATTGTAGGTCTCTGCCTCTCTCACACTCTCTGCCTTTCTCACTCTCTCTGAAGCAAATTTAAGAGCTGCTGGCATGTCCTTTCCTTGTTTTTCCTGTAAGGAAAATTAGCATGATTAAATTTTGGTTCCGGGTACTTTGTCTGAACTCTGTAGGATCCATCTGCAGCAAATTCCAAAAATAGTTCTGGAATATGCCGCAGACTGCAATGCTACCTCTGCCAGCTACACAGCCCAGGGAAGATTGGATAGCGCATTTTCCTCTGTGATCCCACTTCTGGCCACAGAGCTCCGGGGAACCTGATGAAGGGGAAGAGGAGAAGACAGTCAGATGGGGCAGATTTGTAAAGAGCAGTGCCGTCGAACTGCTGAAAATTGACCTAAGCAATATAAATGCAAGAGACAGCTTTTAAAATTGTGGCTCCCTTTCTAGTCCCTTTCTAGTCTGGCTTAGTGGTTAAGATGCTGAACTTGACGGCTGGAAGGTCGGCAGGTCAGCAGTTTGAGACCCAGGTGCTGCATGATGGAGTGAGCTCCCATTTCTGTCCCAGCTCCTGCCAACCTAGCAGTTCAAAAGCAAGTAGATAAATAGGGACCACTTTGGTGGGAAGGTAAACAGTGTTCCGTGCACTCCGGTGTCTAGTCATGCCTGCTATATGTCCATGAAAATGTCTGCAGATGCAGACAGTGCTGGCTCTTTGGTTATAAACAGAGATGAGCACAGAACCTTAGAGTCAGATACAACTGGCTTTCGAGCAAGGGTGACCTTGACCTTTACCTTTTAGTCCTGAGCTGATCCTAAAGGTGCTTGCTGAGTCTCAGCTCAAATCCTGATAGAGTGTGAGTATTAGATTAGATTAGATTTATTAGATTTATACTGCCGCCCGCTTGCCGTAGCAACTCAGGGCGGCTTACAGACAAATAAAATATAACATAATTAAAAACAACTTTAAGCAACCTATATAAGCCAGGGGAGGCAGCTCCCGCCATGGCACCCCACACTTGCTGGGCTAACCAGGTCTTCAGGCCCTTCCTAAATGCTGGGAAATCTAATTGTAGGTGGAGGTCAGTTGGCAGGAGGTCAGTTGGCAGCCACCAAAAAGGCCCTCCGTCTAGTGCTAGAGAGGTGCACCTCTCTAGCAGTCGAAACCCTTAGAGAGCCCTTCTGGTCCGCTCTGGTGGGACGGGCTGATGTCCTTGGGGTGATGCGGTCTCTTAAGTGGAGGAGGGAGGGATAAATTATTCCTGGGACACCTACCCCAACTGGTCTAAGTCCTCCTGGGAATTATTGGCTGACCTCTGTGTCTCTCCAGGATATAACTTTCTTTTCCTCTCTTTTTTCCAATGTAATCTATAGATAATGGGCATAGGGTTGAGCGGGCTGCGGAGGATGGTGGAGGATAAAGGGTGTCTGGTGTGCAGTGGTCCATGGGGTTGCAAAGTGTTGGACTTGACTATGTGACTGAACAAAAACTCCCTTTTCCCAAATCTCAGGCCTTCTGCTTTTCAGAATTGGGAAAGTTAATTTTTATGGTTACATTACTTTGTCCTCATGATCTTGGGTGATTCTGGACACCGCCGTATCAGAAAGTAACCTTTTCAAACTCTGGTTTGAGATGTTTTCTTAATTCAACCTCTTTTTCAGCTCTTAACAGCCTCCTTTCCCCATCTTGCCCTGCTTTCCTGCCACCCATCTACCCACCCCATCTACCGGTGGAATATTTTGCCTGCATGTCAGCAAGGAACTGATATGGACTCCAATCCACGTCTACAAAAGGCATGTGCAGATTTTAAGCAAAAAGATAAGCATTACCATAGGACAGTGATGGTGAACCTTGGTACTCCAGGTGTTCTTGGACTTCAATTCCCAGAAGCCCAAGTCTCTGTGAATCCACACGTGTGGGTTTACTATGTGTACACATCATAAACCCATTTGTGTGGATTCACAGAGACATGGGCTTTTGGGAATTGAAGTCCAAGAACACCTGGAGTGTCAAGGATCGCCATCACTGCCATAGGATGTTCTCGGCTTCTTAGGTGCCCATTCTGAGCAGATATGATCCCATCCAGAAACCAGGATCTTCAGGAGAATGCTTTTGGCTCACAGATGTGAAAAGTTTTTGTATTGCATGGCATCCAGACAATGTTTCCTCAGAGTTGTCCTGCTCTCAGTAATTTTAATAAAGGATGCCAACATTGTTGTTTTAAATCTGGCCCTTTAAACCAGGTGTGCCAAAACTATGGCCTGTGGGCTGGATTGCCGCCAGCACTGGAAGTGCCATAAACACCATGTTTTCATGCCGCAACATGGTGAAAACTTCGCGAAAATGTTTTTAAAAATGGCATGAAAATGCTTTTACCTCACTTCCTCCTCCATGGGAAGTGTCAGAGGCAGGAAAAACACCTGGAAATGCAGTGAAAATTCACGTGCCATTGCTACTGCCAGGAGGAACCACGTGACCGGCCCACTCAGCTGTTTGAGGGAGCGTGGTCAGGCCCCTGGCAAGAAAAGTTTGGGCACCCTTGCTTTGAACCCTTTGACTCAGTTTCCAAAATAAGTGCTCAAGGGAGGTTTGAGTTCCAGAATGGCATATGCGGGAGGTTTGCAGCCATCAAAAGCTGCTTCTGGACTCAACATCTGGTATTCTGAGGGGGCTAATGAGCCCTTCAATATATCAGATATTTGAATTAAACATCTGTGCCTCTGCAGAGGGCCAGGGTGAGTGGAAATATTCCCTCCCCCACTGGGCAGCACTGGATCATTGTAAGGTAAAGGTTTCCCTTGCTCAAAAGCCAGTCATATCCGACTCTAGGGTGCAGTGCTCATCTCTGTTTCTAAGCCGAAGAGCCAGCGCTGTCTGCTTCTGCAGACGTTTCCGTAGTCATGTGGCAGGCATGACTAGACACCAGAGCGCACAGAACGCTGTTACCTTCCCACCGAAGTGGTCCCTATTTATCTACTTGCAATTTCTTGCTTTCGAACTGCTAGGTTGGCAGGAGCTGGGATGAAGACGGGAGCTCATTTCCGTCCTGCAGTACTCGGGAATCGAACTGCTGACCTTCCGCTTCCCAGTCAGCGTCTTAGCGACTTGAGCCACTGCAGTTCCCTAGGTCTGGATCCTCGAGGAGGGTAAAAACAAATTCCCTTCATTTCCTTCTTTTATTGGCAGTCAAAACAGCAGCTGAGATATTTTTCGATTGGCAATAAAAGAGAAAAACAGAGAGGGGAAATTACCCTCTTGAACACTACAGGAGCACTACAACCACCAGCTAGGAGGGGGAGAAATTAATTACAGTTTCCCTGCCCCTCTGCAGAGCGGCAGGGAAAGTATTTCCTTTGTTCATATGATGAAGTGACCTATCAAAGGTTGTTTGGGGTGGGGATGGGCTACGTGCTATTTAAGGGGCAGTCTGAACTTGCTCTTAGCCTGATTATGTTAACAGAGTTTACTTTTTCAATTGGATATTTGCTACCTTAAGTATATTTGTTGGTTGACTGATAGGCTAGAAGTGGAAGAGCACACAAGAAAATGATTCAAACCAATAGATGATTGCCTGAACATCATTCAAGCTACTTCATGGCCAAATGGGGTTTTTAATCTAAGTCTCTTGGTGAATTCTAGTCCAGTACTTCTACTGTTCCTGAGGGCAGCAGACTGGTTTAGGGGTAAGGTAAAGGTAAAGGTTGCCCTTGCTTGAAAGCTAGTTGTATCTGACTCTAGGGTTCAGTGCTCATCTCTTTTTATATAACCATCTGTTTATATAGTCTGCATCTGCAGACATTTCCGTGGACATGTGGCAGGCATGACTAGGCACCGGAGTGCACAGAACACTGTTTAACTTCCCACAAAAGTGGTACTTACTTATCTACTTGCAATTTCTTGCTTTTGAGCTACTAGGTTGGCAGGATGTGTGGCGGGTTACCGATTCTCTTCAACATCTCCTGTCTGACGCACTTGCCTAGTCACGCTGCCTGGTGGAATCACATCTAGTAAATGTGGCCAAGATTCTGTTTCACATAAATGTTCTTCATAGTCAGATGAGCTCCCTTAGGACATGCTGGAAGATGAGCTACAGCCTGGTCGCTTCAAAACATAACCGATCATCTCTGAATGTAGCTGGAGAATGCTGGAGAATTTTCTTATCACCATCTCAGCAGCTGGCATACATTGTACGCACACGTTCCCCATCCATCCTCCCTAGGTTAGCCTATGCTGTGTTACATCTGTGGGAGAAATTCATCTTTTTGAAATCTCCTTTGCTTGTCAGCGCAGCAGAGGTCGGTACTACTAGCTGTGTCTTTTATTAATGTAACCTGCTGTCTTTACACCGAAACAAGATTATCTTGCTTTTGTCCAGTCTGTTTCCACGCAGGGCTTTTTTTTGGCAGGAGCCTGATCCCTGCATAAAAGTGATGGAAGATATGGTTCAGATTAGGAAATATTTGTGGTCCATCACTTTTTACAGCGGAATATCTTCAAAGTTTTAATAGATGACATACTTCCAAGCAGTCATGTCAATGGGAGGATATAACAGACTATAAGTGCTCCCCCCCCACACACACACATACAAAATGCTTCTTTAATAATTAAAAAAGCTCTGTTTATAAAGGGAGGGTTAAGGGTTGTGACCAGGGACTGTGGTGGCTTAGCGGTTAAGACACTGAATTTAACGACTGGGAGGCCAGCAAGTCAGCAGTTCGAGACCCGAGTGCCGCACGACGGAGTGAGCTCCTGTCGTCTGTCTCAGCTCCTGTCATCCCAGCAGTTCGAAAGCAAGAAATTGCAAGTTGATAAATAGGGACCACTTTGGTGGGAAGGCTACAGCGTTCTGTGCACTCCGGTGTCTAGTCATGTATGCCACATGACCAGGGAAATGTCTGCAGACCCAGACAACACTGGCTCTTTGGCTATAAATGGAGATGAGCACTGAACCCTAAAGTCGGATACGACTGGCTTTCAAGCAAGGGTGACCTAATGGTTCTGAAGTGTGTTTTGTTTTAATTACTATTACTATTCTGGGAGTCACCAGCTACAATCACATGTAAAAGGGATAGGATTAAGGAATTCTTAGCCCAGGAATTCATTTTGCTGGAAGGGAGCAAAGAGAGTTTACTTTTTCTCTTTACTTTACTTCAAGTAGTAAAGGTAAGGATCTCTCTTGCTCGAAGGCCAGTCGTGTCTGATCATAGGGACTCATCTCTATTTACACCTGATGATCAGGGCTTCTGGGAATTGAAGTTCAAGAACATCTGGAGAGCCAAGTTTGAGGACCTATGTCAATGTAGGCAAACCTATGGCATGTGTGCCAGAGGTGGCATGCAGAGCTCTCTCTGTGGGTACACACAACATCACGGGCAAGCCCAGCACCTCACCTCACCGCCGGCACCAATGGCAATGCACTTCCCTACCCATCCCTCTTCCTCTGCCACCCCGGAGGTGGTGGCAGCAGAGACAAGGTGAGGCAACCAGACACCCTCCACCCATCCTTCCTAGGAAGCGGAGGAAGAGACACGCAGGGAGGCGTGCACGCATACCCACTTGACATCAGCAGCACGCCTCAAGTGTGTGCATATGCACCCACATGATATCGCCAGAGGCACGCCACAATGTCACATAGGTGCATGGTCACACTGCCACTGCCTACTCCTTGGGCACTTTGTCTCTAAAAGTTTCGCCATCACTGACTTATGCTCTAGAACACCTATCATCCCTCCACATCAGCCTCTCTGACTCATCCCAACATAAGTTGTAGACCAATAACATCTGTCAATAAATGAGTGAAGAACAGGAAGATGGCCAAAATCTGGAATGGATATGGCACTTGAAGAAGAAGAATAACAACTGGATGATGCTGCGGCACATCTTTACCTCTGTCAAAAGTTGTTGGTTTTGGAGGCCAGGCATTTGGGTTAGTTGAATTCCTCGATCTGATTAAATTAAGCATTTATTGGTCTTCTGAGCAGGAGGATGGAGGGCCGAACAATGTATCTGAACAGCTGAGCAGAGCTAAAGGCAGGTTTGGTTTGGAGGATGTTTTCAAAGTTTAGGACACTCACCCGCTCTTCACCACATAAATCACAGTGCAAACTGTGTGATTATACCCAGCAGGGAAATAGACTGTGTGTTTATGGGGCTCTTCGCCGAGCACTTAGGAATAATCTGATATAAACCAGCAGGGGAGGAGAGTAATGACAACTTCAAATTAGTTTAATGAATGTTTACATTAAATGGAGAAGGGGGAAAACTGGCTTTCTTACAAACCTGCAAACACAATGTGACAGTTTTCTTTCTAGATGAGAAAATTTTACTCTTATTTAAAGAAAAAAACAGGAGGGGAAAGGAATGGCCATGTGGAATTTAACTCTTTAAGGACTGTGCAAATATCTTGTTGTAAGCCGAGCACCAACTCACAGCAAGAGGCTGGCAGGAACACAAGAAATTGAAAGAGTAGAGAAAATTGTCTCTTTGGGGAGTATTTAAAATGAAAAGTGGGATCCTGAGGTAGAGATTAAAATATGAATGGAAAAAGCAAGATCCACCTTCATAAAAATGTGACATTTGTTATGTAGTAGAGATCTAAATCTCACTACAAAGATCTGAATAGTGGGATGTTATTTATTTGTTTTGTTCAACTTTTATCGCCGCCCCCTTGCCAAGTTGACTCCGGGCAGCTTACAGTCTAACCAATAAGGATGCTAAAATATAAAAGTTTGGACATTGACTAAAGCCTCTGGGTGCAATTCCAGGTGCTGGTGATGACCTTTTAAGCCCTACCTGGTAGTGGGCTAGGATACCTAAGAGATCGCGTCACCCCAAGAATGTCTGTCAGTCCAACTAGAGCGGACCGGAGGGGCTCCCTAACTGTACCATCGGCTAGAGGGGCTCGCCTGTCTAGCACAAGAAGGAGGGTCTTCTCTGTGTGCCCTATGGAACCTCCTGCCAACAGACTTAAGGCTTTAGTCAGAATTGCTGCCCTTTAGGAAACTACTTAAAACCTGGCTGGCAGGGCAGGTGTGGGGCACTGATGGGGAGGTGCCCCCCCCCGCCCATTGGCTTGTTTAAACTGTCTCTCTTCTGCAGACGGGGTGGGTGGGTTTTTTACTGGGTGGGTTTTTAATGGGTTAGCTTTTAAATGGTTTTAGCATTTTGGTGTCTTGCACGAAAGACAAGAAGGAGCCGCAGTAAGGGCTAAAACACAACTTTATTGCATGGTAGTCAGAGTGAACATGGAGCTAATAGTGGACCAAACAGCACTATTTATAGCACACTGTAGATGATACTGCTATTGGCGAACAGGTACGTGATATTGCTACTGGTGCGAGCATCTGCAAAGGTGGTGATACTGCTATTGGCGCGAGCAGTATTGTCCTTAACATCTTGTTACAATGAGTCATTGATTGCTTACAAAGGATACAATAGTTGGATGGAATTGGTGGATACAATCAGTTAAAGAGTACTTGCCACATTTTATTCAGTACATAACAAGTATGGAGGTTGTTATGTTTTTATGTGTGGTTGTAAGCCACCCGGAGTTGCTCCAGCAAGGGGGCGGCAATGCAAATTTTAAATTAAATAAATAATTAAAGCATCTGAAAAGAGAATCAAAGTTTTTGAAATGTGGATCTACAGACACATGGGTTGACCATGTGACGCATGTAGAAGTGTTGTGCCGGATGGATAAAGAACAAGAACGGTTGAAGACCATTAAGCAAAGAAAGCTTCAATACCTTGGCCATATCATGAGGAACGACATGAAATATAGAATACTTCAACTCGCTATACAGCCTTTTTAAAACTCCATATCACAATTGCAGTTATACAAACTGCAAGTAAAGCATCGCATGTTACATTTTGCATTTTTAATAATTTCATGTCACCATCTTATGGGTGAAATATGACCCCTCTCTCATCCCTGCCTCCAGATTAATGTAGAGCAGTTGCTCTCTTCAAATCCTTGGGGTGTCATGTTAGGGCAGACAGCCTCTCTAAGGTTCTGGTAACTATCTATCTCCTCACAACTGGTTATGGCTTTGTTGTTATCCAGGACATTGGAAATATCACCAATGTGTAGTTTTAGCAAAAGCTTTAGGTTTTCTCTCTCTCGATACTGTCCTTAGATAAACGTCTCAGGTACTGAACAGAAAGTGTCCAGATTCAGTACAACAATGGAAGCAATTGCCTCTGGAATTGGTGAACTCTCCAATGCTGGAGGCATTCAAGAGAAAATCCGAACACCATCTAGCAAATCTCCTTTGATTTGGATTCTTGCACTGAGCAGGAGGTTGCACTCAATGGCCTAAAAAGCCCCTTCCAACTCAGTTATTCTATGATTCCATGTATCTTTTTCAGAAGCTTCTAACTCTGCAATAAGCTGCAGCATTCATTCATTCATTCATTATTCTTCTTGTGCTATATCCGATTCTGATTATTGGCGATCATCTTGGTGATCAGCCATGAAGACTATCCTGAGAATATAATGTCGTGGCCTTTCATCTGCCTTCTGCATCACAGTGTGACCCCAGTACCACTGATCCAGCTTTGCGAGTAACTTTCTTCTGGTCCTGAGCCCTTTTGGCATGCAAAGTCCTCCTTGGCCACAGGCCAGTATTGATGAAGCTGCTGCCCTTCATCAAGATGGACTCAAGTGGGATTTAATCCACTTGGGGACAATCACCCTTCCCTGTGGGCTTTGCCAAAGCCGCTAGTCCTCAGGGTTGTCAGGTTAATTAACTGCCAACCGACGTTGAGTCGTTGGCTGTATGGTTTACTCTATTACCATAGCAGTATAGCCTGGCCAGATTTCATTCGCTCAGCAAATAAAAATATCAAATAATTCTAACACTCAATAGTCCCGTTTTGGCTACAGTCCTGATGTCATATGCACCAACTGAGTTCACTATACGAGAAGCAATGTACAATGTCCCAACAACTTTTATCTCCTTCTTAGCATTTTGCACCTTCCTTTCATTATGGCTGTTAGATGTCTTATTGATTTGTCAAATGCTTTCCTGCAGTCTCTTAGAGATTGTAACATTCCATTAATTATTATCAATATTTGGAGTACATGATTCAAAACCTATCGAAGGGAACATCATTTCATGAACAAAGAAGCCATCATTTCTCTCCCTCTCACCCACCCATCACTTTCTTCCATTTAAACCAATTTAGAAACACTTGGCATCTGTGTCAATCAGTCATTCATATTCATAATTATTCATAATTATATGTACATGAAGGATGCCGTGTTAGATTATTTATATGTCCTGTTACACTTAAAATGGGCTTATTCTCTGCTAATGAGAACTAAGCTATTGTCAACAATGAATGAAACTTGCTGGAACAGATTTCCTTTTATTAATTAGAAAGGGAGAAAATGGTTTTTGTGGAACTTTCTAAGTTTGAAGGTTGTGTCCATAAATATACCATGCTTTTTCTTCTTCATGGACATCATCCTGAAAGCCAGGGAAAGTTCACATGCAAAATTTCACTTTTGTATTATTATTTTTTGTCCCCTACATCAACAACCTTCTCTGCTCAAGTGCTATAAATATTAGGAAAGTTGTTCAGAGCAGGAGTTCTCAACCTTTTTAAGCTGGGGGCCTGGTCATGCTCCCTCAGACAGTTTTGGGGGCTGGATGGTCATTTTGCAATTCCTCCACCACATGGCACTTCCTGGTGTGGTGGAGCCTGTGGGGGGGACACATGAAATGGTGCCGTGGGCTGCAGGTTGAGAGTCCCTGGTTTAGAGAAATCACTAGGGATGGGATTTTTGCTGTCATTTTGCAGTCACAAAGAAGGTGTCTTGACCAGTACTTTAGGCTTCTGGCTGCAGAGCCAAAGGTTGGGAGTTTGATTCCCTACTATGTCTCCCAGGAGACAAGCCAGCTTGTGTTATCATGGGTAAACTGCACATTCCCAGGACACCCCCAGGAAAAGCAAATGGTAAACCACTTCTGAGTACTCTCTACCTACAAAACCTTGGAAAGAGTTGCTATAAATCCAAATTTACTTGATGGCAGGAAGTTAATAATTCTGTTTGCTGGAGCATCACTTCCAGAATAATTCATCATTGGCTGTGTTAGCCAGGACTCATGGAAGCTGCAATCCAAAAGGCCACTGATAAGGTCCACTTTGCCTACTCATGATACGATTTGATAAAGGGTCGTCTGCAATGAGGGCTGCAGTGAATCAGTGGTTAAGAAGCTCATCTTGTTACCTGGAAGGCTGGCAAGTTGGCAGTTCGAGACCTGGGTACTGCATGATGTATTGAGCGCCCTTCTATGTCCCAGCTCTTGGGGACATGAAAGGAGCCTCATTTGGGCGTTTCCTGAGTGGAGTTTCTTCTACAAAAATCCTCTCAACCCAGAATAATTTCTGACACGAAATTATTATTATCTGCATAGAAAAGGCTGCAGTTGCTTAGTGGTTAAGATGTTGAGCTTGACAACTGGAAGGTCGGCAGGTCAGCAGTTCAAGACCTGAGTGCTGTGTGATGGAGTGAGCTTCCGTCATCTGTCCCAGCGCCTGCCAACCTAGCCGTTCGAAAGCAAGAAATTGCAAAGAGACAGACACCACTTCATCAGAAAAGGTAACAGTGTTCCATGCACTCCATCATCTAGCTATGCCTGCCACATGGCCACGGAAATGTCCCCATATGCATAAAGTGTTGGCTCTTTGGCTGTAAGTGGAAATGAGTGCCACCTCTTAGAATCAGACATGACTGGCTTTTGATCAAGGGAGACCTTTCCCTTTTCATCTGTATGGACCTATTGTGAAAAGATTCCTGTTGTGATCCAGACTGTTTTTTGATAAACAAGATACAGTGGAACCTCAGTTAACAAAAGCCTCGGTTAACATAAAAGTCACATAACGAAAGGAAATCCATAGAAAATAGAGGCTCGGTTTATAGATATATATATTTTTGAATGGACTGATTGGTTTTCAATGCATTCCTATGGGACTCTGCATTTTGGTTAATGTATTTTGGTTTTCAGTGCATTCCTATGGGAAATTGCATTCAACACATTCCTATGGGAAATTCAGTTAAAGTAATTTTCGCTGTAAGAAACCTCCCGGAGAACGCATGAATTACGTTAACTGCGGTTCCACTGTAGCATGCAAGTAGACCTTCTGTCCATGACAGTGGGCTTTGTGAGAACATCTGTGCCGGAGAAGATAATTCAGGATGTTGGTTCCAGCCTAGAGAGCCAAATGAACATAGTCAGAGAGAGATGCCTGATTTTAGGATTCACAAATAGTTCGGTTTGCCTTGGCTGAAGAGGATAACCGTTAAAAACTGTTCTTCAGGAGGAATTTCCACCAGTGCCATTTGTGAATGTCATTTTTTTCTCCTCGCCACCATAATTTGGAAGACAGCTTCATTAGCGATAAGAACAACGTATCCGGGCAGGATATAGTGAGCAGCCATCTCAAGGGGCTGCATTTTTCCTTTCCAATTTAGTTTACTAAATTAAGCTATAACATGCCGACTCAGAATGACAAAATGTGCCTCTATATGCAAATGTGCTCCGCAGAGTGATGTGTCACCGTCCTTTTGTCCTCTCTTTGGCAATGCATCACATTCAGCATCTATTAAATTCATAAAAGTTGCGAGAAATGCTTGCCACCTCAATCAGCCGCAGTGTATAGATTCACCTTTCGGGGGCTCCGTGTCGCCTGGCGAGGTGACCACCATTGTGTTGTTACATCAAGGATGCAGGATTTGCTGGCAAAAGCATAGGGCCTGGACTGAAATAACAAGCGGAGGTCATTGGGGTGCTGAGCAAGCTCTTTGGAGATTTGTCTTAGAGAATTTGATTCCAGGATTCCCTCAGGAAAGGGAATACCTTAGTCGGCAGTAACAGGATGCTAAAGTTCCCTTTGGCTTCCTCTCTTATACTTCGTAGAGTTTTCTTCTTCTTCCGTGTCTAGGTCAGACATGAAACTGCCAAAATGAAGGCACCATTTGGAGAGTTCATTCCGCAGTTCCTTTCGCTTGACCTAGTGTGAGAAAGATTAGCCGGCAACACAAGGTTTTCGTTAACCAGGCTACTCCCAATTGTGGTTCAAAAATACCATTAAATGGATGGTAAGGTAAAGGTAATGGTAAAGGACTGCAGTGGCTCAAGTGGTTAAGACGCTGACTGGGAGGCGGAAGGTCAGCAGATCGATTCCCGAGTACTGCAGGACGGTATGAGCCCCCGTTTTTGTCCCAGCTCCTGCCAACCTAGCAGATGGAAAGCAAGACATTGCAAGGAGATAAATAGGGACCACTTCAGTGGGAAGGTAACAGCGTTCCGTGCGCTCCCGTGTCTAGTCATGCCTGCCACATGATTACGGAAACATCTGCAGCAGCAGACAGCGCTGGCTCTTTGGCTTTGAAACAGAGATGAGCACTGCACCCTAAAGTCGGATATGACTGGTTTTTGAGCAAGGGAAACCTTTACCTTTAAAGATCGCCCTTGCTCTAAAGCCAGTCATATCCGACTCTAGGGTTCACTGCTCATCTCTGTTTATAGCCATAGACCCAGCGCTGTCTGCTTCTGCAGACGTTTCCGTAGACATGGCAGGCATGACTAGATACCAGAGCGCACGGAATACTATTTACCTTCCCACCAAAGTGGTGCCTATTTATCAAGTTGCAAATTCTTGCTTTCAAACTGCGAGGTTGGCAAGAGCTGGGACAGAGACGGAAGCTCACTCCGTCATGCAGCACTCGGGTCTCAAACTGCTGAACTGCCAACCTTCCAGTTGTCAAGTTCATTGTCTTAACCACTGAGCCACCCTAGTCCCTGCACTCCGCTTAAAGAGACCTTCAAAATCATATGTTGGTTGTGATGTTATTGGAGCTAGTTAGGAGTCCAATCCCACATGTTTTTAGATTCTGGATTTAAGTTAGTCATGACTAGCATGTCTCACTGACTTTATCGGAATGCAATTTCATGACATCTGTGCCGGACCTTTTTCACACAGCCACAGTAGCCTTCAAATATTACACTGCACAACAACAAGTTTGCTAATGGGAATAATGTGATTTACATGATGTCGAGTGTGTTGATGCCAAATCTAAACTCAAAGTTTGCCCATCACTTACAGATTTTAAGGCGTGCTATAGCTGTTCAATTGGTGGGTCATTAGTAATGTATTTTTACATGGGAACTTTATAACAGCTGAACCACATCCCCTGGTGGCATGCATGTTCCACCAGTGGCTGGGCATGTCCTGGCAAGTCAGTGAGCTGATGTCAGAAATAGGTCTATAAGGCGGGATGGACCAAGGGCTTGTCTTTAATGCGAAACCATCTTATTGGATAGTATAGCTAGGCCATAGTAAGTCTGCTCTGAGCTAAAGATGAGTAGGCACAGCTGTGTTGATAAACAGGACAATTTTGCTACATTTGTGGCAAATATACATACTCTGTGTGATCAAAGCAATAACCTAATCAAGAGGGTGAGATTTGCTAACTGAAGAGCCTGACATCCTAGGCAGAATCGGACTTCAGATTTGGATTCAGTGCAATTGATTTAATATAGGACGCATAGATTAGACCAAGTAGCAAACAAGATTATTATTTTTGTGATGTAGTGTTATTAAAATATATATAATAAGTCCAAAGAGAATGCACCAATTTCCCCAAGTATCTTCTTGTGCTCATTTGTTTTACCCATGAGTTAGGTTGTTTCCTGGTTTCAGGACTCTAACCTGGACCTTTAGCTTCTGTCAGGTTCAAACTCTAGGCTCAGGTTCGAAGCCAACATATGACAGCTGCCGACTGAGGATGGTCCTCCTATCCTATTTACCTTCAAGCACTGATAAGTAATCTGGGAAGAGCCTGGTGGAACAGTGGTTAAACTGCTGTACTGCAGCCAGAACATTGTGAGTTCGATCCTGACCAGGGCTCAAGGTTCACTCAGCCTTCCATCCTTCCGAGGTTGGTAAAAATGAGTACCCAGCATGTTGGGGGCAAAATGTTAATTAACTTGTGAACCGCTCAGTGTGTGCACTAAACGCTATGGGGCAGTAAGATAAAGGTAAAAGGCCGCCCTTTCTCGAAAGCCAGTGGGATTCAGTGCTCATTATTATTATTATTATTATTGTTATTGTTATTAGACCAAGTAGCAAACAAGATTATTATTATTATTGCCAGCCGGGCGAGCGGCAGAAGGGCCAGCCGCGCCGCCGCCGGGCAACCACCCCCAGCCGGGGGTGGGGAGGAGAGCCAGCCAGCCGGGCGAGCGAGCGAGCGGCGGAAGGGCCAGCCGCGGCCGACACCGGGCTACCACTCCCAGCCGGGGGGTGAGGAGGAGAGCCAGCCAGCCGGGCGAGCGGCGGAAGGGCCAGCCGCGACGCCGCCGGGCAACCACCCCCAGCCGGGGGGTGAGGAAGAGGAGGAGAGCCATCCAGCCGGGCAAGCGGCGGAAGGGCCAGCCGCGGCCACGAGGAGGAGAGCCATCCAGCCGGGCGAGCGGCAGAAGGGCCAGCCGCGCCGCCGCCGGGCTACCACTCCCAGCCGGGGGGTGAGGAGGAGAGCCAGCCAGCCGGGCGAGCGGTGGAAGGGCCAGCCGCGCCGCCGCTGGGCAACCACCCCCAGCCAGGGGGTGAGGAAGAGGAGGAGAGCCATCCAGCCGGGCAAGCGGCGGAAGGGCCAGCCGCGGCCACGAGGAGGAGAGCCATCCAGCCGGGCGAGCGGCAGAAGGGCCAGCCGCGGCCGCCGCCGGGCAACCACCCACAGCCGGGGGGGGGGGGAGAGGAGGAGGAAGAGAGCCGGTTGAGCAGCGGAAAGGCCAAGAGAAGACCAACTGAAAGACGGGAGGAGGGCAGAGGAGGAAAAGCAAGGGGAGAGACTCAGAGCCCCAGGCAAAGGATAAGTACCTGATATGCAGATGTAGAAGACTTAACATAGAAACTGACATAGAGACTTTATACTAACTAAATACAGAAATTGACATAGAGACTGTGTATAAAGTGTGATAATATGCATGATAATATGTTGTCTAAAATGTTTTTAAACTTTTAAAATCTGTGATAAAATGTATGAGGAGGGAAAAATGGCGTAGACACCGGCAAACCACGCCACAAAGCTTGCCAAGAGAACCCTATGGACCAAAACAAAAGGCAAAACAAAAGGGCAGGCTAGGTGATACAGGATGCTTAACACCACAGAGGGGAGGAAGGGGAGGGACAGGAAGGGGGGGAGGGGAAATGCAATGTTGTAAGGAGCAATACTGCATAGGGACATGGAATGTGAGATCAATGAACCAAGGAAAACTGGAAGTGGTAAAAAATGAGATGGAAAGAATAAGCATTGACATCTTGGGAATCAGTGAGCTAAAATGGACAGGGATGGGTGAATTCAGCTCTGGAAACCATCATATCTACTACTGTGGGCAAGAAAACCTTAGAAGAAATGGAGTAGCCATAATTGTTAATAAAAGAGTGAGAAAAGCAGTAATGGGATACAATCTCAAAAATGACAGAATGATGTCAGTTAGATTCCAAGGCAAACCTTTCAATGTCACTGTGATCCAAATATACGCACCAACCACTGGCGCAGATGAAGCCACAATGGACCAGTTCTATGAGGACTTACAACACCTCATAGAACAGACACCAAGAAATGATGTCCAAATTATATTAGGAGACTGGAATGCCAAAGTAGGAAATCAAAAGTGGAGGGAATAACAGGCAAATTTGGTCTTGGAGTACAGAATGAAGCAGGGCAAAGATTGATAGAGTTCTGCCAAGAGAACGCACTGGTCATAGCAAACACTCTCTTCCAGCAACACAAGAGGCGACTTTACACATGGACATCACCAGATGGCCAACACCGAAACCAGATCGACTACATACTCTGCAGCCAAAGATGGAGAACCTCCATACAGTCAGCAAAAACAAGACCTGGAGCAGACTGTGGCTCAGATCACAACCTACTGATCGCGAAATTCAGGCTAAGACTAAAGAAAATAGGGAAAACACGGAGACCAGAAAGATATCACCTAGACAGCATCCCTAAAGAATACGCGGTAGAGGTGATGAACAGATTCAATGGCTTAGACTCGGTAGACAGAGTACCAGAAGAATTATGGACGGAGATGAAGGACATCATGCAGGAAGCAGCAAAGAAAATCATACCAAAAGAAAAGAAGAGTAAGAAAGCAAAGTGGTTGTCTGATGAGGCTCTTAAAATAGCAGAGGAAAGAAGGAACGCCAAAGTCAAAGGAGAAAGGAAAAACTACAATCATTTGAACACAGAATTTCAAAGAAAAGCAAGGAGAGATAAGGAAAACTACCTAAAAGAACAGTGCAGAGAAATGGAGGAAAACAACAAAAGAGGCAGAACCAGAGATCTCTTCAAAAAAATCGGCGAAATCAAGGGAACATTTAAAGCAAAAATGACCATGATAAGGGACAAAGACGGAAAGGAGCTAGCTGATGCAGAAGAAATTAAGAAAAGATGGAGAGAGTACACAGAGGAACTTTACAAAAAGGACCTCAACACTCCTGACAATCACAATGATGAAGAAATTGAACTTGAGCCAGACATCCTGGAGAGCGAAGTCATAAAGGCCCTAAAGAGCACTGCAAACAACAAAGCTAGTGGAGATGATGGTATCCCAGTTGAATTCTTCAAAGCGCTAAAAGATGACGGCGTCAAATTACTGCATTCAATATGCCAGCAGATTTGGAAAACAAAACAGTGGCCACAGGACTGGAAAAGATCAGTATACGTACCAATCCCAAAAAAGGGCAATGCCAAAGAATGTTCAAATTATCGAACAATCGCGCTCATCCCACATGCCAGCAAGGTGATGCTCAAGATAATACAGGATAGACTTCAGCAACATGTGGAGAGAGAATTACCAGAGGTGCAGGCTGGTTTCAGAAGAGGCAGGGGGACTAGAGACCACATTGCCAACATACGCTGGATCATGGAGAAAACAAAGGAATACCAGAAACAAGTTTACTTTTGTTTTATTGACTACACTAAGGCATTTGACTGTGTGGACCACAACAAGATGTGGCAAGTAATTAAAGAGATGGGAATTCCAGAGCACCTCATATGCCTTCTGAGAAATCTGTACATGAAACAAGAGGCAACAGTTAGGACAGAACACGGAATGACAGAATGGTTTGGAATAGGAAAAGGAGTAAGACAAGGCTGCATTTTGTCACCATGCTTATTCAACCTATACACAGAGCACATAATGCGCAGTGCAGGGATGGAGGAATCACAATATGGGATTAAAATCGCTGGGAGAAACATCAACAATCTGAGATATGCAGACGATACCACCCTAATGGCAGAAAGTGAGGAAGACCTAAAGAATCTCTTGATTGGGCTGAAGGAGGAGAGTGCAAAAGCTGGCTTGAGACTCAATATCAAGAAAACCAAGATAATGGCAACAGGCCCAATCAGTTCCTGGAAAATAGACGGGGAAGAAGTAGAAGCAGTGACAGATTTTACTTTCTTAGGATCAAAGATCACTGCAGATGGGGATTGTAGCCATGAAATAAAAAGGCGACTGATTCTTGGGAGACAAGCAATGAGAAACCTGGGGAACATAGTGAAAAGCAGAGACATCACATTGCAAACAAAAATTAGAATAGTCAAAGCAATGGTTTTCCCAGTAGTAATGTATGGATGTGAGAGCTGGACAATTAGGAAGGCTGAACGCAGAAGAATAAATGCCTTTGAAATGTGGTGTTGGAGGAGGGTTTTGAGAGTCCCCTGGACAGCGAGGAGAACAAATAGGTCAATCCTAGAAGAAATTAACCCGGATTGCTCACTGGAAGGCCAAATAGTAAAGATGAAGCTAAAATACTTTGGACATCAAATGAGAAGGGAGGATTCACTTGAGAAGGCATTGATGTTGGGAAAGGTGGAAGGCAAAAGAAGAAGGGGGAGGCCAAGGATGAGATGGCTAGATGGCATTGTAGACACAATGGGCACAGAGCTGGGAGGGCTGAGGGGGATGGTGGAGGACAGAGGCGCCTGGAGAGCAATGGTCCATAGGGTCGCAAAGGGTCGGAACCGACTGTGCGACTGAACAACAAAAAATTGTTATTATTGTTGTTGTTGTTGTTGTTGTTGTTGTTGTTGTTAATAATAATAATAATAATAATAATAATAATAATAATAATAATAATAATAATAATAATAATAATAATAATAATAATAATAATAATAATAATAATAGATTTCTAACCCGCCCTCCTAGTGCAATGCACCACTCAGGGCAGCAACAACGAAAAAAATATACAATACAAGAACGATAAAACCATTACCAATAAAACATTACATAAAAACCCCAGCTAAAAGCAGAATTAAAACACATAAAAAAACTAGCAAGATCATCATTAAAAAGTGCCCTAACCCTCCCTCCACCCACAATAAAACAGACGTATCAAAGAACGGGAGATAAACATCAATAAACATCTCTGTTTATAGCTAAAGAGCCAGCCCGGTTTGCGTCTGCAAACATTTCTGTGGAAATGTGGCAGGCATGACTAGTCACCGGAGTGAACAGGACGCTGTTGACCTTCCCACCGATGTGTTACTTATTTATCTACTTTCAATTTCTTGCTTTCAAACTGCCAGGTTGGCAGGAGCTGGGACAGACGACAGGAGCTCCCTCCCTCGTGCAGCACTCAGGACTCGAACTGACGACCTTCCAGTTGTCAAGTTCAGTGTCTTAACCACTAAGCCACCACAGTCTATGGGGCGGTATATGAGTATAATTGCTATTGCAGCAGTTGGAACTTTTGCAGACAAAAAGCCCTGGAGAAATATATACCCAGTTCTTAGGATAGTTCAACTGTAATAGTTAGGAACAGATTTAATGACGGCACCACTGGTATAGCTTCGGTGTTTTGTCTCTGAGAACTTGCCTGAAGTGTGTCAATGAAGACTTGAAATACAGGCAAGAGCAACTGATAAGAGAAAACACAATTTCAAGTCGCCCTGAAGACAGAGCACTTAACAAGGACTCACACTTAAGGGGATTGAAAAGACAATATTAATGAACCATCTGAAATAATTTAATGTTGGGAAATTATAGCTGCTGCCTTTCCCCCCTATCTTTTTTTAATAGAAAAGAAACGGAGTTATATTTGTCTATATAACAGATAAAAGTATCATATTCCTCTAGTAACAGGAAGCTGTGAATATTAACAATGCTGTGCTAATTGTTATAGATAAGTAGACATTCAGACTTAATAAATCTTAAAACTTTTCCTTATTATAGCCTTCTGAGGCAAAACTCTATGACCTTCCATATTCTTTCTCTCGAATGTTCATCATTTTCCAGTGGGAGTTTATATGCCCACTTCAATTGCATTTTATAGTTTATGCATAAGCCATAAAGTCTTGCCCACACAAACCTGGCTGTTGCCACATCCTGAATGTAGCCGGTAAACATGCGTTTAGAAATACAGAACCATAACTTCCGAAGAGCCAGCGCTGTTTATGTCTGCAGACATTTCCCTGGGCATGTGACAAGCATGCCTAGACACCGGAGCGCATGGAACGCTGCTAAAACCACTTTAAAAACATATTTTAAAGCATGTAAAAGAATAAGTTCCAGCACACAAGATCAAAAACTGCCCAAATAGTATTAAAAACCTATCTTTAAGTAGATGGTCTTCTTCTGTTTCTGAATGTCAAAGTGAAGAAATGCAAAGAAGTGTGGGCAAACGGCGGGAGTAACTATGACTCTCTTAAAGTGGCAAAGGGACTGCGATGGCTCAAGTGGTTAAGATGCTGAACTTGCTGACTGGAAGGTCGGAGTTCAATTCCCGAGTACTGCATGACGGAGTGAGCTCCCGTCTCTGTCCCAGCTCCTGCTCACCTAGCAGTTTGAAAGCAAGAAATTGCAAGTAGATAAACAGGGAGCACTTCAGTGGGAAGGTAACAGTGTTCTGTGCACTCTGGCGTTGAGGCATGCCTGCCACATGTCCATAGAAACGTCTGCAGATGCAAACAGCGCTGGCTCTTTGGCTATAAACAGAGATGAGCACTGAACCTGAAGAGTTGGATACAACTGGCTTTCGAGCAAGGACTACCTTCTTTTGTCCCAAGAAGGAGGGAGCCAACTTGGCTTTCTTGGAGACAGATTTCCGCAACCTGGGAACAAACATAAAGAAGGTGGTATCTTGTGTTCACAGCAGAAATACCTGCAGAAACAATGGGACTGAGAGAAAGGCTTTCCATGAAGATCTGAGATGGATTATATGGAAAGATAAGGTCCTATAGATACCCTTCAGATATTATAGTAACTGGTGCAAGGACAGAGAAGGGTTGAGGATCTTTTACCCATTAGATGTTGTGGACTTCATTTTCTAGGACAGGAGTTCCCAACCTAAGGCCCGTGGGCTGGATCTGCCCCCTGGCACCATTTCATGTGGCTTCCACCCCTCCAAAGGCATTCGATAAACAAAATGACTACCCTTTCAACTGTTGGGACATAATGGCCACCCCATTGTGCCGGCAGGGCAAAATGGCCATCCGGCCCTCGAAGCTGACTGAGAGAGCGTGACCCGGCCCCCAATTGAAAAGGTTGGGAACCCCTGTTCTAGGCGGTCCAGTCAACAGAGCCCATAATAAAACTTCAGAGGGACTTGTAGCCTGAAAGATTGAAACCATTAAAAGGTCCGCATCCCATGTTAGAAAGTATATCATAACTGCTATTTTCTCCCTTCGGAGGAGATGTTGTAATGCTTCCCTTTATAACTATCTGCTTTAACAATGAATGCTTTTCTTAGGTGGGTTTCCCTTCTTTTGGTTTCAGTTTATACTTTCATTGAAAGCAGTGAAACTCTCTTGAGCAAACAAACCCTGTTTCGGAAGCCCACCTGTGGGATTTTACATTGGTTAACCACTTGCGTCTCTGAGAAAACGCCACATGCAGAGTATCGCTGTCAACGTAGTCCTTGATTTATGTTGTGGTGGGCGAATGTGTGAAGTAGAAATTACTGAAACCAGGAAACCTCCTGATTGATGCCTTCTTCCAACTAGGCTCTGATTGAGACAATTACTTTTAGGGACTATAATAATAATTATATCGTGTCAGAAATTATTCTGGGTTGAAAGGATTTTTGCTGGAGAAACTCCACTCAGGGGACGCCCGAATGAGGCTCCTTTTATGTCCCCAAGATCTTCTCCCACCAAAGTGGTCCCTATTGCAATTTCTTGCTTTTGAACTGCTAGATTGGCAGGGGCTGCAATAGAGACGGGCGCTCATTCCGTGATGCAGTACCCGGGTCTCTAACTGCCGACTTGCCGGCCTTCCAGCTAACAAGGCGAGCTTCTTAACCACTGAGCCACCACAGTAGGTTTTTGGACTAAAACTAAAACATGGTTGGAACAATGAACTTTTTTTTTAACAACTTCTTAATATCCACCAGTAAGCATGCATACAGTGAATTCTGGGAGTTGTAGTCCAGTAAGTAATGTTTCCAAGCTGTGCCTTATATCTTTCTCTGTATTGTGGACAGATGGTGTTAAAGAGAATGTGGCATTTATCATTCTCTCTGCTTAGCATCCAACAGCAACTTAACAACAGCCAGAAAGGAGTAATTACCACAATTAACCGCCTTCCACTGAATTAGACTCCATCCCTTTATTGAGACCTCTGGTATTTCCTTGTCCTCCGTCATCCAAGTGGTGACAGAATGAAGTTTGGATTCACACTAGGCTAGAAGGTATCATTCATTACCAGGTTGTTACAGCCCACTGCGTTGGCTTAGTGGTTAAGACGCTGAGTTTGGAGACTGGAAGGTCAGGGTTCGATACCCGAGTACTGCACAATGGATCTTGGGACATGAAAAGAGCCTCTTTCGGACATTCCCTGAGCAGAGTTTCTTCAACAAAAATCCTTTCAACCCAGAGTATTTTTTTACTGCCCATCTAGTTTTTCAGTGCACTACACAGTCTTTGTACTGAAAATTTTAAGGACCAGTTAAAAGCTCATTCCCCTGGAAGTAGTGCTGTCCTTTTGTCCTTGTCTGGCCATTAAGGACATCTTCTGATGGTCATCTCTGGGTACCATGGCCAGCCTAAGGCACACTGCTGCCTAAAGAAGAGTTGCAGACGAAACCTCTTGCCCACACAAGGCAAGGAACACAGCATGCAACACTAGCCATTTTGGTACATGACATTGAAAGTTTCACAAGCAACTTTTCCAATCTCTGGCAGGAAAAGAATATAACAACAATGCAATGCAATTATTTTTTTTTCACATTGTGAAGAGCCCTGGTGATGCAGTGGTTAAACTGTACTTCAGCCAAAACTGCTGATCTTGCGAGTTTGATCCTGGTGGGGACCAAGGTTGACACAGCCCTCCATCCTTCCAAGCTTGGTAAATGGAGTACCCAGCATTTTGGGGCAAAGTGCTAATTACCTTGTGAATCACCCAGAGAGTGCACTAAGCGTTATGAGGTGGTATATAAGTGCAATTGCTAATTGTGAAAAATGTACTTGGCACTTCCTAGCTGTAGAGATGACAGGTAGAGCAAAATGATTTCTCTTATGTATCCAAGACAACTAGAAGTTTTTTGACTTTGAGGATGTTGTAAAGCTTTGTTGCTTACTTGTTTACTTGGTTGGTTGCACTTCTAAGTGGCCTTTCTCCTATCAGTGGGACTTGAGATGGCTCACAAGTTGTTACAAGAGATATCATCATCATCTTCTTCTTCTTGGTGCCATATCCAATTCCAAATATTGGCGATCATCATAGTGATCAGCCATGAAGACTGTCCTCAGAATATAATGCAGTGGCCTTTCATCTGCCTTCCACATCACAGCATGACACCCATACCACTAATCCAGTTCTGTGAGTCACTTTCTGGTCCTGAGTCCTTTTGGCACACAAAGCCCTCCTCAGCTCCAGGCCAGGATGGATGAAGCTGCTGCCCTCCATCAATTTGGATTCAAGTGGGATTTAATCCATTTGGGGA
Source organism: Bradypodion pumilum (assembly GCA_035047305.1). Lineage (NCBI taxonomy): Eukaryota > Metazoa > Chordata > Lepidosauria > Squamata > Chamaeleonidae > Bradypodion > Bradypodion pumilum. The sequence continues at coordinate 7,383,645 of JAWDJD010000009.1, read as the reverse complement.
TTATCTCCCTTCCTTGTGTACTTTGGCACCCAAGGCCATTAGTCTTCTGGGTTGTCAGGTTAATTAACCACCACCTGACGATTGGTATTGAGTCACTGGCAGTATGGTGAGAGATGAGAATGTAAAAATACAAACAAAAAAAATATGTGTAAGAATGGTGGGACCAAGAAAAGGATATTCAAATCCTGAGAGAAACAATACACCAGATGATAATAATAATAATAATTCCTTGTCAGAAATTATTATTAATCCACCAGATACCTTATTGGGCTTTATAAGTCCAACACAACACTTTGAATTGGGCTTGGAATAAAGACTGGTAGTCCATGAAGGTGCCGTTACATGGAACTTATATACTGTTTGTAACCCAGGGGTTCTCGTACTACGGCATGTGGGCCAAACCTGGCCCACGGCACCATCCTGCCCATCATCACCACCCTCAGAAGTGGAAGCGGGCACGTTTATGTTAGCTGTAAAATGCACCTGTGCATGTGTAAATGCTCATGCGCCTCTCATAAATGCAGGTGTGGGCGCATTTACAACAACTGTAAATGCACCCGGTTTCACTTCCCGGGGGCATGGTCAGGGCTGCTCAGCTGTCTGGGGTGTGTGGTCAGGCCCGTGGCAAAAAAAGGTTGGCCACCCCTGTTGTAACCAGACTCAATCAACAGATACGCAGAAATATCTTAGAATTATAGAAGACAGACTGAGCTGGTTGTAATTTCATTTAATTCAACGACTCACCGATGCTGTGCAGCTGCAGGCAGCTTCCTATTCACGCCTACCCCAGCCGTTTCAAAACCTCAACCTTGATATTCACATCCTGTTGATGGACATATCTGTTCACTCAAACACAGCAGAAGGGGAAAAAAATGAAAAAGAGCAGCAGATGTGTACAAAGGACTTAGTTGTGTATTCAGGCCAGGGACCCATATGGTGGTTTCATGTTTCCAACCCCCACCCCCTTGGAACTCAAGCTTCTGGTCTAGCTTCTCTCTTAAGTTGATGTTTCTCTTGCTTAAAAACATTTTTTTTAAAAAAAATCTCCACATCCATGCTGCTATCAATAATGAGACAGTCTTGCAAATTTCCCTTCACAGCCTTTCTTCTACTAATTTCTCTTTCAGAATTGTTGTAAATGACGGTTTTGTGCAAAAACCTAAACAGGTTATTTGCAAAAAACAAGTTCCATGGTTGTTTTCCGTGAGCAGCATTGGTTCCAACTTTACTCCTCCCGCTCTGGAGTTCAGATTTTATCAATCTAGAACACCTAAATAAGAATGGGATCTCATTTTAGGCAACAAATAAAACCTAAGAGGAATAATTAATTTATATCAATGGTGCAAGAGTTTCTTAAAATGTTATTGAAATTAATTTCTGTTGACCCACATGCCAGTCTGGCCAGGTTATCCTGCTATGGTAATAGAGTAGACCATACTACTAGCGACTCAACGCTGAGTGTCAGGTGGCTGTTAACTAACCTGAAAATCCTAAGGACTAACAGCCTTGGGTGCTGAAGTCCACAGGGAAGGGTGATGGTCTTCAAATGGATTAAATCCCACTAGAATCCATCTTGATGGAGTACAACAGCTTTATCAATACTGGCCTGGGGCAAAAGAGGACTTTGCATGTTAAAAGGACTCAGAACCAGAAAGTGACTCACGGAACTGGATTGGTGGTATGGGTGTCATGCTGTGATGTGGAAAACCACTGCATTATATTCTCAGGACAATCTTCATGGCTGATTGCCATGATGATCACCATTATTCGGAATCAGATTCAGCACAAGAAGAAGATGTTGATCCATGTAGAGTGAGCACCCTGCTAGTGGAAAACATCAATTGTCTGTCTATCTATGTACACTAGTGCTGTCCTTTAGGGGTTTGCCCTTCAAATAAACTTGGGAAAAGGCCAGGCTCAATGGCACAGTATGTTTTCTATACAAAAGATCCTAGATGAAGGCCCAAATTCATTGCTAGTTTCCACTTGAGTACTCTTGGTGCATATTCAGTCAATCCTGCTTTAAATACCATTTATTCAGATAGTCTTCTATGGAGAGACTGCAGCCAGTTCAAACAATACTCAAATAATAGGATCAAATTGGATGAGACACCCAGCTCACATTTAGAAGAGGAGTTCCCTTCAGTAGTAAAAGACATCTGTTTACCATGACACAAGCTTTAACTGCAATTGCATCTTGCAGATTAGCTTACTTTGTGTCCTGATTGGTCCTTGAGTGGTAAACAGGGGATTAATTTACAAGTATGATTACTCTAGCATGCCATTCTGAAGAAATCCAGTCATTGGATGACAAATGAGTTATCCGCTTCTAAACATCTCATCTGTTTTGAGCCACAGTCTTGGATGAGTATATGTCAGGTCAAAGCTAGCATCTAGGCTTGGTTGCAGAGTCTGGCCTTTTATGTTTATGTCTTCATGACACCATTTGTTGTTTCTGGTGAGTTTTGCTTAATTAAGCAAATTAAGGAACCTTGTCTTAATGGAAAACTGGAGGTCCGCCAACCCATACCAGAGCAATGTGATAATGGCTAACCACAATTTCCTATCCAGAGAAATGTTGTGTTTGCAAATTTGGTTTCAGTGTTATCGCAACAAATTGTTTATCTCACATGATATTCACAGTACAACCTCAATCAATTAGGTGCCACTTTTGGAGACAGGCAGCAAATGGGAATCAACCTGTTGCTACTCAGATTTCCTCACCACATATGCACTCACGATCTTTTTAACAAGTTGTTGGACTCTGCTGAATGCCCTATTATTATTATTTTTTAAAGGATGAAGCCTTGGACTTTTTATCTACTAAATGCAAATGATATGAAACTGGGAGAGTGGGAGCTAAAATTTCAGAAGACAGAGTTGGAATTCAAGATGACCTTAACATTTTGGGGAAAAGGACAAAAGAAAATGAGTTCGATTAGGAGAAAAACATGTGAAGTTCTACATTTAGGCTGGTGGTATATAAGATGGTGGTATATAAGGTGGTATATAACATATGCAGCAGCATATGTTAAAAGGATCTAGGGGTCTTGACAGATCACAGTACAAATGTGAGTCATCTATATGGTGCAGTGGCCAAAAATAATTAGCACAACGCCACTGTAGTATAATGTCCAAATCAATGAAAGAATGCTATCAGTCTGCCTTGCTTTGATCAGAATGCACTTGGAATACTGAGTACAGTTATTGTCACCACAGTTTAAGATAGTCATTGAGATTTATTTTATTTTATTTTATTGTTGGACTTCTATACCGCCCACTCGACCAAGGCCGACTCAGGGCGGTTCACAATCACAACATAAAACAGATAAAAACCAATAAAAACAGAATTAAAATCCACCCCCTAAAAAGGGGTGCAGGTACCGAAGGAACCGAGGGGGAAGGCATAATCCTCTAAACCAGCCACCCAACGGAAACCACCCCTCCACCTGCACCCCAAACCTGGCCCTCCGGCCAGATTTTTAGTTCTTTCCTAAAGGGCAGCAACTCCGTCTGGAGACGCAATTCCACTGGCAGGAGGTTCCAAAGGGCTGGTGCAGACACGGAAAAGGCCCTCTTCCTTGTGCCAGAGAGGCGAGCCCCCCTGGCCGATGGCACAATTAGGGAGCCCCTCCGGTCCATTCTGGTTGGACAGACAGACGTCCTTAGGGCGATGCAGTCTCTTAGGTAACCTGGCCCACTACCATATAGGGCTTTAAAGATGCTGGAATATGTCTACAGAAAGAGTGGCCAGGATGGGAAAGCAGCTGGAAAGCTCAGTGAACAGCAAATGAGAGTTTTGTGAGTGTTTAGACTAGAGAAGGGAAGGTTGAGATATGATGTAGTAGCCGTCTGGCCAGGTTATCCTGCTATGTTAATAGAGTAGACCCTACTGCCACTGACTCAACAGTGAGTGTCAGGCGACAGTTAACTAACCTTACAATTCTGAGGACTAGTGTTCTTTGGGTGCCGGAGTCCACAGGGAAGGGTGATGGTCCTCAAATGGATTAAATCCCACTTGAATCCATCTTGATGGAGGGCAGCAGCTTCATCAATGCTGGCCTGGAACTGATGAGGACTTTGCATACCAAAAGGGCTCAGGATCAGAAAGTGACTCATGGACTCACGCTGCGATGCAGAAGGCAGATGAAAGGCACTGCATTACATTCTCAGGACAGTCTTCATGGCTGATCGTCATAATGATCACCTATATTTAGATTCGGATATGGAAGAAGAAGAAGAATTAGAAGAAGAGGAGGAGGAGGAGCCATCTTTAGATTTTTGATGGACTGTTTAGACACAATGGGCACAGAGCTGGGTGGGTTGAGGAGGCTGGTGGAGAACAGAGGTGCCTGCAGGACAATGGTCCATAGGGTCGCAAAGGGTGAGAATCGACTGTGCCACTGAACATCAAAAAATGTCTCCATGGGGTAAGATGCAATTTAATGGATTCAAATTAGAGAGGAGATTTTTAGTAAACATTAGGAAGAACCTCCAAAAAGCTAGAGCTGTTTGGCAGTGGAATGGATTGCCTTGAAAGGTGGTAGATTCCCTTTCACTATCTGGGTGGCTATCCGACAGGTGTGGATTTCCTATATCAAGAGGAAGCTGTCTTGGTGACCCTTTGTATTTATTCTGCTGCTAGAATTTGATGGTTCCATTGTTATGAAGAGATCAGTCTAGCCAGTGGTGGTTTCAGGTTGAACATGGGAACAAATGTCCAGGGCCACATGCTATACATTGCTCAAGTGATCACATTGCCACAAGGCAAAATGTAAAATAAGCTAACTGCACTATAGAGGAGAAATGTAGGGGGAGGTGACACCTTTGTATAGCTTTTCATGGTTGAAATACCACTTCTTCAGGCTATGCCCCCATATCTTGTGGACAGTGCAAAATAAATTATAAATAAATGTCCCAAAACTTCATGGCAGAAGTTTGCCAGATATGTTTTTCTTCAGCTGAGCTCAAAGCTGGTCACAGCTGGGCTCTGGAGTATGTGGTTTAATACTCTAACTCTAGTAATTTGTGGCTGGAATTTTCTACCCAGTTATTCAAAGGCAAATGGGTCAATCTGCATACCTTCCCCAATACCGTTACCTGTGATTCTGTATGCCTTTTCTCATGTATCTGGAGGTGTGGAGGTGTGGAGAAAGGGCACACAGAAACACAACAATCTCCTTTAGAAAGCTGGGATAATATTTGGAACATTCACCAGGGACAGCCCATCAAGGTGCAATTGTAGCCAAATTAATGATATTACCCAGTGAATCTGAATGGAGATGTGATTTGTAGTCCAGCTCACTGTGTGTCATTTATATCACTTTAAAGCAGGGGTTCTCAACCTACAGCCTGTGGGCTGGATCTGGCCTGCAGTGCCAAATAATCTGGCCATCACCTTCGCTCCGGCCGCCGCCGCCACCACCAGAATTGGCCATGGACTCATTTATGGCTGTCGCAAACATGTTTGTGGCGGCCGTAAATGACTGCGGCCTTCGTAAATGCATTTATGACAGCCATAAATGAGTCCGTGGCTTTTGTAAACGCATTTACAACAGCCATATATGAGTCTGCGGCCTTCGTAAATGCATTTATGACAGCCATAAATGAGTCCGCGGCTTTTGTAAACGCATTTACAACAGCCATATATGAGTCTGCGGCCTTCGTAATTGCATTTATGACAGCCATAAATGAGTCTGCGGCTTTTGTAAACGCATTTACAACAGCCATATATGAGTCTGCGGCCTTCGTAAATGCGTTCATGACAGCCATAAATGAGTTCATGGCATTCGTATATGCATTTACGACAGCCATAAATGAGTTTGCGACTGTCGTAAATGTGTTTACGACAGCCGCAGACTCATTTACAGCAGCCATAAACGGCAGGGGACAACTAGTCCAGCCTCCTCAACTGTTTGAGGGAGCGTGATCCGGCCCTCGACTTGAAAGGGTTGAGAACCCCTGCTTTAAATGGTCCGCCTGCTCCCTGTAAGAGGAATCTCAGACAGAAATCTTTTGAACTTTTCTTCTTGTACTTTTTTAAAAAAAATTATAATTTCATTCTAGCTTCCTCCACCTCCCGAGAATATTTTTTAAAACATATAGTATTAGCAAGTGGAGATCTCTGTGGTTTTTAGTTAAAGAGGGAGCTGCTAATATTAGACAAACAGAGGTATTAGCCGTGGTTAATCTTTGTGTGAAAGGGGATTTATGGCCTGCCTTCTTAGTATCTGAATTCATTGCTACAGCTAATGGACATCTCAAACTGTCTTAAATCACTGGCTCTTTAGTGTGCCAAAGAGTAATAGAATGCTTAGAGCTACCATAATTTGGCACCTATGTTTAGAATCTGTTGCCAGAGGAACTTATGGAGAAAAACGATCAGGAGAAATATTTTTCCAAGTGCTCTTTCTCATCCTCTCTCTATGAAATGTGTTTGATGGCTCACTCTTTGCTGCATATAATTTGGAACTGTACATTATTTTTATGCACGCCCAATATTGGCACAGAATTTCCCCAACGTGTATGTGTGCATGTGTGGAAGAAAGTGTAGGACCAGGCTTGGTAAGGATGGAGTGAAGGAAAAAAAGTTGTGGGACATTGCAGTTGCTAACCTTCTTGTAGTACCACAATCCTACTTATGAATGGGGGCACAAAGAAAGAAGGGACTGTGGAGGCTTAGTAGTTAAGATGCTGAAGATGATGACTGGAAGGTTGGCAGATCAGCTCCTGCCAACCTAGCAGTTTGAAAGTAAGACATGGCGAGTGGATAAATAGGTATCACTTCATTGGGTAATGTTACAGTGTTCCATGCACTCCAGTGTCTAATCATGCCTGCCACATGTCCACAGAAACATCTGCCGACGCAGACAGCGCTGGCTCTTTGGCTATAAAAGGAGATGAGCACTGAACTCTAGAGTTGGATACGGCTGGCTTTCGAGCAAGGGGGGCCTTTGCTTTTACCTTTACCTCACACAGAAAGATTCTCCTCAAAGATTGTGGTATTTTTGAACCACAATCGGGCATACCTTGGGCAATGGCCACCTTGTGTCAGCTAATCTTTCTCGCACTAGATCAGGTGAAAGAAACTGCAGAATTAACTCACCAAAAGTACAGCCTAAGTTTAAAGGAACATTGTAGCCTGTCCATTATCCAAGTCTTTAAAGGTAAAGGGTTCCCTTGCTCGAAAGCCCGTCGTATCCGACTCTAGGATTCAGTGCCCATCTCTGTTTCAAAGCCAAAGAGCCAGTGCTGTCTGATTCTGCAGACGTTTCCGTGGTCATGTGGGAGGCATGACTAGACACCGGAGCGCACAGAATGCCGTTACCTTCCCACCGAAGTGGTCCCTATTTATCTACTTGCAATTTCTTGCTTTCAAACTGCGAGGTTGGCAGGAGCTGGGACAAAGACGGGAGCTCATTCCGTCCCACAGTACTCTGGAATCGAACTGCTGACCTTCCACCTCCCAGTCAGCATCTTAGCCACTTGAGCCACTGCAGTCCCATCCAAGTCTTTAAGAAAGGAGATTCTGGTGGTCTTGTTAAGCTGCTGAACCTAACTAGAATTGTCTGCTTGGGGATCTCTTCCTTGTCTCTGTCTTTCATTTATTGCTCTTTCAGATCCTCAATTCTTGAACGATAAAATATTTTGCCTTATCCCTGCAGCTAAGAGTGCCGCATAATGTTTTTATCTCTTTGTGAATGAGAGTGTGTGTGTAAAACATAGGCTGAGTGGAGGGTCGTCATTTCATAGGATGAATGAAATGACACTCGTGTTGAATTTGCAAGCACTCTTCTGATCCTCCTCAAAACCCAGTTTACTCCACACCGTTATCTGCCAGGAGATTTGAAAGAATTATTTTTCCTTAAAGCAGCCCATTAATCTTCTGGCCCATTTATGGCAGTCTATCAGAAGCAATGTTCTTCGCAGAAGGCGCTGCTATTAAAAATCTGAGGGTGTAGAGTAGAAATGCAGAGCTGAAAGCAATGTGGGATTTTTTTAAAATTGCATCTATTCTTCCCCCACCCCCCCAGGAGAAAACTTTTACAGTGGAACCTCATACAACAATCACCCCGTATAACAACGAAACCACATAACAATTAGGTTTTTGGGGGAGATGGCTTCACGCATAACAGTTTTCCCTATGGAAAAAATTGTACAACAATTTTTCGATGGGAAAAACCACTTAGCAAAAAAAAATTGTTGTACGACGCATCCCATAGGGAAAATCACTATATGATGCATGCATCATATAGCAATTGTTTTGTACAACAATGAGCCCCATGGAATGGATTAAAATCGTTGTATGAGGTACCACTGTATTTCTAATTTTTCCTGCAAATTGTCCCAAGCCTTTTCCTCTGTACGGGACTGTGGTGGCTTAGTGGTTAACACGCTGAACTTGGTGACTGGAAAGTCGGCAGCTCAACAGTTCAAGATCTGAATGCTGCATGACGGAGTGAGCTCCCGTCTCTGTCTCAGGTCCTGCCAACCTAGCTGGCTCTTTGGCTATAAACAGAGATGAGCACTGAACCCTAGAGCATACCTGTGAAGCACGGCTCCGGACAATACGGGACCTGCGCAGAACGGTTCTGCGCAGGTCTGTTTTACGCATGCGTAAAAGCCATTTACACATGCGTAGAACGGACCTGCGCAGAACTGTTCTGTGCAGGTCCGTTCTATGAATGCGTAGAAGGCTTTTACGCATGCGTACAACGGACCTGCGCAAAACCGTTCTGCGCTGGTCAATTCTACGCATGCGTAGAAGGGATCTACGCATCCCCTTCTGCACAGAACCCTTCTACGCATGCGTAGAAGGGTTCTATGCATGCATAGAAAAGTTCTACGCATGCGTAGAAAGGATCTGCGCAGAAGGGATGCGCAGTAACTCCTTTCCCCCTGCTACCAAGATCCCGGATAGCGGCAGCTCCGGGCGGGAAAGGACGAAAATCGGTGCCGAAATACGGGAAATCCCGGCCAATCCGGGATACTTGACAGGTATGCCCTAGAGTCGGATACAACTAGCTTTTGAGCAAGGGAGACCTTTACCTTGAGCAAAATAAGGGTTGCTGATCATGAGAACTCCTTCCGTTTCTGAGACCAAGCTAGGCCACAGGATGGTTGTGTTTATAAAATAGGCAGGCAGTGATGAGAAACTTGGTGTGTGCCCTCCTTCAGATAAATAAATAAATGAATGAATGAATGAATGAAGAAAAAAAGAAAGAAAAAGAAAGAAATCAGGCAAATAAAGTTGGCAGAAATCCTTCTTAGGGAAATAGGGGTTTGCTTTTTCCTTGATTTTCCTTGTTTACTGAACACTTTCTTTTAAATGAGATGATTTCACAGAGCTGTTTTCTGATACCTTTGGTTTCCTTTTCAATCATTTCCCCCTTCACATTTACTGGCCGCGAGGTGGCTAGAACTTGTACACTCATGACTGATAAAAAAAAAGAAGAAGGACAGAAGGCAGAGGCAAAGGGGGAGAAAATATTTACAAATACCCAAGAGAAGAAGGGCAAGGACGAGCAAGAGTTGAAAGAGTCAAAACTGACGTGGTTAAGGAGTATACCACAAAAGGAAGTGGTCTAAAGCTTGGTTTCAGTATGCTCATGGGAATCAGATTGGAAATGGTGGTGAGGGGGTGGGGGAAGACACTGAGATAAGGCTATAAATATCTCTGTTTCCTATTAAGTCTTGTAATCAATAGTCTTTGTTACTGGAAATCTCCTGGGTTGTCTTTCTTTTCTTTCTTTTCTTTTCTTTCTTTCTTTCAGGGGCTGTGGTGGCTCAATGGTTAAGAAGCTTGCCTTGTTAGCTGGAAGGCTGGCAAGTCAGCAGTTCGTGACCCGGGTACTGCATGACGGATTGAGCTCTGTCCCAGCTCTTGGGGACATGAAGGGACCTTCATTTGGGTGTTCGCTGAGTGGAGTTTTTCTGACATGAAATTCTTCTTCTTTCTTCCTTCTTCCCTTCCTTCCTTCCTTCTTATTTTCTTTCTTTCTTTCTTTCTCCCTCCCCCCTTCCCCTCTCTCTCCAAGGGATAAGAGGGTGGAGGGGTTTTTAAGGTGTCCTTTCATTCTCTGCACCAAAATATTTTTAAGGGCTGTTTTGGACTTAATGAATCAAAGAAGCAAGTACAATTCATACAACAGCGAAACAGGCGCTCCCTTTCACCTCTCAGGAAAACTAATACACTGCCATTCCTACTCCACAGAATGGATATTAGAAAGCTCTTTTCGAATTCTTCTTCTTCCATGTCGAGATCAAACTTTGGACTGCCAAAAAATGAAGCCACTTTCTTGGCTTTGTCTTTGGCCAAACTTAAGTCCTCTTCGGTGCATGTTTCTGGCAGTCATCGGCAGACCGGTAAATGAACCGGATTCTGTATCTCTCCACATTCACACAGCGTGGTATTGTCTGCCAAAATCTTCTAGTTTTTAAACCCTTTCCCTTGGGTTAGGCAACCTGAGGAAGAAAAGTTATATCAGACCAAAAGCTCTACAAGCATCTTTCCCAAAAGATGTCCCCTCCTCTTTTGAAACGAAAATGGGGGAACTGGGATTAAGAAAGATTGTCACTAGAGACCAAGGTCAAAAACCAGCCATACTATCTTAACCTATAAGGAAGGGATTTGGCCACAGTTACCTTTTGTCCGGACATTGTTGCCGCAAGGGTCCGGGAGCGGAGAGTGGGGCCAACGCCCCATGAATGCCAACAAAAAAAACCCCTAAGAGTCCCAGCATTATCCATGCTGCGGCACGCCTCAACCATTCAGACAGGACAGCCCAAGCGCGGAGGAGGTGGGACAGCCGGCGCACGTGAAAAAAAAATACAAGCGGCCAACACACACCCAAAACAACTGCTCAGGACCCTGCCTTACCAAGGAAGACAGAGCCCAGGCTGAGGGAACGGACCGCCTGCTGCCCCTTCCGCACCACTGCCTCTGCCCTGCTGCCCCCCCACCCTCAGCCACGCCGCCTGAAGACGCGTCCAGGTGAGGCGCTGCCTCTGCCCTGCTGGCCCTCCCGCCTTCGGCCCCAAACACCATAGCAGGTGCCCGGGTCGCATAGGCGGAGGAAGACCTTACCTGGACAAGTAAGTGTGTGGGGCCCGAGAAAGCAGAGGGTGGCTGTGTGTGTGAGAGAGAGAGAGACTGGGAAGGAGTGTGGGTGGATGTGTGTGTGGGGAGGGGCAGAGAAAGGAAAGGGTGGCTGTGTGCGTGAGAGGGAGAGAAACTGGTTGGGAGTGTGGGTGGATGTGTGTGTGCATGAGAGAGAGAGAGACACGTGTGTGTGAGAGAGAGTAGCAGACACTGGGTGGGAGGGTGTGTAGATAACACGTGTGAGAGATAAAGAGAGTGAATGGGTGGGATAGTGAGTGGCTGTGTGTGTGTGTGCAAGAGAGTGTGAGAGTAAGACACTGGGTGGGAGGGTGTGTAGATGGTGAGTTTGAGAGAGACTGGGTGGGTGTGATGGGTGGGTGTGCAAGAGAGAAACACTAAATGGTAGAGCTGCCGCCACCACCCACACACACATCCCAGCTTCCACCTCCCCCCTTCCCTCCCCCCCTGGCAAAGACAGGGAAGGGGGAACAGATTGTGTCCGCCTCGCCCCTTCCCTGCCTCCCCCCCCCCCCGGTGAAGACAGGGAAGGGAGGATGGATCAGGTCCACCTCCCCCCTTCCCTGCCTTCCGCCCCCCCTCTCCCCCGGGCAAAGACATAGAAGGGGGAAGGATCGCATCTGCCTTTCCCCCACTTCCCTGCCTCCTCTCTCCGCAGTGCCCAAGTGACCCGACCGGTGAAGCCGGGTAGCAATTGCTACGGTAAAATAAAGATGAGGAGAAATCACCTCATGTGAAATATGGTGGTAGAAGAGTCTTACGGGTACCATAGACAGCAAGAATGGCAAAAATTGGGTGTTCAGTTAAATCAAGCCTGAACTCTCACTAGAGCAAAACTGAGTAAACTGAGGCTTTCCTAACATGCACCTATAAGAATAAGTGCTGGGTAGCAGTAAGTAACATGACTCTCTAAAGGGGCCAATGGCTACGGGAAAATGAGCCGCTTTAGGTGGGGTGATGGCCCCCTCAGTGGAGAAAATGCCACTGTAAACCATCAGATTGGGCCCAATGGCAAAATGAGAGAAGGAGGAACTCTGATTCCCAATGGTGATGGAGGTGGAAGAGGCCATGCCAGATAAACTGGCTGTGAAGGTGGATCTGATAAAATCCTCAAGGCAGCGGCAGTCCATTGCAGTCCTGGTGTTAAATCCTGCATGTCTCATTTCATGTGTGCCGCAGGAGATGGCTCCATGATCATAGTGTGTGGGTCACTTCATGGCAAGCTGGGATCCACCTTAAACAAATTCACACCAATGACATTTTTCCTGCTTCAGGGGAAAAAATGCATTCTTGGATATGAGTTGCAGCCAACGATGACGACCTATAAGAACACAGAACTCCCTAAAAATACATTATTGCCAGGGAAAGTAGAAAGGGCAGTAGGAAGAACAGAAGAGCTTAGCATGACACAGATTTTCTCAGAAAAGTAAGTCACAGCTGTTAGTTTATAAGACCTAAGCAGAATTTACTGGAAGAGACAATTGCTAGTAAAGTGGTGGTAGTGGTAGTAGGAGGAAAGAGCAATTTAACATAAGATGCTGTTGTTTCACAAGATCTTCTTTGCAGAGGTATTAATGACAGGACATTTCAGAGGTCATACAGTCACCACACATCAGAAGCGACTTGATGGTACATAGCACCCAAGGGAGGGTTTTTCCCTTAATTACCAAAGAGTTCTATAGTTCTTCTTTCATGTCCTGATCAAACCCCAGAATGCCAAAATGAAGCCACTTTCTTGGCTTTGTCATTGGCCAAACTCAAGTCCTCAATGGTGCATGTTTCTGGCAGTAATTAGCAGACCAGTAAATGAGCCAGATTCTGGATCTCTCCACATTCACACAATGTGTTGTTGTCTGCCAGCAGCCTCTCACTTAAGCATGTTGGTCTTACATTTAGGCACTCCAACCCTCAGCCAATTCAGGGTCCTCCAAGTGACATGGGGAGGTTGAGTTCATCAACTGTATCCTCCTTTCATGTTGTTCCTTGTCCAGTGAATTCCTTCCTCCATCTTCTAATTTGGTTTTGCTCTTGCATACCCTCATGAATGTTTGTTCTTACCATAGAGCTCTTCCTAGATCTGAACTGGTGGACTTGAGCTTCATATCTGTCCAGAGGTTGTTGAGGTTCATTCTCTTGTTTAGTTCTCTCAGCATCTGCTTCTACTTCTCTTCTTATCTTAGATGGAGCGATACCAACAACAGGGGATATCTTCTCAACTGGTGTAGGTTTGAGGCATCCTGTCACTATACACATGGCTTCATTAACAGTGATGTCAACTTGTTTTGCATTTCTGGATGTGCTCCATACTGGAGCAGCATGCCCTGCTGCAGAGATGCTCAGGTCCAAAGCTGATGTACACAGCATGGAATTCACCATTTATAGTTTGGGTTTTCCCCTGGTGATGTTGTTCCTTGTGCTAACTCTGGCTTTGGTATTCAAGTTCTATAGTGATGAGAATGGGTGGAATTATCAAGAGCAGCGATTCTCAACATTTTCAGGCCATGGGCCTGACCACACCTTCTAGGCAGCTGATTAGGCCTCCCACCTGGAAGCAGAAGTAAAACGCATGCCACACATGCACAGAAACGCATTTAGCAGCTATCTGCGCATGCGGAGCACACATTTTACTTCCACTTCCAGGAGAGGTGAGGTGAGGGTGTCGGGGGCTAGATGAAATGGCTTCGGGGGCCAGGTCTGGCCCATGGGCCATAGGTTGTGAATGCCTGATCAGGAATATGACTGAGAGTAAGACATGACACCAAAAGTTCTGCTAACTCTAGTAAGGACTTTGAAAGTTAGCTAAGAGTCAGCTAATTTGGCCCTGACTGATAGGGTGAAAAGTTCATTTCCCCCCAACCTGGAGCTGATTTCCCCCTTTAAAAACTTTTGCCAGGAGGCTGGCCTCAGAAATCCTAGCAGCATGTTTAGTAAAACCACTGAGAGCTGGAGCAAACACAATTGGTCAGTGCTTTTGTAATGCAGAAATATGTCTGCATATTCTTTACAAATTGCATGTTAATTCCCAGGAGACACGTGGCAAAGTGCCATACTTTCTGGAGGACATTCAGTACATTATTTCTTTAAAGCACACCTGTTTTTGACCCTTTAAAGCAGGGGTTTCCAAACCTTTTCAGGCCGTGGGCCAGTCGGGTGGTTGGCGCCAGTCACGTGGTTCCTCCCACTCGGAAGAAGAAGTAAAACGCACCCACACATGCACAGAATGCTGCACAGGTAATTTACGGCAGCATTTTGCGCATGCGTGGGCATGTTTTGCTTCAACGTCTGGGAGCGGCACAGGTGGTGTGGGCCAGATGAATTGGTGTCTGGGGCCAGATCCGGGTCACAGGCCATAGGTTGGGAACACCTGCTTTAAAGAAAACCTGTTGATTCTGTTTCTGTGACCTTTCATTCCTCTTGAGCTCTGCTAACATCTTCTTTCCTCAGCCATGAAGCTTCAACAAAGTATTTTGCTGTGAAGTCAATTCCAGGCATGCTCAGAGTGATAAGAACTCAGTGTTTCTGCTTTTGAAAGGCCTTTTTTGAGGATCAATATTTCACCCTCTACGTACTACAACCTGGATTATTTCCAAATAAAAAAGTGGATGTAGCCAACCATTCTCTTTGAAGTTAAGCTTGTTTGGTCTTTTCAATTTATATAAGCTATTTTAAATCTAGGGATATTGAGGGTCACTTATTACTGAGATCGCCCTTGCTCGACGTCTGTTCACATCCGACTCTTGGGGTAATTGCTCATCTCTGTTTATAAAAAAAACTACAGTGGCCAAACGGTAAAGACAAAAGTAATCAAAAAACCGTTTGAGGCTTATAAGATAAACAACAACTATGATCAAAGTCTGTATCTTGTTTTATTTTAAAATCCTCTTATTGAAAATAAAGAATGCAATTCAAATGTTTCCATGGTCCTGTGACAAGTGTGACGAGACACTGGAGTGCACGGAATGCTCTTACCTTTCCCACTGAAGTGGTACCTATTTATCTACTTGCAGTTTCTTGCTTTTGAACTGCTAGGTTGACAGGAGCTGAGGCAGACAACAGGCTCTCACTCTGGCATGCAGCACCTGGGTCTCAAATTGCCGGCATCTTAACCACTAAGCCACTGCGGCCTCTGCCTATTACTGAGGGGTGGGTGGGGTTTTTAAGATAGTTTTACATTTAAAAAAACATAACCTGAAAACCCTTTGCCCAAACTTTTCCAAATTTAGTTCACGGCAAAAACAGGTTTTCTACTAAACTGTGCCAGAATGGCTGCTGGTCTGAAATCCAGTTTAAACGATATACCCTTTTGTATGGGCTGCTCCATTTGTAGAATGGCATTGTAGGATGTTGAATTGCTCTCCTGTACAAGTGTAATAGCAATAACAATTCCACTTATATACCGCCCCAAAGCTCATGTGCGCTCTCTGAGAGGTTAAGGGATGGGAAGAAGAAGAAAAATTACTAATAATATTTGCCTACTTTGGGTTTCCAGTAGCTTTTAACCTATTCTTTATTAGAGGTCAGGTATATATTCAAACTCATGGTCTTTCTCATCAGCACTGGCTAAACATGTGGCTGAACATTTGAGTATTTACAGTAAACGAGTTGCTTCAACACTGATCTGTTCTCCAAGCATCTTCATATTTCCTACTAATGACAGGAGACATTGGCCAGTTTCCTTATAAACATCTCCACATTTCTTTATTCTCATTACTTGTTTGTACGTTTCATGGGGTTGGGATTTATCAACATAAAGCAATGCTCCCTGCAAAATGTCATGCTAAAGGTTCTGGAAGAGGTATTCCTCTTATCTTACCCTATTAATCATTAACTATGATTTGCTTTGGTCAGACCAAAGGCTTATATTACCTTTAGCCAGAGTAATTATGCAACACCTACTGCTGTGATCTTGTTGATAGAAACTGAGCTACCTTCAAGTCATTTTCACCCAAGAAATTTGGCTTTGTTATTCCATTTATACTTTTCTTCTCCTTCTCCTCCTTCTTCTACAGGATGGCCAATGTAAACAAGTGTGAATGTTGTGTATTTCAGTAGCTCTAAATTATGACTTAATTGTTATATCCAAATTATATTCAGAGAAACCATAAATTTAAGAGGAAACAATGCCGGAGCCAAGATCTACTCCATATTTGAATTAGCCATCAGTCTAGTGGTCTTAGTAGACCACTGATTTATCTGCTAACAGGCCATTTAGAAGGCTTACTTGGTGGTGGTCATAAGCGTATTCTTGCTTGCCATTAAGTAGTGATCAACCATATTTAAATCTTGCTCAGTATCCCCAAGATCATGTCCCTCCAGGGTTTTGTGAGAAATGGAGATGGCCATGTTTCAAAATCCCTGTAACGGCCCACAGTTATATCGGGGGCAAAGTTAGAAGTGACACCCTTCCTGCCGCTGCTTGGAAAGCTCAAAAGTGGTGGGCTTCCGCAGGGTGAAGGCATCCAGACAACTTCTCAGTGACGCTGTGTGCCGACTCCTGGCCCAGGGAAAGCCCATTGGTGTGATTCCAATCCGTGCTTCTTTGCATGGAGGTTCAGTGTAGCTGCAGAATGATCGAGCACTGTAGCCTCAAGCCGTGCGCTTGCAAAGTGAATGAGCTGTTTCAGAGTTGTAACACGAATTAAATCAAACTATAAGGGGATATTTATAATGCTTGCCCTCCTTAGACCTTGCCTAGCAACCTTCTATAAGCCATTCTATTTCTTCCATTCCTTCTCTGTCCCCTTCTCTTACCAACAGAGATTTCTTTCACTTCCTCCAGCTATAGATGCTGCAGTAATTAAGATAAGTTCCAGTCATTACTGAGGAGAGGGGGGGGGAGAGAAATATATCCCGGACCCTCCAACCATTTCTGCTGGAATACTGCCACTGAAATCAACAGAAACCCTCTGGAGTCGATGGCTGAAAGATTAAGGCTTGATTGCATCAACCATGTTTATTTATATGTTTGATTGTTTCACCTGTTAAACGTTGTTTGGCTCGTTTGTGTAAAAATAAACACAAGGCGATATGTTACATAAATGAGCTAGTTAAAAGAGTGAATTAATGGTTCATTAACCTCCACTGAACTTATATTCTTATTAGTGGAAACCCATTTCAATGATGATGTGAAACTACTTAAGGAATTCCAGCAACTGCATTTAATCAAGGGATTTTAGCAAAATGAATGGGCCGGGGACTGGAAATAAGGGCAGCACCCTAAGGCTCCAGGACTGAAATATGGGTTGTCCTTGGAATTTGAGGATTAATGGCAGAATTAATTTAATGCATGCACCCCTATATCAATTGCAAGCAAATTTTTTTTGGCAAGCATTTCCCCACACACATTCACAAAAACTGCCACATGTTTCTTCACATTGGCAGAATAAATTGCTCAATGGCAGCTCAGAATGCTTCTAGGGCTGCATTTCTTTTGCCTTCTACTGAGGTTTCCAAGCTTTTTATAACTACTGTTAATACTTTAATTGGTTAACTGAAGGTAAAGGTAAAAGTCGTCCTTGCTCGAAAGCCAGTCGTGGACATGTAGTGGGCATGACTAAGCACCGGAGTGCACAGAACGCTATTTACCTTCCCACCAAAGTGGTCCCTATTTAACTTTCTTGCTTTTGAACTGCTAGGTTGGCAAGAGGTGGGACAGAGACGGGCGCTCACTCTGTCGTGCAGCACTCGGGTCTCGAACTGCTGACCTGCCAATCTTCCAGTCATCAAGTTCAGCATCTTAACCACTAAGCGACCTCAGTCCCTCTGTTTAACTGAAGGAGACCACTTTATGTGGGTCTGCTTTAGTTCTGATGCATCAGGAGCGCAGAGGGTGGTGTGAACAATTTGAAATTAACCCAAAAAATGTAAAGTCATGTTGGTAGCCCACTTTAAAATGTATAGTAGTATGAGCATTATTCCCTCTCCAGCTCTTCCCCAAAGCCTGTGCTTGCTCCATCTTGCTACAGCTACTTGATAATGAAATGAGGAGACCATGAAGGGATCAGGGCAGTATGTTGATCTAAACAACTCATTGGACTCCTCGGCAGAGGGTCAGGGCAAACTCTGTACTGTAGGGAGGGATGAAGCACTCCCATTGGGCTGCTGGGCAGAGGGGCAGGGCAAACTCTGTGCTGGGGTGATGGTGTGCGTGCCCACAGAGAAGGCTCTGAGTGGCCCCTCTGGCACGCGTGCCACAGGTTGTCCGCCACTGCTCTAGGTCATCTCATTCATCAGCTCACTGTCCTCAAAACAGCACCTATATGGATTTTCGGGATCACATACAAATGAATTTAGTTTCCTTCTGCCAGTAGGCTAACAAGTAACAAAAGATTCATTTTCTCCTCCCTCAATTGGTGGGCAGCCTTGCTTTTATTACAAAGAGGCTTTTTGGACAGTGGCCTCCTTGTTTTCAGAGACACTGTTGGTGGAGACCATTTCTGCTAGGATGACTTTGAGGCTGGACACAGTCGTATGTCTATGTATAAATAGCAAACCATCCCCAGAGTTGGCCAGATATCTATGTCTGTGCATGTTTGTTGCCTTTGACCAATGAAGTAAAACAAGACCTCTGAATACTCCATTAGTTCCACCGCTGCTCCTTGACTACTTTGCACCGGCAGCTCTTCTCATACATAAGTCACTTGCTTTGCCCACATCTCTGAACAAATACCGTTGACAGCCACCGTTGCCATTTTTCCCTGCATGTTCTGACAGTTTAATTCAGTGCCTCCTGGCTAAGGAGCCTGAGGGTGGGGGTGGGGGCGTAGTTCAGCATGTTGCTGTTGCGCTGCGGCAATTAAAATAATTAAAGGAGCCAGGAGGGGCTGGCACAGCTTCCCTCCTGCTGCAGTTCTTCTGGGAGAGAGAGCAAGATGGGCAGAGAAAGCACGTTCAGCCCTTACGTAGACCAAGATTTCCTTTGAAACAGAGGGCAGAAGGATTGATTAGTAACACTATATTTACCTCCAAGTATTGAATGAATGTGCATTTTCACCCAATTCATACTGCTCCCTTCTGTTTGATGTACCTGGACCTTGCTCTGTCTTGGGTACTTGCCAGAGGGAGGAAGGCCATTTTAAAATATGACCGTGGAGATGATTGCAACCCAAGCAACAAGATCATTAGCTGGGTGTCCTTCCCCACCCCCTTGAGCTCAGAAATAAATAGGGGAGGGGGGGAAACCCGATTTGAATTCCTTTAAAAAAAGGTGTGGATATAAGGTTAATTCTGAGTGACTGATAACTCTCAAGGTGGCTTGACACAGATTTGTAAATGCGCCTACAGCCCAGTTGTTTAATATTGGCAGCAATGAACTAATAGAAAGTTGGGTGCTGGAAGAAATAACCTGGACCAACAGTAGACTGTCTGCATTTGTGTTAGTGCATGTGTAGGGACTCTGAGGTCAGTTGTGAAACTGAAAACAAATTACCGAGCTGACAGTATGTTCAGAGGAACTCAATCTTGTGTATCTGCTGCCTGTGACCTAGTATTTTGCACTTAATTGTGGACTGTGGAAATCCAAGGTTCTGGAAAAGGAGACGGAAAAGAAGAAGATGCTGCCTGAAAGTACGTGTTTGCCATAATCCGCAGGAAAGAGCAAACCGGTATGAACCTGCCTGTAACAGACATTCTGTTTTGTTGGAATTTCTCACTGGGATGCTTTGGTTTGACCTGGAACTCAATCTCCCCTACGTTACTTGGAAGACTCTGAGTAGGCTAAATGTAAGACCATCATGCTCAAGTGGGGCCTGCTGGCTAACAACAACACCACGCACTGTGAATGTGGAGAGATACAGAATCCAACTCATTTGCTGGTCCACCAATGACTGCCAGAAACATGTGCCAATGAGGACTTAAGTTTGACCAACGACAAAGCCAAGAAAGTGGCTTCATTTGGGCATTCCAGGGTCACGAAAGAAGAACTATAGAACTGTTTGGTGATTAAAGAAAAAAACCCTCCACTTCAGGACTTATGTTTGGCCAATAACAAAGCCAAGAAAGTGGCTTCATTTTTGCAGTGCCTACACACACTGGAGATGGGCTCAAGTTCATCCATACCAGTCTCCTTCAATCAACTGAAGCCCAACTTCACCAATGTGATCAGCAGCCACAGTCTCCAGCTAATCAAAAGAGAGTGGCCCAAGGTGATCTATGGTGCTTCTGCAACAGATCTCCACTGCCAATTAGTCAATCAGTCTCACTTCCAGGCAGCCAATCAATAGTTGATGCAGATCTAGTGTGGCAGCTGAGATGCTGTGGATCACCTGGGGCCAGTCTCTCCCAGTCAGCTGGAGCCTATCTTCACTCTCATGGCAGATTGCAGCTACAGAGCAGTAGAGATGGGGGAGACCAGTATGAACACAGATTTGCTGCGTTATTATCTATTTTGTGTGTTATTTTTTATTGAGCTCACTGGACAAGGAACAAAATTAAAGAAGGATATAGTTGAGGATCTCAACCTCCCCTACATCACTTGGAGGACCCTGAGTAGGCTGAGGGCTGGAGTCCCTAAATGTAAGACCAACATGCTGAAATGGGGGCTGCTGGCAGACAAAGTGTGCTGTGTGAATGTGGAGAGATACTAAATCCAGCTGATTTACTGTTCTGCCGATTGCTGCAAGAGGCATGCACCAATGAGGACTTGGGTTTGGCCAATGACAAAGTGAAGAAAGTGGCTTCATTTTGGCTCCGTCCGAGACGTTGAGTCCTGGCTCCATCTGTGACGTTGAGCCCGGGCTCCGTCTGAAATGTATTGTATTTATTGTATATTGTGCATTATATATTGTGATATTATGTATTATATATTTTGATATTGTGTTAAATTCTCTCTTTATATTGTAAGGCGCCCTGAGTGGTGGTGCTTGCACCAGGAGGGCAGGGTATAAATAAAGTTTCGTTTCTATTCTATTCTATTCTTGGTTTGGAGGTATACATTTGCAGGGTTGTGTGATGCTTGCTGTAATTGTAAAGTCATTGCATTCTTCACCAAGGTAAAAAACATTTTTCTGCAGTTCCCTCTCACTCGCTTGACAGCCTTTCCACGCACACCAATCCTTGCCAATGTACCAATCCGAACCCCATGCCAGGTAAATGAAGTTGACAAGAATGGGGGGTTGGGGATTGGGGGTGGAAGAAGGATGCTTGGTAAGTAGAAAATGTCCTGTTTTGAGCTAAATGTTGAGTGAAGGCTACGTTGTCGGGCTGCTCAGTAGGCAATGGGAACTACCTTCATCAAAAGCCTATTCAGCTATAATTGAAAGTATGGAAACTCACCATACATGCACTGATGAGACTTGTAATGTTTGAGTTATTACAGGATCAGATGGAATCCTTTGCAGCTAGAGCTGTTAAGGAACCCTTCCTACAGGATGTGTTGTGTTGCTGAGTTTCCATGTTTTTTATTATTATTATTATTATTATTATTATTATTATTATTATTATTATTATTATTATTATTATTATTATTATTATTATTATTATTATTATTATTATTATTATTATTATTATTATTATTATTATTATTATTATTATTATTATTATTATCCCGCCCTACTCAGCACAGGCCAACTCAGGGCGGCTTACAGCACATCAGTAAAGATACAATATAGCAAAAACAAATATGCAATATAGCAAAAGCAAACTACAAACCACAATAAGAAAGTAACAAGATATAATGCAATAAAGTAACATGATGGAGCTCAACTCAATGTCTCTGACGGAGCCCAGGCTCAATGTCTTAGGTGGAGCTCGGGGCTCAACGTCCTCAGCAGCATCAACTGGAGGAAATGATGCCGCATATGTTCAGTCAAAGACAATTCCAGGCTTTCAAACCTCTTCTCACCTATGTGGGTCTTATGATGTAAAATGACCTTTAAATTTAGAAGGTTTCTCCACATTCATGGCATTTAAAAGGCTTCTCATCTGTGTGGGTCCTGTGATGTGAAGCAAGGTTTTCAATGGCAGCTACGTTATGTTTACGCTTGACAGATGTTTTGTATACAGTTGTAGCCATCTCTTCTTAAAGTGCCTCTGGCGTGATGTGATTTTGATTAATTACACTTTAATTTACATTGCCCATCAGAGTAGAGTTGCCATAATTCTCTCCCACAAAACCAGGACAGAAGTATACTTGACAAAAATAGGCGGGTTAGCTACAAAATAGTCTTTTTTAAAACAAACATAATATGACAGCTATAAAACACTTTCACATTAAATATATCAAATCATAAATGAATTTATTTATAACAGTTAATTCTTACTGTAAGATGATCTGTTGTACTTCTGAGAAGTCGCGTTGCAGTCAACTCTTAATGTCCTCAGTTCCAGGAAACACACTGGACACACTTATCAGGCAGTGGTGTGAAGCAAGGACGTTAAGATTTGTCTCCAAGGTATATTTCAACTCCAATGTGGCAGGAAATTGCTCTTTTGATGGTGAGAGTTTGAATTTATTTTAATGGTGTGTTATAATACACAACCAGTAAGTTTTAAAAATCTGGGACTTTAACATGATTTTTTTTTAACTGGCCAGGACAATTTTTCCTACCTTGAATCCTGGACAATCCCAGTTTTCCGGAATGTATGGCAACCCTACATCACAGCGACAACCAAAATAAAAGCATCACTCCCAAGGTTGTTAATTCATGTATAGTCATCATCGTCATCATCATCTGCTACTTGTATCTGAGTATACACACACACACACACACACACACACACACCTGAAAATCATTTTCACAGTTGATGGAAGTGTCTCTGGTGAGTAAATAAAACAGGAAAAATGCCATTGATATGAATTTGTTTAAAGTGGATCCCAGTTTGCCATGAAGTGACCCACACACTAGGATCATGGAGCCATCTCCTGCGGCATGTATAAAATGAGACATGCAGATAAGCATCATAGACTGCAGCTCAGATGACAAGCTGGCATAAATTTGGCCTAGGTTTTCTTATCTTGCCTTTCATCAGCACTGCAGTGGCTTAGTGGTTAAGACACTGAGCTTGGAGACTGGAAGGTTGGGGTTCAATACCCGAGTGCTGCGTGATGGCTCTGGGAACCTCATTCGGGTGTCCCTTGAGCCGAGTTTCTCCAGCAAAAATCCTTTCAACCCAGAGTAATTTCTGACACCAAATTTATTTATTACTAGCCGATTGCCTGGCCTTGCTCAGGCTCTCTCTCTCTCACTCACTCACTCACTCACACACACTCTCTCTCTCTCTCTCACACAAACACACACACAACATGCCGCCGCCCTTGCTGCCGCTGTCATACGGGCCTGGGAGTGTCCATGCGGCTGCCGCAACCCAGAGAAGGCAAGGCGGACCTTCCACCTTGTCGTTTCCCATAGGCTATGCTCGAATGGAGGACCTTTTATGCCGCATATCTGCCCAGGGAGTGGCTGCTTAATGCTGCCACCTTCTATACCTGGGCTCCCGCTGAGGCCTTCCGGCCATGTTCTACTGCCTCCGCAGCATGTTTAGCCAGGGAACCACCAGTCCGACCCGTTCAGCTGTCTGAGGGGGTGGGGTGGAGGGATCCTGTTGGGGCAGCACTTGCCCCTGCCTGTCCTGGCCTCAGCCCAGTCACGCTGAAGTTGTGGGCTGTGTTGTGGGCTGCCCCAGCTCCTCAGCAGCAGCACCGTGGCCGCTGCCATGTGTGTGTGTGTGTGTGGGGGGGTGCCTGAGGGCATCGGGGCAATGACCACCGCCTGCACCCACCTGCCATGGTTCAGGCCAGATGCCCATGGCCTAGCCTAGTGAGTCAGGCGTGCGTGCGCACACACAACGACGGCACTGGGTGCAAGCCGCAGCTCAACGGCTCTGCATGCGACCACTCCCCCCGCCGAACTGTGCATATGCGCAGTACTTTTTTCCAAAGTTTGGGGGCTCCCCCCCCATGTGGTTCGGGTCCTCTTCAGTGCAGTCTCGCAAGCCCAAGGTAGGTGTGTGGCAAGTTTCTTCGGCATCGGTCCTGGGGTGTGGGTTCCTATAGAGAACATACAAACCCACACCTCTGTTTTATAGATATAGATCTGCTGTTGAATTTGGTCAGATTAGAACAGGGGTTCTCAACCTTTTAAAGCTGTGGGCCAGACCACGCCCACTCAGACAGCTGAGCGAGCTGGTCTGATGGTTCCCCTGCCGTAAACGCTGCCACAAAATGCATCCGCAGCTGTCATAAACACATTTACGACAGCCACGGGTGCATTTACGGCTGTAGTAAATATGTCCGCTTCTGGTGGCAGAAGCAGAAACAACGTGGGCCACATAAAATGGTGCCATGGACTGGGGTCGGCCCACAGGCTGTAGTTTGGGAACCCCGGGATTAGAAGGACAGCACAAAGTGTTAAATTGTCACTAATCATCCTCACCTGATTCCTGAAGAGTGTTTATGTCCTCAGTCACATTTGCTTTGGAGAGGGGTACAGTAATTTTAGCACATTATTTTCTGCAGTGTGAGCATTTCAATTCCAGGCAGGCTACTGTAACTTTAGAAAAAGATTTAACGAACGTACCACCAGTAGCTAAGCTGAAATAAGAATGTCTCATGAGTTTAATGGATCAAACAGCAGTGACGGGTTTCATGGGCTCCTTTTAACTTTACAGCAAAGGGAAGGGAGAAAGGAGCAGGTTGGTTTTAAATTCAAGGATTTATGTTGTTAATCCTCCTGGCTAATTATAATTTATGGGAATCCTGATCAATTAATATGCGGTTGCTATTCAAAAGCAGAGGCTGGTGGAAGATGGGCATAAGCAAGCCTTGTTATTTCCACCGATAGAGAATATTAAATTAAACGAACACAGGGACATGAATGGGGGAAAGGTTCATTTTCATTATTTAGCTTCAGGACTGTGGACTTTGTGTCATGATTTTGCATTTGAGTCAATGTGTTATATCTCTGTCCTAATAAAAGATCACCTGCCAAATAACTTTGCAGAGGACATGGATGAGGAGAGGCTGTGAGAATGTGTTTATTGAAAATTAGAAATCCATCCTGGTTAATTCCTTAAAACAAAAATAGAATATTTCTAATAGGCATGTTTTACTTAATTTGATTCTGTCAGTATGATATATATCAAGGACTGTTCTGCAGACTGGTTGTTGCAAGGTTTGCTAGAAAATATTTCTTCCCCACACACAAGCTCCGAAGTGCTTAGCTTAAAGAGGAGACCTGTATGACTCAAAACTCTGCCTCTGTTTGCTATCTTATTGGTTCATGAATCCATTGGATTTTGAATTAGAGCCAACATTTTTCCTAAAGCAATTACAGTTACATAATAGCATTATTCTTAGTAATCACAATGCAATGTGGTTTTGCTTTCAATACTGGACTAAAAAATTAACTAGATATTTGTAACTAGTTCCATCCAACAATCCGTTCTGTGCCCACTGTGGATCTTTGTCAGTGATGGTGAACCTTTTAGAGACCGAGTGCCTGACCTGCAACCCAAACCACACTTATTTATTGCAAAGGGCCAACACGGCAATTTAACCTGAATACTGAGGTTTTTGTTTGGAAAAAACAACTAAACAACTCACCGTCGTCACAGACTCAACAGGCTGCTGTCCGCCCTGCACCCTCACACTGCATGTGAGCCGCCTGCCTTACTTCAGACAGGGGAGAAAGCACTCCCATTGGGCTGCTGAGCAGAGGGGTGGGGCAAACTCTGTGCAGGGGGAGGGAGGAAGCGCTCCCATTGGGCTGCTGAGCAAAGGGGTGGGGCGAACTCTGTGCTGGGGGAGGGAGGAAGCAATCCCATTGGGCTGCTAAGCAAAGGGGTGGGACGAACTCTGTGCTGGGGCAATGGTCCTGCTGCCCAGTGCGGCTTCTTGAAGGAAGCAAAAATAGCCCTCACTGCAGGGAGGATCAGTACAGTAATACCTCATACAAAGCCCGCCTCATACAACATCAGATTCATACAACATCGCCTAATTCCTTGAAAAAAGTTGCCTCATACAAAGTCATGCGACTTTGTATGAGGCATTGGGGTTTTCCCAGGTTGCATTGTGCCTGGGCAGTATAAAGGGCAGGATACATGCGTGCATTGCTCTTGTGGGTTTTGCATGAGGCGAAGAGTGTTTAGGAGTGGTTTTGAGCACAATTTTGGATTTTTTGGTCAGAATTTTTAGAAGCATTCCTGGGATCTTTGCAGCATTCTTCAGGTTCTTGGACAATCCGGGTTGCTTGACATGTTTTTGTAATGTATTTAGCCTTTAGACAGTGATTTCTTGAAGTTCTGTCAGTTTCCTGTCTGTTTCCTTGACTTTGCCCTGAAGTCTGTGCTGTTATAGTACAATGTATCTCTATGGAAACGATGTTGTATGAGGCATCGCGGCAAGGATTTGGACGTTGTATGAGGCATCCCAGCTAGGATTTTGCATGCCTCATACAAAGTACAAATCCATATAAAGTCCAAACTTGTGGAACCAAGTTTGGACGTTGTATGAGGTATCACTGTATTCTCATTCTCTTGCATTAGGTGGATTTTCAGAAAAAGAAAAAAAGACACACACAAAACCCCTCTGAATCTGATTAATATGTTTTTACAGGGTCTTAGTTTAGGATGGAAAAGGCAAGAAAGGTGATGAGGAAAAGTTCTCGCGTTAGTTTTTCACAAACGATCAGCAGATATTTGTCTCAGTAGCCAGTCTTGGAGATTAGTGTGGCTTACCTACATAGTGGTGGGTGTGCATTACTCAGATGATAGGATATTCCTTGACACCTATATACCAAATGTTTGACACAAGGTTATCAAAAATTGAAGTAGGTTCTGGATTAACTTTCCTTGGAGAAATCATTTGATGCAATTACACGCCTGGATTTGGTTTGGTGTTGAAGGCAGCATTGGAAATTATGCCCCAATGTATCAGGCCAGGATAGGTGCCAGAAATGCAGATTCAGTCTATTTAGTTTTGCTCCTATTTATTTACTTTTTTAAAAAACCCAACAACTTCTATTTTCTGTCAAGAATCCTGGCTACTGATGCAGGAAGTTTAAAAGTTCCTAATATCCCCGCAGTTTTATTTCCTCCAGAAAAGATAGCAAGGTAGCAAATATTATATTTGAAAATAATCTGCTTGGCTGTTCTTTTGACAGGAAAACCTCCCAGCTGTGCATCACTAGAAGGAGCTCAGCTCATAGTATTAGGCGAGTTTGGAAGATTTAAAGCAATTTGCTCATCTCCTTTGATTTTAGAAATGTTGCAGGGCTTTTCAGACTTCCAGACAAAGGGCGCTTCAGATGTTGAGAGTGATTTGTTTGGGACTGTAATGAAACAGCACTTTTGGGATGCTGTTAAAACCTTCCAAATACTTTCCAAGTATCTGGCTGGCATAAAGCTCCATCTTGCCATGTATTAAACTGACTGTCTGCAACCACATGCTACCCTACGAGCATGGGGGATTTGGCACTTCAGTGTAAGACTTGATGTCTTTATCTTCTTTTTACTTTGGAAAATGTGCACTATCTATATAAACAATGTAAAAAAATTGTCCAGTCCTTTGTCCTTGATGGGGCAACTTGACAAAAAGTTTTCAAGTCCCTCACGGTTCTTCAGGGACAGGCGAGAGAAAGAAAAATAGAACCCTTTTCTTTTTCTCATCTGGTCTCTGTATTTTATGCGAACTATATGTGCCCTTTTCCTTAAGAAACAAGGCATAGTAAAGGTAAAGGTGGCCCTTGCTTGAAAGCCAGTCGTATCCAACTTTAGGGTTCAGTGCTCATCTCTATTTATAGCCAAAGAGTGTTGTCTGTGTCTGCAAATGTTTCCATAGACATGTGGTAGGCATGCCTAGACACCGGAGTGCACGGAATGCTGCTTACCTTCCCACCAAAATAGTCTCTATTTATCCACTTGCAATTTCTTGCTTTCAAACTGCTAGGTTGGCAGGAGCTGGGA
Organism: Bradypodion pumilum; assembly: GCA_035047305.1. Lineage (NCBI taxonomy): Eukaryota > Metazoa > Chordata > Lepidosauria > Squamata > Chamaeleonidae > Bradypodion > Bradypodion pumilum. The sequence goes on along the minus strand of JAWDJD010000009.1, from coordinate 7,355,627 downwards.
CAGAGACGGAAGCTCACTCCGCCATGCAGCATTCGGGGCTCGAACTCCTGACCTGCCAACCTTCCAGTCATTAAGTCCAGCGTCTTAACCACTAAGCCACCACAGTCCCAGAAACAAGGCATGCACACACAGAAAACATAGACCTGGTTGATTAAACAGATGCAAGCAACCCATCCAGTGCTTACGATTCGTAAATATACATGCAACAAAAAGGCACTTAAAAATAGATGGCAGAATCAGCCTTTTTGACATGAAGAAACATGGAAGCAAAAAAGTTGTTTAGTTCTGAAACTGGCCCATGGAACAATCAGTGGGCCTGTAATGAAACTGTTTACTCCTGAGTTGAAAGAAGGTAGAAGTCTTTGATTACTGGAAAATCTGCTCTTGTCTGTGTCATTATCACCTTTCTGTAGGTGTAACTTGTCAGGATTTATATCAGTCCAATAACGTAAAGAACTAAAAAACGAGCTGCTCTTTCAAGACACCCAGAATCTTTGCTCTGAAGCTCCCTATTCATCTTACGAGTTCTGAAAGGAAAGGTAGAAATTATTGAAGGAGATAAAGGAAATCTCCTTAACCACCAAAAAAATGTCTCCTAGGTTTGGGTATCTCTGTATCCCTGACAGCCCTCGTACAGTACAGTAAATTACCAGATTGCTAGATTCCTTTTGATGTAAGCTATGAAATATGAGCATTCAGATACAATTTGGTTTCTCCCTCCTGTACAATTAGCATGGAAATTTAGCCTAAATGGTTAATGTGGCATAGCCTCTCCATGAATTGAGTTCTCTGCAAAGTGGAGAAAATGTAAGTAAGTACCTTTGCTGAAACAACATATGACATGTATAAATAGGATGCTTTGGGTGGACTCCAGTATGAATAAAGTCCTGAGGGCCAAAATAAGGTAAAGTTCTAACAAAACACAGCCTCTGAGGTAAACATATAGTTATGGCAGCGACAACTAGGAAGAGTAATAAGCAGGGGTGTGCTGGCTCTGCTAAAAGGGTGCTGGACATGGAGTGATGGTGTTTAAACCTAACAAAATATATACATTCGAGCCAACAACCTCTTGCTTACAAGGCAATATTGCAACCTCCAAGCCCATACCTGTCAACCGCGGCGCCGTCCAAACTGGGACCTGCACAGAATGGGTCTGCTCAGGTCGCCTTCCACGCATGCATGGAAGGGTACGCCGCTTGCGTAGCCTTCTACGCAGGCAGTGTAGCCTTCTGCGCATGCGTGGAAGGGGGCTAAGCAAACGTAGCACCCTTCCATGCATGCGTAGAAGGCAACGTGTGCAGAAGTGCTGCGCAGTACCTCCTTTCCCCCGATTCAAAATTACGGGGTTTTGGCAGCGCGGGTCGGGAAATGGCACAAATCGGCACCGAATTACGGGGTTATCCCAGCCAAATCGGGATGGTTGACAGGTATGTCTAAGCCATGGCAGCTCCGTTGTAAATACAAGCTGCTTTTGTGAGCTTATATTTGGCAGCAAAGGAGAAGGCAGGCAGAGAAACATGGAGTCCTGCTAGGTTGCTCAGTCGTTCCGGACATCGCAGCTTGGCTCGGCTCTTTGGATTGGCACCCAAGGGGGCGTCATGATACTGGGGGGCACCCCGGGCTGTGTCCTGGTTGCCCTATGGGCCAGCCCACCTCTGATAATAAGGTAAAGGAGAGGAGAATTAGTTAGTCACCAAAACTGTGTTAAAGGTCACCCTTGCTTGAAAGCCAGTCATACCCGACTCTAGGGTTCAGTACTCATCTCTGTTTATAGCCAAAGAGCCAGCGCTGTCTGCATCTGGAGACATTTTCAAGGACATGTGGCAGGCATGCCTAGATACCAGAGTGCATAGAATGCTGTTTACCTTCCCACTGAAGTAATACCTATTTATCTACTTGCAATTTCTTGCTTTCGAACTGGCACAGGAGCTGGCACAGAGACAGGAGCTCACTCCATTGTGTAGCACTCAGGTATCAAACTTCCAGTCATCAGGTTCAGCATCTTAACCACTAAGCCATCGCAGTCTGACTTCAATAATAAATAATACAGCCTGTCTAGGGTATTAAAACAAAAAAGAAATAGAAGCTTCTTTTCCCTTCTGTAACTCATGCTCAGGCTGCAACATACTGTGGATTTTTAAAAGATATGGTGTCACGTTCCTTCAGGTATCATAAAAAACATTTTTTAAACAAACACCTAATTTAAAGAGTATTAATTCCATTAAGAGGGTGGATTAATCCCAGACGTGAGCCGTGCATGTGTTTTAAAGCGGGTGCAGGTGCTGACAGCACTATTCCACTGTGTTGCACATGTTCCCGGAACACAGCTGTTTCTCAAGCCCTTCGCCAGTTGCTCCCAAACGCTCTGTGAGGCTCTGCAGCCTCTGGGCACAATTAAAAGCTGGAGCGCTACATTTCATCAGGCAGTGCTAGGAATCCAAGCCAAGCAAAAAATGAGGGGATTTGGAGGCGGGGGTGGTGGTGGTGGCAGAGTGGGGAAACCCCTTGCTGAAATGGCATTAACCTCTTTACCCCTTCTAGCAAAACTATACAGGTTTGGCTCATTGCACGTGTGTAAAAGAGAAAGAGCCAAAATCAGCATAATATTTTAATTAGTTATCATTTGGAGTGAGAGAGGAAAGCATCTTTTTCTTCTCCCACCTTTTTTACTCATTCTCCTTTCATCCTATCCCGGAGACAGATCATGCAAGGAAGTTCAGAGAAGAAGAAGAAGAAGAAGAAGAAAGAGACACACTTTCAATCACATGTTTGTCAGCAAATCATCCCCTCCTGTCTCTTCCAATTCCCTTCTGTTTTGTAAGCAATTTCCCAGCTGTTGTAAATAATTTCACTCTCACAGAATTTCAGAAGTACAAGGAGGAGTTATTAATGGTGTAAATATCAGGGTGAGATTCATTCTGGATTTCCAGCTAAACCAGACTTAGAGTTGGTGCAGTTTGGAGAATTATGAATTAGTCCAAAATAAACTCAAAACAGAATATTCAAGAGAGGGTTTACCTGTTTTGCCTAGAGCAGCTGTGGGCACATGCACCGTTGCCCCAGCACAGAGTTCACCCCACTCCTCTGCCCAGCAGCCCAATGAGAGCGCTTCCTCCCTCCCCCAGCACAGAGTTCACCCCGCCCCTCTGCCGAACTGCCCAATGGGTACACTTCCCTCACCTGTCTGGGGTAAGGTTGGCAACTCACATGCAGCATGAGGGTGCAGTGCAGGTGGCAGTTTGGATCTCTAAAAGGTTCGCCACCACTGGCCTAGAGAGTTCTCACCTCAAACCTGTTTTCACGATGAGGAGAGGGAATTTTTAGGTTAAGTTTCTCCTTTTTCTTGTAACAAATATAGGATACTAGCATATTTTGCCTGGCCTTGCCAGGCAGGTTTTGTATGTGTGTGTGTGTGTGTGTGTGTGTGTGTGTGTGTGTGTGTGTGTGTGTGTGTGTGTGTGTGTGTGTGTGTGTGTGTGTGTGTGTGTGTGTGTGTGTGTGTGTTTGGTTAGGGGTGGTTTGGGTGGTGGTGATTTGAATTTGTGGTTTTTGAATTTATTTTATTTTATTTATTTTTTATTTGGATTTTTACAATATTTTTTGACTGTTGCATACTCTTCCGGCCTCTAGGTGGGGCTATGATTAAGAGTACTGCGATTGTCTTTCTTTCTTCAGTTCTGTTGCGGAGACATGGAGGGAACACGTCTTTTGTAAGTGCTCTTGATTTATTATTTTATTTTGTTTTGATTTTGGGGTGCTGGGCTGGGGGGTTTAAGTAGAGAGTTTCTACTTAAACCCCCCAAAGTGTTTTTGCTTGTTCTTTTGTATTTATTTTGGATTTTAGCTGTGTTTTATTGTTTTGCATATTTCTGGTTGTTATTTATTTATTTTTATTTTTTCCGTATTTAATTTTTAAATTTGTGATATTATTGTTTGTTGAGTTGGGTATTTTTGTGTTGTAGATAGTTTTTTTCTCCACATGGCGGCTTTTTCAATGTTCTACGCGCTCGTGTTCTTTAGCCTGATTGGCTGAAGTGATCATGGCGCAGAGAATGCTGGGATTTGAAGTTGTCTGTCATGTTCATGTTCGTTTAGCGGCTTTTTTTCCAGGGCTCATTTTGTATTGGGCGTGCCGGCTTTCCCAACGTTCTCCTTGCTCTCGCCTGTCAGCCTGCTTGGCTAAGGGGTAGTGCGGCGCAGAGGACACTGGGACTTGAAGTTGATTTGTTTTGTTTGCGTTCATGGGGCGATTGCCCCACTGGCGACAGCCAGACCCTTGCGGCGATGGTTGGGCGAGGTAAAGGCAAGTGTGGGTGGCTCGGTACGGGATAGTATTGATGGGTGCGTTCGTATATGCCAGATTCCAACGGTTAACGTCCCTCTTTATAGGTAAAGAGTACTCATTGTGGACTCTCAAGTCAACTATGATCAATGTCAACTCTTTCCAGGGTTTACTTGGTAGTGCATACACAGAAGTTATTTTACTCTTCCCTTCTTTAGGGAGTCCTCTAGGACTATGCAGTTTACACAAAGGCACATAGGCTGGATTTTTCTCCCAGGACTCACAGTGGGGGAATCAAACTTCTTAAACCACTGACCTATTCAGGCAAGTAGAGTCTAACAGCAATTGTTAAACTAGTCTTCTCTAAAGCATTATGTTTTCTTCTGCTGATGCTTCTTTTTAAAGAAAATATGTAACCTACGAATCATTATTCCAAAGCACTGAAATAGGAGTTGAACAAGCTCTCTTTTAAAATTCACTTTCTCTGGTTTATAGGCGATGGGAATATTTATTTTATTCATTTATTCATTTTTTGAATTGGTAATGCCGCCACCTCACCAGAGCGACTCCGGACAGCTCACAACAGTATTTAAAAACCCATTTTTTAACAGTATTAAAAAACCCATTTAAAAAAAAACCATTAAAAATCCACCTATCCCATCTGAAAAGAGGGACAAATTATTTAAATGAGCCAATGGGTGGGGGTCACCTCCACGTCAGTGCCCCACACCTGCCCTGCCAGCCAGGTTTTGAGTCCTTTCCTGAAGGGCAGCGATTCTATGAAATTATTACCGTGTTTCCCCGAATATAAGACACTGTCTTATATTTTTTAAAACTCCAAAATTAGCACAAGGTCTTGTTTTCAGGGGATGTCTTATTTTTCCATGAAGAAGAATACCAGTCTCGATCGCACTTCCCCACTCACAACCAAGGGACGCTTCCCTTGGTTGTGAGTGGGAAAGCACGATCGAGACTGGCCTCAGCTGTGAGGCGGCCGGCGTGGCCCATAAGAAGGCCTGCCGCATTGGAGTCTCGATCCTGCTCTCACCAGGGGAAACTTCTCTTGGTTATGAGCGGGGAGGCAATTGAGACTCCGATGCAGCAGGCTTTCTTATGGGCCACGCCGGCCGCCTTACAGCCAGGAGGTAAGGAGGTCTTATTTTTGGATGGGGCCTTATATTTCAAAGGCAGGGGGAAAAGGGGAGGTGTCCTATTATGGGAGGAGGTCCTGTATTTGGGGAAAGAGGGTAGTTGGATGGAGTTGTGTAAACCCATGTGTACACATACACACTGTATATACTTAAGTATAAGCCAACCTGAATATAAGCCAAGGTACCTAATTTTGACCAGAGGAACCAGAAGAATAGATTGACTCGAGTATACGCCAAGGGTGGAAAATGCAGCTGCTGCTAGTGAGTTTCAGTAATCACTTCTACATGAAAGCCTGTCACTGGCAGAAAAAAAAATTAAGGTCATGGTTGCAGCCATTATCCAGAGCTAACCACTTCCTGACCAGGACTTGAAGTGGTTCCTGACTAGGACAAGGAAGTACAGATCTCCCATGCAGCCGGGTAAATAGAGCAGATGACTCAAGTATAAGCCGAGCCTGCTTTTTTCAGTACATTTTGGGTGCTGAAAAAATTGGCTTATACTCGAGTATATATGGCAGAGATTTTCAACCTGCGGCCCATGGGCCAGATGCGGCCTGACATTTCATGTGGCCCCCCACTGTCTCCACCACACCAGGAAGTGCCATGTGGTGAACGACAAAATGGCCATCTGGCCCCCAAAATTGTCTGAGGGAGCATGACCCAGCTCCCGGCTTTAAAAGGTTGAGAACTCCTGACATACGGTATATGAGTGGAACAGTATGCATATTGTCTGCCACTGAGGAAAGATTAGCAATGTATGGGCAGAAATCAATAGTTGGCCACTTTGCTATCAGTAACATTGATTACAATCAATCTTCTCCACAGATGAAAATGATCAACACATACTTATTTGCAGACCTGATGTTATTCCATCTGTTCTTGTCTATTGTACTCCTTACCTCAACTTGTCAGGGAGTGTAGGTAAAGACTGTTCTAGTATGTCCTTCATTTTGATATTGCTGACTGATTCACCAACTTTCATTTTATTTATTTTTATTTTTGGCACTTGTGCCATAGGTAGATTTCCAACACACACACAGTAAATGAACAAGCCACAGTGGGGTAAGGGATTTGAAATATGACACATACACCCTCCATAAAGTCATAATCATTCAAGAATCTATCAGTCAGCAAACTGAACGTTTAATTTATAAATGCTTAGTTTAAGCGAGGGATTCTCAACCTGTGACCCACAGGTCAGATGCGGCTAACAGCACCATTTTATGTTGGCCACCACCACCTCCACCAGGAAGTGCCATGTGGTGAAGGAAGGCCCTCGGCTTTAAAAGGCTGGGAACTCCTGGTTTAAACTTATAACAGAAAATTGGGAAGAAATAGATTCAGCAATTGTGGGTATTCTGTCTTAAAGTTTTAATTTCTTTCTAACTGAAAACTTTAGACTCTGTATTTTGAAATATTACAAAGAAAAGGAAAAGTCTGATTCTGCTATCAAAGGGCTTGGTCAGGTTGGCATTTCTCCCAACATTTTGTGCACTGTAAGGGCAAGTTGATTTTTCCAGAAATCACACAAGGTAATCTGCATCCAGAGAGCCTCTATGTGCACCTTTCAAGGGACTCCATTTTTAAGGTGCAGTTAAGTATGCTCTGTTTTACTCTGTTCCCAGTGCCTGTGATTGATGGGAACAGATAAAATCAAGACAGCTGTCAAAATCCCCTTCCTTTCTTAAAAAAAATCTAAATAGAAATGTAACATACAAGCATAAAACATTTTTTTCTTATTTTGTGTGATGTGTTGATTGAAACCACGGTAGTGGACAGTGTCTCAACAAACAAAGCAAAGGAAATAATTTTAGAAATAATCTAAGTGTTTCAGCGCATCAGCAATGGCCTAGCAGACTTAAAAAAAATCTTCCCCTGCTCCTCTTCAAAAAATAGAGGAGCAGGGAAAGCATTCAATTTGTCAAATTCTTGAAAATTTTCATGACATAGGGTTGCTTGAGTTCAAGATGCCATTTGGACATGAGGATCGCACCAAATGGCATATTGGTCCTTCCCACAACCTCAGCTGACCCCATTTGGAACACACAAACCTGCCCAAAAAGGACCAGTGCAGTATAACATAAATCTTGGCTTTTGCCACATTCTGTGCTATGCAACATTTTACTTTTATCATAGATTTAAACTCACTGCCATTTTTACAGAGGAACAATTTCTCTTTATTAGCTGGCATAATCCAGTGCACCACATAGATTCCAATCTTTCTAAACATCATTTTGTCTAAACCTGGGGTTCCAAACCTATGGTCCAGGGGCTGGCCCCGGCCCACAATGCCATTCCAACCGGCCCGTTGCCCCCCACACCCAGAAGTACATAAGAACATAAGAACAGCCTTGCTGGAACAGGCCACAGCCCATCCAGTCCAGCATTCTGTCTCACACAGTGGCTCACCATTTCCTTCAGGGTATTCCCAAGCAGATGCCTTCACCTGCTTAGGATTCCCTGGAAATGGCATTGAGAGATATCCTGCCTATCTCTCCAACCCGGAGGTTGTCCTTAAGTATCCATAATTATAACCATTGATACCCTTGTCCTCCATGAGCTTGTCTAATCCTTTCTTAAAGATGTCAAGACTGACCGCTGTCACCACTTCTTCTGGCAGGGAGTTCCATAGACCAGTAATCCTCTGGGTGAAAAAGTACTTTCTCTTATTTGTTTGAGAACTAGTACCCAAAAGTTTCATGGAGTGTCCCCTAGTTCTAGTGTTATGCGATAGGGAAAACAGTTTTTCCTTATCTACTTTGTCCACACCGTGCATGATTTTATAAACTTCAATCAGGTCACCTCTTAGACGTCGTCGTTCAAGAGTGAAGAGGCCCAACCGTTGCAGCCTCAGATGGTAAGGAAGGTGTTCCAGTCCCCTAATCATTCTGGTTGCCCTCCTCTGCACTTTCTCCAACTCCATAATATCCTTCTGGAGGTATGGCGACCAGAACTGTACACAGTATTCCAGATGGGGCCTCACCATAGATTTATAAAGAGGCAAAATGACACTTGCTGACTTATTTTCTATACCCTTCCCAATGATCCCTAGCATTGAGTTTGCTTTTTTCACTCCTGAGGCACACTGGGTTGACACCTTCATTGAGTTGTCCAGGACACCAAGGTCCCTTGGGTGCGTTTACATCAGTCATATAACACGCCCGTGGCTGACATAAACGTGGAAGTGGGCACATTTACGTCAGCCGTAAATGCACCTGGTTCCATTTCTAGGGGGAGTGTTGCGGCCCGCTCAGCTGTACTAGGGGCATGGTCAGCCCCATGGCACAAAAAGTTTGGCCACTCATGATCTAAACCGTGACCCGGTGATTCTGAAGTGGAATCCTAAATCAACAAAGATAAAGGGATTATTATTTTTTATAAAAAAAGAATTTGATCATTCTTGCAACTAAACCCAAAGATGGAAAAATTTGGGGAATTCTGCTTCTTATATAGGTGCCATCTCCATTCTGGATATTGGCTATCATCATGACAATAGTCTTCCTGTTCTTAACTAATGGAACAGTTCTTCTAAGGACATGCCACACCAGTCTCAGGTTCTTCAGCCACGAAGTCCATCTATGTCCAAGGTCTCTCTTCCCAGGGAACTTCCCTTGAATAATGAGTTGGAGTATTCTATATTTCAGGTCAGTTCTCATGATAGGCCCAAGGTATTGGAGCTTTCTTTGCTTAATGGTCTTACACAGTTCTGGTTCTTTATCCATCACATGGTCATAAGAACATAAGAACAGCCTTGCTGGAACAGGCCACAGCCCATCCAGTCCAGCATTCTGTCTCACACAGTGGCTCACCATTTCCTTCATGTTATTCCCAAGCAGATGCCTTCACCTGCTTAGGATTCCCTGGAAATGATATTGAGAGATATCCTGCCTATCTCTCCAACCCGGAGGTTGTCCTTAAGTATCCATAATTATAGCCATTGATACTCTTGTCCTCCATGAACTTGTCTAATCCTTTCTTAAAGCTGTCAAGACTGACAGCTGTCACCACTTCTTCTGGCAGGGAGTTCCATAGACCAGTAATCCTCTGGGTGAAAAAGTACTTTCTCTTATTTGTTTGAGAACTAGTACCCAAAAGTTTCATTGAGTGCCCCCTAGTTCTAGTGTTGTGCGATAGGGAAAACAGTTTTTCCTTATCTACTTTGTCCACACCGTGCATGATTTTATAAACTTCAATCAGGTCACCTCTTAGACGTCATCGTTCAAGAGTGAAGAGGCCCAACCGTTGCAGCCTCAGATGGCAAGGAAGGTGTTCCAATCCCCTAATCATTCTGGTTGCCCTCCTCTGCACTTTTTCCAGCTCCATAATATCCTTCTGGAGGTATGGCGACCAGAACTGTACACAGTATTCCAGATGGGGCCTCACCATAGATTTATAAAGAGGCAAAATGACACTTGCTGACTTATTTTCTATAGCCTTCCTAATGATCCCTAGCATTGAGTTTGCTTTTTTCACTGCTGAGGCACACTGGGTTGACACCTTCATTGAGTTGTCCACCAGGACACCAAGGTCCCTTTCCTGGTTTGTCGCAGAGAGTTCAGACCCCATCAGTTTATAAATGTAATTGGGGTTCTTTGCCCCAACATGCATCACTCTGCACTTACTAATGTTGAAACTCATTTGCCACTGTTTTGCCCACTCCCCCAGTGTCAAGAGATCCCTCTGGAGCTCCTCACAATCTCTCACAGTTTTCACTACCCTGTATAATTTAGTGTCGTCAGCAAATTTGGCTACCTTGCTTTTTACTCCTACCTCTAGATCATTTATGAAGAGGTTGAAAAGCAGGGGTCCCAGTACTGAACCTTGGGGGACCCCACTCTTTACTTCCCTCCACTTGGAGAAGTGTCCATTTAGTGCTACCCTCTGTTTCCTGTCCCTTAGCCAGTTGCTGATCCAGGACAAGAGCTGTCCCTTTATTCCATGACTGGTAAGTTTATTCAAGAGCCTTTGGTGTGGGACCTTGTCAAAAGCCTTCTGAAAGTCCAGATAAACAATGTCAACTGGATCCCCCTTATCCACATGCTTGTTGACACTCTCAAAAAATTCCAACAGATTAGTGAGGCATGATTTGCCCTTGCAAAAGCCATGTTGGCTCTCCTTTAGCAGCGCCTTCTCTTCTATGTGCCTATTAATTCTATCTTTTAGGATGGTTTCCATCACTTTACCTGGGACACATGTCAAACTGACAGGTCGGTAATTTCCTGGATCACCCCTGGATCCTTTTTTGAAAATTGGTGTTACATTCGCTACCTTCCAGTCATCAGGCACAGAGCCTGATTTGAGGGAAAGATTATATATTTTGGCTAGGAGATCAGCAATTTCATCTTTAAGTTCCCTGAGAACTCGTGGATGGATGCCATCTGGTCCTGGTGATTTGTTAGTGTTTAGTTTAACAAGACATGCAAGGACCTCCTCCCTGGTTATTTCTATCTGGCTTAATTCTTCGGTTTCCCTCCCTACGAAGATAGGCTCTGTTTTGGGCATGTGGCCTCTGTCTTCTTCAGTGAATACTGAAGCAAAGAATTCATTGAGTCTCTCTGCAATTTCTGTTTCCTCTTTAATAACCCCTTGCCTTCCATTGTCATCTAATGGTCCAATGGCCTTCCTAGTTGGGTTCTTACTTCTAATGTACTTAAATAAGTCTTTGTTATTCCTCTGAGTATTTTTAGCTATACGCTCCTCAAAGTCTTGCTTTGCTTTCCTGATTGTTGCCTTGCATTTGTTCTGCCAGAATTTATGTTTCTGCCTGCTGTCCTCATTTGGACAAGCCTTCCATCTTCTAAATGAGCTTTTCTTGCTTTTGGTCACTTCCCGAACAGCTCCTGTAAGCCACATTGGAGTCCTCTTGGACCTGGCAGTGCCCTTTTTCCTTTTGGGAAAAAGATATCATGGTCAACCCATGATATCCATAGCAGCCGTCTGTAGATCCACATTTCAAAAGCTTCAACTCTCTTTTCAGATGCTTTAGTCCTATGGCTCCCAACATGGGTCTCACCCACACCTACAGGGGAGCAATTTGATTTTTAAGGGGGCAATTTAAGAGTGAGTTATTAACAGTGAATGGCCTTGTAGGCTTCCTCTACGTGAATCGGAGTTCACTTTTTGAATAACAAGAATTATATGTTGGGGTGGTGAAATCAGCATTTTAGAGATACTTAGGTGGGGCATGGCCAAAAAAATGTTGAGAACCAGTGCTTTAGTCAAAGTCCAAGCTTCGACTTCATATAGCAACACTGGGAATATGTAACATCTTACTATTCAGATTGGCATTGAAATTAATGAGGAATACCTGAATAAAATCCAATATGCTGATGACACAGTGTTTTTGGCCACAAACCTTGCAGATATTCAGTTGATGCTGGATCGAGTTAGAGCTTCAAGCGCAATTAATGGTTTGGATCTCAACGTCAAGAAGACTAAATATCTTGTTATAAGCTGAGCACCGACTCACAGCAAGCTAGTGGCAGGAACACAAGAATTAGGCTTACACGCAGGAAACATCCAGAAAGCTATCCCAAGAGTCTCTTCCAGTGATAGGTAAATTTCATCAGGAGCAATAAACAACTGCTTCCTTTTTGAATCCTTCAATATTATACTGTGGAATCTAAAATATTTGCCCCTGATCTTTGCCTGATCTATTAATTGGGGACTTACAGCTGGTCCCCATATAGCTAAATGTATGTGTGTGTTTCGTGTCAGAGATTATTCGGGGTTGAAAGGATTTATGTAGTAGACGCCCAAATGAGGCTCCTTTCATGTCCCCCATTGTGCAGCTCTCAGGTATGGAACTCCATCCTTCTGGTCTCCAAGCTCAGCACCTTACCCACTGAGCCACCAGGGAAGCTATGTAAAAGTATGGTAACATGTTTGTTGTTGTTGTTGTTCAGTCGCACAGTCGATTCCGACCCTTTGCGACCCTATGGACCATTGTTCTCCAGGCGCCTCTGTCCTCCACCATCCCCGTCAGTACTCCCAGTTCTGTGCCCACTGTGTCTATAATACCATTCAGCCATCTCATCCTTGGCCTCCCCCTTCTTCTTTTGCCCTCCACCTTTCCCAACATCAAGGCCTTCTCAAGTGAATCCTCCCTTCTCATTTGATGTCCAAAGTACTTTAGCTTCGTCTTTACTATTTGACCTTCCAATGAGCAGTCAGGGTTGATTTCTTCTAATATTGACCTATTTGTTCTCCTCGCTGTCCAGGGTACTCTCAAAACTCTCCTCCAACACCACATTTCAAAGGCATCTATTACCATGCCACATAGGGATAGAACTCTTTATGCTTAATTTATTGGAGTGTTGGAAAAGTATGAAGGTTTTTAAAAGTTACTGAACTGCATTAGTATTATCCAAAACCATGCAGTACCTTCCAGGGTGTATGAGGGCCATTATTTCAATCACCTATTTGGTCATTGTACCTAGTCTTTAGTTCTGGCATTCAGTGTGGTAATATTGATCCAATCTGGTGCTTGCAGGCATTCCCTGTAAAAAAAAAAAAGTTCTCACAATACAACTGTGAATGGAAGCATGCAGATGTGGGCTATAAAGCCAGAAAGTCTATTGACATTTACAGAGTGCTATCAGCTGAAGAGTTGATTGACCAGTATACAGCTTAAAAACCTCACTAATTGCTTTGTTGATTTCAAATGGCGTAATAAAACTTTAAAATGTTTCCAGGCACTCCGCAGTAAAGGCCAGCAAAGCAAGGTCTAAAGGTTTCTAGAGAGTGGCAGATGGAGAGAGAGAAAGAGAGAGAGAGACTCAGTGACTCTCAGCATACTGAAAAGTATGGCTTCCGCTTGCTTTTCCCAAAAGCAAACCTGTCCACCTGTTTGTTCAAGTGCAGATGTCCAGGGAATAGCAGCTGCTTTGATGGTGTTTTCTGCATTGGAACATGATCCGGCCCTTACGACATTAGAATTTATACAACATTGCAGCCAGCGCATCAAATGGAGGAGCAGTTCGCAAGCCCCCTCATAATTGGCCTGACAAGGTTTCCCCTTTGCAGTGGCAAAGTCAAAAGCTTTGCTTTGAAGGGAGAGGAATCGATACAGAAAGCAAGCATATGTACACTGATGCGCGGGCACTACAAGAAAATCCCCAGTGGAAAGGAAATGTGGGACAACATTTAGAGTTTGCATTTCAACAGCTCTGCATGTCCAACAGTGCATGCTGGAAATGATGCTTCAGAACACTTTGATAAATTAGTGTGTTTTGCACATGCAATTAATGTGGATTTGCATACCGGGAGATATTTTCTGCACTGCTTTATGTTTTTATGCACCTGCCTGGTGGGAGCAAGGCTTTCATAAATTTGGCGCATAACCACGTACCTATCATTTTGACCTTTTAGTTATGGAATCTTAACATGAAGGATTGTTCCACACTGGTTTAAAGCCTGCTAAAAATGCACTTATAGATAAAATATGTGTATTTTTTATCCAGGTCTTAGTTTACACAAGAAGTCTCTTTGGAAATCAGACTACTGTTGCAAACAATTTTAGATTTAAAAACACAAGGCCTTTCTACACTGGAACTCCTTCTTTCGTGTCCTGATCAAACCCCGGACTGCCAAAATGAAGCCACTTTCTTTGCTTTGTCGTTGTCCAAACCCAACTCCTCATCGGTGCATGTCTCTGGCAGCAATCACCAGACCAGTAAATGAGCTGGACTCTGTGTCTCTACACATTCACACCATGTGTTGTTGTCCGCCAGCGGCCCCTACTTGAGCCTGTTGTTCTTGCATTTAGGGTCTCCAACCCTCAGCCTAATCAGACTCCTCCAAGTGACGTAGGGGAGATTGAGATCTTCAGGTATATTCTCCTCTAATGATGTTCCTTGCCTGATGAGCTCCTTCCTCCATCTTCTAATTTGGTTTTGCTCTCGTATACCCACAAGAATGTTTGTTCTTGCCATAAAGCTCTTCCTGGATCTGAGCTGGCAGACTTGAGGCTCATATCCATTGAGAGGAACTCCTGAGCAGGTGTAATACAACATTTATAAAGCAGCTGGAGGTTAGAAGGATTGTTTAATTTATTTTATTTTAATTTAATTTTTGAATTTCTATACTGCCCACTCAGGTACAACCAGATTGTTTGCCACAATCCCCATGTCCGACAGCATTTTGCTCCTCCAAAGCAGTAACATTTCTGTCTGGCCAGGTATTCCCCATCTGATCCAAACCCTGACCCACCCCATAGTTTTTACTTATCAACAAATAACTACCCACTCTGCACAAAGGGATTTCTTGAATAAATGTTTTCTCACAAACGTGTTTGAGCATTTCAAGGGGTTTAGGGTTTCTGGGTGCAGCCAGTAGCAGGTAGCTGTGTTTCCCTTTGGGTTTCAATGTCAGAGGTCCTCAACCTTTTTAAGCCAGGGGCCGGTTGATGCCCCCTAAGACTGTTGAGGAGCTGGACTGGTGGTGCAGCCGCTGTCCACCATGAGCCCCCCCACGCTTCCCCCACCATGAGCTCCCCACACTCTCCCCCACTGCTTCCCTGCTTACCGGCCAGGAGGAGCTGCATGGTGTCAGTGAAGGAGGGGTCTTTGGTGTCTTGCAAGGAAGACAATGGAAGGAGCTGTAACAAGGCTAAACACAACTTTATTGCATGATGGTCAGGGTGAACATGTGGTAATGGCGGACAAACAGCTCTATTTATATTACACTGTACATTTGAATATGCTGGTGTGGTAGCTCATTGGCTACTGTCCGCGTGACATCATTGGTCGTCACGCCCATCTTCTCCAGGTGTGGTATGGCGGGAAGGTTTCCCGCTCTTCAGGTATTCGGGGAATCTGTACCATGTGAGCTGGATGCTCGCTACTGCCACCTGTGGCCACTTAGCTCGCATCCTCATACAGCCTGTTACAATGTGTTCCTGATCAGATACAATTGGATACATTGACTGGTTACATTCCGTTAAAGGGGTCGTTACAACATTTCCTTCGTATTGCATTTAGTACATAACAGGGTCCAAGTTGTCCTTCTTATCTGTGGCACCCAGGAAAGCCAGGAGGCCTTCCCAGCCCACGGGAAAGCCTGTACGCATGTGCCTTGGCCCCTGGAAAAGCTGTGGGGTGCCTCACCAGCCCCACAAAGCCGTGTGTGCCCCCCCCCCCAGGAAAGCTGTGTGCATGCCCCAGCCCCTGGAAAAGCCACATCCGCCCACCTGCCCCAGACCCCAGAAAAGCCACGGGAGGCCTCCTGGCCCCCATCCACCAGAGCAAGGGGCAGCGGATGATTTGATGCCACAGGCCGGATCTGGCTCATGGGCCATAGGTTGAGGACCCCTGCTCTATATGTTCAGAGACTGTATTTTGTCCACCCCTGGCTTAATCTGATAAATCCTTTGTAAGTAGCATGTATTGCCCATAAATCCTATGTGTGTTTGCTCAGAAGTGAGCTCTACTGTGTTGTTCAACAGGGCATTCTTGATGGCAAGTGCGTATAGCAGAGGTAGGAAAATTGTGGTCTTCTTGATGGACTTAAGGGACTATTGCCACTCAGAGCTGACACTCTCAACTCAAACTGATGGGACTTGCAGTGAAACAGTATCTGAGGGGCCACATATTGTTCAAACCCTCGCCGCATTTGCTGAACGCTGTGAGTCTCACTCACAAGGAAACATCTGTCGCTGTGCACTCTAAGCCTTCTACTCCAATGCCAACTTCAAATGCCCTTCTTGTATCAGAGCAAAGCTGGCTGGGACTTCCAGACCACCTCATTACATTAATGACCGTGGGTGCTATAATTTCTAATACTATTATGTTCCTTTCCAGCTTTAGTTTTCCATTTTACACATTGATCTTCCTTGTATGTCTTGGCGAAGCCTTCTGAAATGCCTTCCAGATCATACAAATACTTTAAAGTTTGCTTAAAAAATACACAACCCGCCACAAAACTGCACAAAGTCAACCATTGGTTCTTTCTCTCCCCCCCCTTCCAGCAACCATTTGTGTATGTGTCTCTTTAAAAATCCTCTTTCATTCTCTCTCTCTCTGCTTTCATGTTGGCAATAAAAGGGGATAAATAAGTGATAATGAAAATCAGCTCAGAGTCAGAGAAGAGAACAAGAGACAAGTTCTGGCATCTTACGCATGTTGTTTTAGAATGTTAACTGAATAAGCCACAAAGTATGCAGAGTCTGATTAAATTGCCAGCGCACTAAATCCTGACTCCCTTTGGCCTTAACACTGGTTGCACAAAAGGGACATTGTTATGCTGCGTGAAGAGACCTGAGGTTGCACACAAAGGTCAGAGTGACACTGCTGGATAGTGGAGTGTTGTTTTGCATTTACTGATAAACAAGGATAGGCTCTCACGGCTTTTGACAAAGAAACTATTACACTTCTCTCTCTCTCTCTCTCTCTCTCTCTCTCTCTCTCGCTCGCTCTCTCTGTGTGCTGCAAAGGAGTAATTTGCAGATCTTCCTTTCAAGGATCTTATGGGAAGAATTAATTACACTTGAAACCAGGGAGTTACCTAAGTCAGTTGTCCTGGCAGTTAACCTTTAGGAGAGACCAAAGCAGGGAGGCCAAGGAAAACCAGACTTCTACTCTTGTTTGTTTGTTGGAAAACTGACTCATTTTTTCTTCATGGTAGGGGTGGCCAACCTAAAGCCTATGGGCTGGATCCAGCCCATGGCATCATTTCATGTGGCCCACGACACCACCACCACCACCACACCAGAAGTGGATGCAGATGCACCCGCACCCTATGCAAACATGTCCATGACTGTTGTAAACACGTTTATGACAGCTACAGATGTGTTTTATGGCAGCATTTCCCGGGGGGGGGGCACTTGA
This sequence comes from Bradypodion pumilum, assembly GCA_035047305.1. Lineage (NCBI taxonomy): Eukaryota > Metazoa > Chordata > Lepidosauria > Squamata > Chamaeleonidae > Bradypodion > Bradypodion pumilum. The sequence goes on along the minus strand of JAWDJD010000009.1, from coordinate 7,338,369 downwards.
CCAGCCTGCTCAGATGTCCGGGGGACATGGTCAGGCCTATGGTGTAAAAATGTTGGGAACCTCCTGCTTTATGGGGTTATCAGTGAATATGTGTGAGAGGGTGGTGTTGCACTCATGTTCTTCTGGGGGAAATGAACTAATTGTCCATTTTATGAACAGATGACCTGCATGGCCTTGTGGTCTCATCCAGCAGGACTCTAGTAAAGGTAAAGGTTTCCCTTGCTCGAAAGCCAGTTGTATCCGACTCTAGGGTTCAGTGCTCATCTCTGTTTCAAAGTCGAAGAGCCATCGTTGTCTGCTTCTGCAGACGTTTCCATGGTCATGTGGCAGGCATTACTAGACACCGGAGCGCACGGAATGCTGTTACCTTCCCACTGAAATGGTCCCTATTTATCTACCGTATTTATTCGAGTATAACGCGCACTCGTGTATAACGTGCACCCCTAATTTTCCATGAAACCTCGGTATAAAATTTTGTTTCACACCACACATTGAAATTGACAAAGAAAACGTTGTTGAACACCCGGAGGGTTCCCTTCTCGTCCCGGCGGGTGCGTGCAGGTGAGCGGCGGCGGCAGCGGGACCTGGGCGCCTGCCGCCGCCTGGGAGGAGGGACGTGGCGTGCTCCGTGCCTACCCTTGAGGCTCGTTTAAAAGAGGCTCGTTTATAACGCGCACCCAGTCCTCGTGTATAACGCGCACCCAAACTTTGATTTCTTTTTTGGGTATAAAATTTTGCGCGTTATACTCGAATAAATACGGTACTTGCAATTTCTTGCTTTCGAACTGCTAGGTTGTCAGGAGCTGGGACAAAGATGGTAGCTCATTCCGTCCTGCAGTACTTGGGAATCAAACTGCTGACCTTCTGCGTCTCAGTCAGCATCTTAGCCACTTGAGCCACTGCACTGCAGGACTCTACTTGTGGTCTTATATTGTGATTTGGAACTCTTTGGCCCCAAATAAATGAGACAATTAGTATGTCATTAGACACTGATCTCCCTGATCTGATAAATGACATCAAATCTGATACACAGATTGTTATATGCTGCTATATATGTTGTATATTTCATTATATTATACCACCTTCATAAACTGTCCTGAAAAATTCTCTTTCACAACATAGGCTGTCTCACAGAATAAAGGTTGTGCTCACACAGCTACACAAAGACTAAACTCATTACCGTAGGTTCAATGACAGGTGTTTGTCTTGCATTTGCAAGACAAGTTTGCAATTGAAAAGGGGACATTCGCAGCTAATCTGAATAACAGCCAGAGATCATCTGCCATTACCAATTGTATTAAGCCACATTGATTTGTATGCTAACCAATCACTCTGTACCTGACCTCTTTACCTGATGTGTATAAATTGATGCCATGAAGTCTCCCATGTCTGATGAAGTTGATTTGACCCACGAAAGCTCACATTGAAATATAACAGTTAGTCTTAAAGTGCTATAGCATTTTGCTTTGTTTATTCTCTGATATGCCTGAAATGCAAACTAACACAGCTACTATTCCAAAAAACTGACAAATGCTTGGGACTTGAACTACCCTAATAGGATCTTGTCCCTGCCTGCACTTTTTTTTGCATGCCATATATGCTCGAGTATAAGCTGACCCGAATATAAGCAGAGGTACCTAAGTTTGGCCTGAAAACCGAAGAAAATGGTTTGACTCAAGTATAAGCCGTGGGTTGGAAATGCAGCAGCTGCTAGTGAATTTCAATAATCAAAATATAATAAATGAAAATATGGTAAAATTAATTAAATTGTTGGTGCATTTCAATCCAGCACAATCTTGGGACCCTGGTGGTCATTGACCCGAGAATAAGCCATGTCCCCTTTTTTGCAGCTCATTTTTTGGGCTAAAAAACTTGGCTTATACTCGAGTACAGTGGTACCTCACTTAAAGAGCATAATGCATTCCACAGGACTGGTCTTTAAGCGAGTTTGCTCTTTAAGCGAAACACCATTGTAAGTGACCAATTTTGACTTCTGGCGGAGGGGCTTGTGAACCCTGATTTAGTTGTTAAGTGAATTTTTGGTTGGTTTTAGTTAAGCGAGGCGATCATTCAGAGAAAATTCTGTTCTTTAAGCGAGTGAATCTCTTATTAAGGCGCTCTTTATGCAAGGTTTTATTGTATGTACGGTAATTGTTTTGTGAGCAGTCATTGGGAAGGAAACACAGGTTACATTTGCAAATATGATTATGCTTTGAAGAAACTGCATTCTTGAAGGGAAAACATGGCAATTGCATTTCAGGATTTGCTCTGAGAGGAAACGGCAACCACAGCACAGTGTCTTCAGGATTCTAGAGTCCATAAAATAATAGTTTGTTAAGGCAGCAAAAATGCGCATATCCACCCTTTTCTTAACTGATGCACTGGATTAATGGGATTTGTTAAATTAGAAAAGACCCTATGACTCAATGGGATGATAGTAGTTTAGTCTTAAAAGTTATGCTATGGAGTCTTGCAAAAGTTTAACTTAGCTGGGCAGATGTTATCACAGACTATAGCTCACATAACCAGACTGTCTATGTCTATGCTTCTGGGAAAGCCATGTAATTTCTCCAAAAAGAATGATATTTTGGTGGAGGGGGAAATTGCAGCACATAACCCATTTCACGGAAGGCAAACTGACGAGCCAGATGTTCACACAAATTAAAGAGAAGCTGTCAGAATCTCATAAACTAAATGGATAGCACGTCACACTATGTTGCACGCAACCACAGAGAAGCAAAATACCCCCCCCTCCCCCGACCCTTTGTAGCTATTGGGAAAGTTGCAGTTCTGGCAGCTGAAGTCCAAAATGATTTCTATATATACAGGTATATACAACCTGTAGGGACAGTCAACCAATCCTTGTCCTTCTAAGATGCTCCGTAAAGGTAAAGGGCACCCTTATCGAAAGCCAGTCGTATCCGACTCTAGGGATCAGTGCTCATGTCCGTTTATAGCCAAAGAGCCAGCACTGTCTGTGTCTACAGACATTTCTGTGGACATATGCATGGAATGCTGTTTACTTTCCCACCGAAGTGATACCTATTTATCTACTTGTAATTTCTCGCTTTCGAACAGCTAGGTTGGCAGGAGCTGGGATGGAGACAGGCGCTCACTCCATTGTGCAGTACTTGGGTTTCGACCTGCCGACCTTCCAGTCATCAAGTTCAGTGTCTGAACCACTAAGCCACAGCAGTCCCTTGCTCCCTATCACCTGTCAGCTTATCCTACTGATTTCTTTCCTTTTCTTTCTCTGAGTGATTGGTTAAATTTCAAAATAAAGCAGACAGGTTTGCTGTTGCTCCTCTTACAAGAATGGCCCCCCCGGACCCCAGGTGTGTGGCAGATGTAATCTTAGCAATAGAGATGGTCCTGGCCACTTATGGCACAACAGTCTCCCACTTTAACTCAGGGGTTCCCAACCTTTTCAAGCCAGGGACCGGGTCACATTCTCTCTGCCTACATGATGGGGGTGGCCATTTTGTCCCAACAGCTTCAGAGGGTTGGCCATTTTGTTTCTCAAATGCCCTTGGAGGGGTAGAGTGGGGACATGAAATGGTGCCACAGGCCAGATCCGGCCCATGGGCCTGAGGTTGGGAACCCCTGCTTTAAGTCATTCTTGGAAATCTAAATTAATGCATGATGAAGATGTGAGGGAGTGGATGAGGAGGCAGGCAAGCATATCTATTGGGTATTGAAGAAAGCTTTTCCCCGGGGACCTTGGGCACAGGGCTGCCTGTTGCTCTTAGCCTAAAACTCTCATGTTCAGTCTTTTGTAGGTCAGACCCATTGGTCTTATGTAGGACTGTCGTGGCGAAGGGCATAATGGAAAATGCTGAATGTCAGCATCTTTCTCCCCCTGACTGAGTGCGCCATGGTGGAGAAAGAATTTAAACATTTATTTGAAATTAGCTCCGCAAAATGTTTCCCCACTCACCCACACCCACTCCGACCTCGTGAATTTGAGGTGAATATAAGCAGCTGGAAGGCCTGTTTCTAAATGCCAATCCAAGGAAATAGTAGGGTATTGAGAGAAAGAGAGATGCCTCTCCGAGGCCATAAATCAATGCTTGAGTGATAGTATATTAAATGATAACCTTGTCATATTTAATGTCACACCAGAAGGATCTATTGAGGCATTGTCCCTTCCACAGTATCCGCGCAGGCGAATTAACTGAGCGAATTGGAACTTGGGCGCCGCAGAAGCTGTAGGGAGTAAACCTACTGAGCATTACACCATAAAATCACACTCTTTGTCTTCCACCGGTGGCCTGCCTTGTTTAGTCTGGCATTATGTTTCTGAAACAAGTTTCTTCTTCAGAATATGTTCCTCTGCAATAAACAACACCCATTCATCTTGTCACCACAGGGCTTTGAAAAGTGAGGGTTGAATTTGCCATTTTGTACCTTGTACGGCTCTCTCTCTCTCACTCGCTCGCTCACTCACTCACACACACACACCACTTTACACTATTTATCAACTTGCAATTTCTTGCTTTTGAACTGCTCAGTTGGCAGGAGCTGGGACAGAGATGGGAGCTCACTCTGTTGTGTAGTACCCAGGTCTAGAACTACTGACCTGCCGACCTTCCAGTTGTCAAGTTCAGCGACTTAACCACTATGCCACCACAGTCACCTAAGCCACTGCATTATTTGTTCTATGGTGGTGGTTCGCAACCTATGGCCCATGGGCTGGACCTGGCCCATGGTGCCATTTCATGTGGCCCACCACCCTCGCTCCTGTTGCCAGTGGAAGTGGCAAAAACAGCCAGAAATGGGCTGTAAATGCAGCTGTAGCGGTTGTAAACGTATTTACAACAGCCGCGGGCGCGTTTTACAGCAGCATTTACGGTGGGGGAAACCAAGTGTCTGGCGTGCGGCTTTGAGAACCCCTGCTCTAGGACTATGCAAAATGGCTGTTGGAGATATATACTATGTGGTCTCCAAGTCTGAGCACTCAGTGTTTGGTGTGTCCAGGAGAGATATTGGGATTTATTGTAGAGTTCATCTGTTACTCACTTCTCCATTGATCATCAGAAACTCAGTTTCTCCCTCTCCTTGATTCAAACCACTGGCCTTTTTGGGGGGGAAATGTCAAAGGAAATAGGAAATGACTATTGTGTTGTTGTTGTACCCTGGGGGGTGGGGAGCAGCACCTCTGCAGTTGCCCTGAAATTGCATGAGTACTCTTTTGGGGGAGGGGGGGAAACCACTTCTGCACATTTGTCGGAAGACTCTGTACATGCCTCACTGACATCCGTACACTTTAGCCACCAATTTTCTGATAATTGACTGAAAAGATTAAGAAAGGCCTAGCACAGTATGGGAGGGACTGCGGTGGTTTAGTGGTTAAGACGCTGAACTTGACAACTGGAGGGTCGGCAGGTGAGCAGTTCAAGACCCAAGTGCTGCATGAGGGAGTGAGCTCTCACCTCTGTGCAGACAACACTGGCTCTTTGGCTCTAAACAGAGATGAGCACTGAACCCTAGAGTCAGATGCGACTGGTTTTCGAGCAAGGGCGACCTTTACCTTTACCCGAGTATGAGGTGGTTGCTCTCGGCGACCCCAGCAGACCATCTGCCCGCTCCATGGCCACCTAGCAATCATGATGAAGACTCCCAAGGCGGACCAGCCAAGGAAAGAGATAAATGAATTGGGGGGGGGGGGGGAGAGAACAGAAGGATAACAGCTCATCAATCACATCTGGGATGGAGGAGCAAGTGTTGGGAAGAGCAGAGAAGCTGAATCTTGTCTTTTGTGCCACAGGAAAAGTGAAGTAAATTCTTGGACAGGCGTTTTGGTAAAGTTTCCCAGCTCTGCTTACTACCTAGTGGGAGGCTCAGTATCTGGTGGGACACTTGGCCTTCACCCTGACCTAACGGATGTGTTGGAGGTGCAAAAACAGAACAGGAGAAATCAGAGAGAATTGGACAGTATTGACTAATTAACATTGAAAAGTGAAGGGTGTGGAGCAGTTTAGGGTTGTCCTGAAGCCCTGAAGTCCCTAGAGCAGTGGTGGTGAACCTATGGCACGCGCGCCAGAGGGGGCACTCAGGCCCTATCTGTTGGTATGTGTGCTGTCGCCCCAGCTCAGAGTTCACCCCGCCCCTCTGCCCAGCAATCCAATGGGAGTGTTTCCTTCTTTTCCCCCAGCACAAAACTCACCCCACCCCACTGTTTAGGCATTCAGTCTCTAAAAGGTTCGCCATCACTGCCCTAGAAATGGCAAGAAACCTAAACTCAGTGATGGGAGTAAAGACTCAAGAAAAGACTGGACTTGTTGGAGTGCTAGTGGAGTTAAATGACACCCCCACCCACCCCAAATAGACTTTAGGGATGGGGTACAGCTGGTGCCCTCCTTTTCTTGTACTCCATTGCCTGAAGTTAGTAAATTCAAGTTCAAGCAGCTCTTTGATTTTGGAGTTTATGGAAGCCATAGCACAGTGGTGGCGAACCTATGGCATGCAGATGCATGCCAGAGGTGGCACTCGGAGCCATCTCTGTGGGTACCCATGCCTTCACCCCAGCAAAGAGTTTGCCCCGCCCGTCTTCCCAGTAGCCCAATGGGAGCGCTTCCTCCCTCCCCCAGCACAGAGTTTGCCCCACTCCTCTGCCCAGCAGTCCAATAGGAGTGCTTCCTCCCTCTCTTCTGCACAGTGTCATGCCCTCTCTTCAGAGAGCAGGTAGACTTTAAGTATGTTCCTTTAAGGAACAACCCCAAGATGCTTAGCACTTGTTTTTACTTGTTATTTCAGTTATTAAAAGTTATTATTCAGAAGAAATGCCTGTGAATGTATGGAAGAAGTGACAAAGAGGAAGTGCATTGGTTTAGATGTCTGATTAAAACCTTTGTGTTGAAAAACCAGAGACAGATCAGAACACACAGAGTTTACTCTGCCCCTTTGCCCAGCAGCCCAATGGGAGCGTTTTCTTCCTCCCCTGTTGCTATGTTTGGGGGGGTTGCAGTTTGGGCACTCGATCTCTAAAAGGTTCGCCATCACTATCATAGCAGAAGACAGACACCTAGTATCACTGTGACTTTTGAATTAATGTTCTTTTGAATTGTTCTCTCAAGATGCTATGGCAATGGTGGCGAACCTATGGCACGCATGCCAGAGGGGGCACTCAAAGAGTCCTCTCTGTGGGCACACACACCGTCACCCCAGCACAGAGTTCACCCCACCCCTCTGCCCAGCAGCCCAATGAGAACGCTTCTTTCTTCCCTCAGCACAGAATTTGTCCCGCCCCTCTTCCCAGCAGCCCAATGGGAGCACTTCCACCCTCCCCTGTCTGGGGTAAGGCGGGTGGCTCACATGTGGAGTGAGGGTGCAGTGTGGGCGGCAGTTTGGACACTCGGTCTCTAAAAGGCCTGCCATCACCGTGCTATGCTCGGAATAAATTTTACTCAAAAGTTTCTCATAGAAACAGACACAGATTAAAATAACAATATCAACCTTGGGAGAATAATTGTTGAAATATATCATTTTAAATTCTCATACAGAATAGGGAGGTAACTACGATGATTTCTCTCTCACTCACACATAAGTATTTTCGAGAATCATACATTGCCCTTTCCAAGCTCACTCTCTCCTTTCTGAGTAATTATTGCATTGCTTTCTTTCTTCAACCTTTCATGCCACAGCATTCCCCAGAGTGTTGTGCCAAAGAGGAAAGAAACTCAACAGGGACTTTGCTGGGAAGAGGACCAGCTCTTTTAAGGCCTGCAAATCATGACAGAGTGTTCTTGTTCCTTTTTGAACCAATGCAGTTTTGAAAAGTTACACTAATAAGTTACGGAGGGGGCCGCAGGACGGGTGAAGCCACTGTAGGGCCTTTAATCCAAACCCCATTTTTCTGTGGTCTTGTTGCACCGAAATGCCAGGCTGTTTGAAAAGGAGAAGGTGCCAATTATGTAGGTGGCCAAAAGAAACGGCTTCCATTCTTTCCCTCTTGGAAATGCTCTTAAAACCCATGATTTGGAGCAGATGAAGGGGGAGCTGAATTAGTGTTCTGGTTTCCTCTGTTGAGCCAAAGGTTTGGCATCCGTGGCGCTGCTTCAGTAGCTTTCGTCTTGGAACTGTTTGAGGTTCTTTTAAAGCTTGTAGAAAAGAACTGGCGTACGGACAAAACATCCCGGTGGATGCTTCGTCATTGTAGTCCCAACAATTCTGAACCTTTCTTACCTCTGTAGTTGACATTTTTGAAGTGGTAGCCGGGTTAGTCTGTGTTTCAAGCATATCAGAGAGTAAACAAAAAAAAAAAAAAAACCACCAAAAAAAAACCCACAAAAAGACAAAAAACATTGGGGCACTTTAAAGACTAACTGCTGTATTTTAATGTTAGCTTTCGTCAAACTTGATCCACGAACGCTAACATTGAAAAACAGCATTTAATCTTTAATGTGCCTGTTATGTCTAAATATTATTTCTTGTTATTCCTAACAGACGCTATTCGCGGCGTAGAGTCTGTGGCGGAATAGCGCGCCTTTTGCAAAGGCGCCAATTTCAAACTACTGTCAAAGATAGGTCATTCGTCAGTACGAACTTTCCCGCGCCTCCGGAAGCACGCCGAAAATGTATCCGCTTCTGTAACTGCCATTCTCTCTGTATATAAGCACTCCACCTTGTACATAGTCTCCAGTCCGATTTCTGAGCTGATAATAAATCACTTGTGTTTGATCCAATCCTGCTGGTCACAATACTTCTTAAGCGCCGGACTCAACAGTGCCACAGCATTTTTTGTCTTGTTTTGCTTAAAGGTAAGGGTGAAGGTCGCCCTTGCTCAAAACCCAGTCATATCCGACTCTAGGGTTCAGTGCTCATTTCTGTATAAACAGCGATGTCTGCAGATATTTCCACGGACACGTGGCAGCATGACTAGACACCGGAGTCCACGGAACGCTGTTTACCTTCCTACCAGAGGTACCTATTTATCTACTTGCAATTTCTTGCTTTTGGACTGCTAGTTTGGCAGGAGCTGGGACAGAGATGGGTACTCACTCCATCATGCAACATTCAGGTCCCAAATGGCTGACCTTCCGATCTTCCAGTCTTGAGTTCAGCGTCTTAACCACTAAGCCACTGCAGTGCCTCTTGTTTTGTTTCCTGCAGCCCCGACATCTAGTAATGGTGATGGTAAACACAGCTATTCCTTGGGAAGATTGTGGTGGCAAAGCAGGACTTGGAAAAAATAATTTTCCAGACTCTAACTCCCAGAACACCTGCACTGACCATAATGTTTCCTAACGCTGTTTCACTCGACCTTTTAGCTTTCTAGCTCAGGCTAGTAAAAATTCCTTTCTGCCCATGCAACTGTGTGCCTGTAATTAAGTTTGATCACCATCATTCACATATTTTATTAATCCAATAAGCGCTGTACTCTGGAATTAAGCTTTTGACCTGGAAACACCGCCCTTTGAGGATATTTCCATTTAGAGTAATTTATTTGGGTTGTTTCTGTTGGGAAAACCATTTCTCCGGCCTGCCTTTTTGGGAGCCCCGTTTTGCATTTCCTCCCCTTGAAGGTAAATGGGATTCGTCAACATCTGCTTCTTTTGAATATTTACAAACTTTATAATCAAGATTTAACAATGCTAACAACATTAGTAGTGCTGATGCTTATAAATATTCACAGGCGTATAAATACAGCGCTGAGAGGCAGGCATGCAAAGTGCACAGGTGTTTCTAGCTTTTTTTTTACTTCCAGCTGTTGGAATAGAGCTTGCTTTGGAGTGGGAGGGGCAGGATGAAATACAGTATATTTGCTAATGCAAAGCATGCTACTTACATGCCTTCATCCTGGACACTTGTAAAGAATCCATCCAAACTGCTATTGTTTGGACAAATTTTTGGAATAGTAGCTGAGCTAGTCTGTGTTTCAAGCATAAACAAAACAAAAATTGCTGTAGCACTTTGAAGACTAGGTAAAACTAAAGGTTTTCCTTGCTCGAAAGCCAGTTGTATCTGACTCTAGGGTTCAGTGCTCATCTCTGTTTCAAAGCTGAAGAGCCAGCACTATCTGCTTCCGCAGATGTTTCCATGGTCATGTGGCATGCTGTTTACCTTCCCACCGACGCGGTCCCTATTTGCAGGCGCACCCCCCAATAAAGGACTCAGACACCAATGAAAGTGGATAACGGCATTGGGCCACATTTATTGATTCATGCCCTAGTCCGAATTATAAATTTCTATTGGTAATTAACCAATCATAATTCTTAAGGCAAGCAGGCCGAAGTAACACTGGTAAGGTACCACCCAAAATTGCCAACGGCAATTGCTACAATGTATCCATTTGTATCAATTTGTTTGTTGACCACAAACAAATTGTTGACCGTAGTCAATATCTAACTAATGACCCCACCCTCTGACACGTATCCGTAAAATCACGGGGTGATGCATGCTGTCTAGCTATAGCCATCACCCCGTCGCCTAGTTCGTCGTTGACCGGACAACGTTTAACCAACTTATGCCTGTCTAGTGTTGTCCAGTCAATTGCGAACTTGCCGGATACCTGTGGGTCATAATGTTTACCTTACCAGTGCTACCCGCCACACGGAGGGGCTTCAAAGAAGGCTCGACGCCCCCCCCCCCAGACCGTCAGCTCGGTCAACAGGCCTGCTCGCCAATCACCCAACAGGAGGTCCATACCTCCTCGCGACAGATGGACCCCATCCCCTGCATACAAGTTATAACTTTGGAGGCTAATAGCGGGGTGACGACTGACCCTCCCCCAAGCCCTGTTGACAAGGAAACGCGCCACTGCCCTATTCACCATGCGTCTAGCGCGGTCAAGGGCCAGGAGGTCAACGCCCCCTCTGTAGGAATGGCGCGGGACCATGTCCGACCAAACAAGGGTTGTGGCGGGCCAGACATAATGCAGGTAGGCGAGGTCCTCGCAAATCGCATGCTTCAGCGACAAGCCGGTGACCTGGCCCAAATCATTGCCCCCCAGGTGTATGATCAGAATGTCAGGCGGGTCAGCATTCAGGCCTGAAAAAAGGAAAGGCAGCAGCTCCCGCCATAACATCCCAGGCTTACCATGCCATGTGAGACTTGCGTATGCACCCAGTCCCAGTTGGGGTCCCCACTCTGTCGGCGCAGCATAACGCGCTGCCCTGTGCACGTAGCTATGGCCCACCAGCCATACTGTCACCGGTGTAATACGACACCCCGGGTCTGTAAAGGAAAAAATGAGGGAAAGTAGGTAAGGTGACCGGGTTGGTACTCACGGGGGGAGTGGGCGCACATAAAATTGAAAACATTGCGATCCCCACCGTCCCATGCTACGTATGTCAGCCCCTGAGTACCCAAAAGCCGCAGCGGTCGAGGCCGCCCCTATACGGAATGAGTGAGTGCCATAGCGGGCGCCTGGGAGGCCCACACTGGCCAGCACTTTGCCCGTCACCTTCCAAAATTGAAATTTAGTAAGGGGAGACCCATCTTGGTGACAGAAAAACGGGCCATGGTGCGTGCCACGCAGTGCCAGGAATTCCTGTAGGGCACCAACCGGACAGATGTCTGCCAAAGAACACCGTAGCAGTCGCACACCACTGCCGACGCCATGCTGATCGGTCTTAGAGGAACGTATCCTCAACTGAGCCCAGTCTTTGGCTACACAGACATCCTCGAGTTCCAGTGCCCTACGACTTGCATCCGCCTTAGACAGCATCACAAGCTCGCTGTTGCGGAGCGCTCCAAAAAATGCCACCGTTGTGGCTGCATGGAACAGGGCTGCCTCATATGCATCAAAACAGAGGCAAGGCCAGCCCCGGGCCAACTGGGTAAGGACCCCTGGGGAAATCGGGTGGCGGTCGTCCGGGCAACGCCCGCGCTCGTGCACCCACCCCTCCAAAACATGTCTCACACGGAAGTCAGAGGTGCTGTCCACATGACCCCCCACCTTGGCCATAAAAGCCAACGCTGAAAGCTTAGATGCTATGGTGCGAGGTGCAAGGCCCTGAGAATGCAGGTAAACCATGAACCACAGAACATGGGTTACCGGGATCGGCCAGGTTCCTGGCAATTGAAATTGAGTACAAAATGCCCTGAAAGAATTAATTGCGTGGTGATACGCCTTACGGGTGCGTGGGGCTAGTGACAGGCCAATCGCCCGGTTCACCTCTCCTTGCCAATGGTCCATATCTCCTCCGGGAGTGGCGAGGGAAATTCCTCCGCATCCGGGGCCAAGGCACGGAACCGGGAGATCTGTAGGCGGGACAAAGCGTCAGCAATATCATTATTAACCCCTGGGATGTGCCTGGCCCTGAACAGTACGTTGAGGCGCAGGCTGCGCAACACAAATTGGCGCACTAGATCCATAACCCTGGGCGATTTAGAAGTCTGTGCATTTACAATGTGGACCACGGCCGCATTGTCACACCAGAAATGCACGACCGAGTTGGACCACTCCTGGCCCCATAGCATCAAAGCACCCAGGATAGGGAAAAATTCCAGATACGTGAGATCACGCAGGCGACCTGTGCCTGCCCAGGCCGGTGGCCACCCACCATAGGCCCACTTCCCATTGAAGTACATCCCATAACCCAGGGATCCCGAGGCATCAGACTGAATCTGAAATTGAGGGGAAGCCAGGAGGTCATGCCTCCAAAATGAGACCCCATTGAAGTCCCTCAGGAACTGTAACCAGACAAGCATGTCTGCCCTGATACCCCGGGTAAGCCTAACCCAATGGTGAGGCCTGGATAATCCTGCCATAGCGTCGCACAAGCGCCGGGCAAAGGCCCTGCCCGGTGCAACCACTCTGCAGGCAAAATTAAGGTAACCATGCAGCACCTGGAGTTCCCTCAGTGATGCCTTGCGCTTGGCCAACAAGTCCAAAATAAGGGCCACTATCCTCGACACCTTATCCTGCAGTAACCTAGATGCCTGCGCTATCGTGTCAATCTCCACCCCCAGGTAGACTAGCTGTGTAGATGGGCCCTCGGTCTTTTCGGGCGCTAAAGGGACACCGAGTTCCTCCATTAGCGTCTGAAATGTGTTGAGGAGACGTGTACACGTGTCCCAGCCCCGTTCACCCCCAAATAAAAAGTCATCCAGGTAATGGGCTACAGACCGGGACCCTGACCTGCGGACGAAAGCCCACTCTAGGAAGGTACTGAAACGCTCGAAAGCCGAGCATGATATGGAACAGCCAAAAGGCATGGCCTTATCAAAATAATATTCGCCCCGAAATTTGAAACCCAGCAATTCAAAGTCGCCCGGGTGCACTGGCAAGAGGCGAAAAGCCGACTTAATGTCGCACTTAGCCAGCAGCGCACCCGGGCCACATGCGCGCACCATGCGCAGCGCGTGGTCAAAAGATGTATACCTGACTGAGCAAAGGTCGTCAGGGATAGCATCGTTGACCGATCGGCCGGCTGGGTAGGACAAGTGATGGATAAGGCGAAACTCGCCTGGTGACTTCTTGGGAACCAAGCCCAGGGGCGATACCTTGAGGTTAGTGAACGGGGGTGCAGGGAAAGGGCCAGCGACCCTGCCCGCATTGACCTCCTTATTAATGCTGGCGGCAGCCACTTCCTCCCTCCCCCTAAGGGACAAAAGGTTGGGGGCATCCTGAGGGGACCTATCACCCATGAAAGGAATACGGAACCCCTGTCTAAAGCCCTGAAGTAGATAATCTGCATCCTCCCCCTTCGGGTACAATGCGAGCCAACGCTCCAGCATGTCCACATTAATTGGGGAGGGAGCCTTTCGGTGAACCAGCTCCATCTGCGGCAGTCTTGCCAGCCCACTGTCCGCCCCTCCCTCTGCCCCGCGTCCCTCCAGGCCTGGGACAGGCAGAGGCTGCATGGGGGCCCGCACAAGTGGGACACTCATGTCTGTACTTGCAATTCTTCTTACTGCATGAACCATTAGATGAGAAAGTCCAGCACAGCAGTCGGGCTGGAACCCCCTGCCCCGCCACTTGGCGGGGAACCTGTGCTGGAGCCACTCGCTGGACCACATGTCCACAATGGTATCTTTCCCCTGGTGCGGGGCGCGTGGGCGTCATGTACAGCAGCCAAAGTCTCTGACATGGCTCATCCCACCTCATCTCAGGGTGCAGGGGAATTCGCATACGGAATTCCTCGTCATAAGCCAACCACGACAGGCCCGGAAAATCAACCATCGCCCGATAGATATTGTCCAAATACTGGACCATCGGAATTGCCAGATCCGGCCGGGCCCTCAGGTACACCGCCATGTAGATGAGGTAAGCCGGCAGCCAGTTGGCCCACGTCCGTGGTGGCTTGCAACGACGTGCCTGTTCCTTATCCTTCTCATCCTGCCCCTCCCTCTCTTCCTTGGTGGGCTCCCTGTTTAGGAGTGAGAAGATATCAACATACTCCCCTCGCCATATTTTCTCTCTGGTGGCCTGTGCCAAATGGTCACCCAGTGGCAAGGAATAGCCCGCTGTTGGCAAGGCCGAGACAGGCACAGCAGAAACTGTGGGCATCTGGAAAGGGGCTTGAACTAGCCCAGCCACCCCTAATACATTCCCCACAGGGTAGGAAATGCTACCCACATTGACGTCGCCTGTGGTTGACGTCGCCTGTTGGTGCGTCAGCGGCTGTACCGCCGCACCACCCATGCGAGGCCAAGGCCATTGGAAAGCCCCCCCAACGTAGCCACATGTGTAGGTGCACTAGTTTGTACCGCATACTCACATGCTGCACCCCCGTGGGCCGCTCCCACCGGGGGTTCCGGCCCACTGGGGGCGTCGGAGCTCACGACCGCCGTAGAGCTCGCCGCCGGGGCTTGACCCGCGCTGGCCTGTTGGTCGGGGAGCTGCGAGGCAGTGGCCGAAGTCGCGCCACGCACCTCAAGCTGCTCGACCCGTCCCGTCGCCTGCCGCTGCCCAGCAGACGATGCGTCCAAGAGCACCCCAAAAGGAGCGCCAGCGTGGCTGGCCCGAGCAAGGGAAGCCTCGAGTGCCGCCACGCGGGCCAGCAAGGCCTCCACACTGGCCTGGGGCCATGGGCCAGCCGGCCCGCCCGTTACGGGCCCGAATATGGCCATGACCCCACACCCAGGCCCGGGAGGGCCGGCGTGGGCACCTGCCAAGGGAGGGGACCGCACCACCCCCCAAGGCTGGAAGGCCCCGGAGTGAGCTGGGCCCCGATGGAGGAAGGCCCAGTAGAATGAGCACCAGGAGCGGCGTCCGCCGCTTGCGGGCCGCGGGCCGCAGCCCATACTGGACCCCTGCTCGGGTCCCCAGCCTCCGGCCAGGGGGTAATAGACCCCATCCCACCGGTCCCGGTGGGAGCCGGCAAAGGCGGCTGGTGGGAAGGCGCAGCCGCGGTCCTCCGACCCGGATTGCGCCTCCGCACCGCCCGAGCCGCGCTTGCGGCCGCCTTCTTCTTCGAAGGCATCTCAGTCGGACCCAAGGGAAGCCGAAAAGAGGAAAGTAAGCAGCCAAAAGGCTTCCCGCTCAAGGCAAAAACGCGACGGAGTAAGAGGAAAATACTTCTCCGCTCCATCGCTTCGCAAAATGGCAGCTCGGCTGCCTCGTGGCCGCCCCTTTTATAAGGGAGCTGGCCACGCCCCTAACTACCCGGATGCCTTCGTCCTGTGGGGGGGCTCCCGCAAAGAGCGCGGTGGCCATTTTGGCGCCGCGCTTGCATTATCTACTTTCAATTTCTTGCTTTCGAACTGCTAGGTTGGCTGGAGCTGGGACAGAGACGGGAGCACATTCTGTCCTGCAGTACTTGGAAATCAAACTGCTGACCTCCCGCCTTCCAGTCAGCATCTTAGCCACTTGAGCCAATGTTAGCTTTCATGGATCAAGTCCACTTCATCAGACTCTGGAGTGAGGCTTCGTGGCATCAATTTATACACATCAGGTTGGTAGGAGCTGGGACAGAGATGGGAGCTCACTCCGTCGTGCAGCACTCAGGTCTCAAACTGCTGACCTGCCCACCTTCTAGTCATCAAATCAGTGTCTTAACCATTAAGTCATTGCGGCCTAGTTTGCAAAATCATCATCACATCACTTTTAATTTGTGAAGGCGACTCAGAGCGGTTAACAACAGAGTGATATAACCAATACAATGTACAAAATAACCAAATACATGAACAACAATTCATACAAGTCTAAAATACATAAAAGCTGCAGTACAATCTACAAATCACAAAGCCCAAACTCCCCAGCACAAAACGGACCCAAGGCTCAACAAGGCGAGCAAGTCCAGATAGAACACCCAGGGAGGGGAGGGGATGTCCTCCCGTGCGGCAGCAGCGGCTTTTCTGCCTTCCAAGCAGGTAGAGCTTGGAAGGCGGCGGCGGCAGTGGCAGCACCTGTTTCGCCTCCACAGGCAATGGCAAGGCTCCGGGGAGGGGAGGGGAAGTCCTCCCTTGTGGCGGCAGCGGCAGCTTTTCTGGATTATTCCCAATGCCCAAGAAGCTAACTGTGAGTTAGTGGTCTGGTCCAGTATAAGACAACTCCACAAGTCCCTCCTTTGTGGTGACACACCATTTTTATTATTATTATTGATTTAGTTTTAATGATTTAGTTTCAAGGGTGCAGGTCCATCTAGCATCTTATTTCTTCTATTGTAGTTTCCTTCTTTGCAAAACACACTGGGGAAAAGCACTGCTCAATATTGCGCAATGCTAAGTGTTGTACAAAGATTAAAACAAGCGGTAGCTCTTGCCTGAAGACTTTACAGCGTAATGGACATGACATGAGAGGAAAGGGGGAGGAGGGTGGAAGAGCAAGATAAGATATGTGGCCAACAAACTTGAAAGTTATGTATGGGCAGAATTTAGGTGTATATTGTTTCTTTGTCTTTTGAACTATGATTCTCAGGTTGTCCTAACTGGGACCAGCTACAACATATTGGCTCTCAAAGGGAAGAGGCAAAATGATCTTCACAGAAAAGCTGATTGCATGGGGCATGACATATAAACAAGCAACAACAGTAGTGATATACAAAAATTGGGTGCTACAGTATGTGCACCCCATGATCTTTTTCACCTGGGCCAGAGTGGGAGTGGTTTGAAGTATTAAAGAAGAATTTAAATCGCTCTTTGAGACCAAAATCCAAGCTACATTCATCAACTGAAGTAGGACATCCACAACAGAGAGGAATCAGCATCAAGTATACAATCTCTGAAACCATGGGTTCCCAAACTTCGGCCTGCAGCACCAAGTAATCCAGCCCACACCACCCTCGTCGCTCCCAGAAGTGGAAGTTAAATGCACCCACGTGTGCACAAAACACTGCCATAGATGCACCCGTGGCTGTCGTAAATGCATTTATGACAGCCATGGGTGCATTTACGGGAGCGTTTTGCACACACATGGATGTGTTTAACTTCCACTTCTGGTGGGAGGAACCACGTGACTGACCCACTCAACCACGTGACTGGCCCACGGTGCAAAATTTTTGGGAACCCCTGCTCTAAACCTAGGTGGCACAGGCCTTATCATCCTCCATTGGAACAGCAGCTCCTGTCTCTCTAACTCTCCCACTTTTTAAAATTTAAATCCTGAACCAGAGCCCCTTCCTAGGATTTCTCCATCTACACCAGTTGGCTGGACTGATGGTCATACATCTCATAAGGCAAAGAAAACACAGAAAAGGCATACAATACATGTGTAGGAACGGTAAGAGAATGCAATTAGCTTTATGGCAGGAAGTAATATCTTCCTTCCTTCCTTCCTCACTATCAGGTTGCATAAAGATGCTGTTGACCTGGGATGATAAAATTGTGGAAAACGGAAAGTTCAAAGTCCTTTTCCTTGGAATTTAGCATAAAGGACACACTTGTTCAAAACTATGAGAGGTTTAACTTCTGACCCTGAAGAGGCACTCTTCTGAAAAGTTGCCCCTCTCTGTAACTCTTTTCTTTCTGGCTGGCACACTGTGCTGCCGAGGTCCCTGCCGTGAACTTTTTCCCCCAACATTGAGGGTCTCTGCAAAATGTTGGTGACCTCTGTGCTAGGAAGTAGATTTGGGCTCAGGGATAAAGGAAAAGAAAGAAAGACATGCCATCGCCACAGATGCACATATTGTATACCCTTGAAACACCTCAAAATGTTTCTTAGAAGCTTTCTGAGCATTTACTGGGTTTCTGTCTCTCCCTAAGCTGACAGGGTTGCTCTCTGACCTTACCCTGGAGCAATATTGTACTGCCTTTAAATGCATTTGTTTCTAGGTAACTCCATTTAAAAAAGAAATACTCTTTGGCTCAAGGTTATCCTAATGGGATTGGGAGTAAAATCCAGACGCCAAGATTGTAAAAGCCTTTGCTTAGGATCCCCCTTCCCCCCCCCCCCAAAAAAAAAATACATACAATATGTAAAATATTACTGTACATATTTTACAGTAATATTTGAAATATGAGACTTAATGACTGCAGGTGTGTCTTGATGGTATAAATAGCTTTTTTCTGCCATTGAAAAGACAGCAAATGAAGAAAAAGACATTGAAGAAATGAAATGCAGTGATTGTTTCATTATTCAGTTTGCATTCAAACTCATCTCCTGGTGTGAAGAAAGATAGCATGTGAAGAAGAAGGCTGTACTGCAGATACCCTGACATGGTGGTTTCCTCTTGAGTAAGAGCTACTAAGAACCAGAATGAAAGGGATAGTCAAATTTCTAACCTTTCTTGGCAATCCAGTATCTAAGAACAGATATAAGTGTGATCTTCCAGATGCTGGACTGCCTAGTCAGTGCTAGGTAGGCAACATATCCTACCAAAGGGGATGAATTTGGCAAAACAGGTCTTTGGCAACTCCTGTTCTGGGAGATGCACATCTGGAGGCAGGAATATGTTGCTGGCAGGGAACAAAATGCCTGACAATTGAATAAATCAATGTGATCATAAATTGAATATGTTTGTTGCCCTCTGTGTGTGTGTGTGTGTGTTTTAAAGGAAGGTAAGAGCTGATCAACTTTTGCTCTAGAAGCTTGATCTGCTCCCCAAAGACCCTAGAAATGCCTTCAAATACTTTATTAATGATTTATTTTTACTGGAAAGCAAACATTTTTAAAAGCCTTTGATTGATTTCAGGGAGTGTGTTAAAGCCTTAAAGCTTTATTTTACGATGTCCGTGGCTTGTATGCAGAAAGGTGGACATTAATGTACTAGCTGTAGTCACAATATGATTCATAAAAATCCCCTTGTTGCAAGAGCTTGCTTCATGTTTACTCTCATGAAAGGAGCTCTCGCCTTCTTCTTCTTTCGTGTTGTGATCAAACCTTGGAGTGCCAAAACAAAGACACTTTCTTTGCTGTGTCATTGCCCAAAACCAAGTCCTCATCAGTGCATTCTCTGGTAGCAATCGGCAGACCAGTAAATGAGCTTATGGTGTGTTTCTCCGCATTCACACCTTGTGTTGTTGCCCACAACCAGCCGCCTGATTACTGGAGAGCAAGGGCCCCATCTCAGAACATTTCCCCTAGCCCATATAGGGATGGCAGAAGCTTCTGTCTGATCCAGACACCACACCAACACTCTCATGTTGCACAGCATCAGTTCAGGGCATTGCTGTAGAAGTCTGTGTCATGAAAAAGCCTATCTCTGAGCTGCACTTTTTCATGAGATTTTGCCCACTAAATTACCTTGTGCTTTAACCTATCTAAGATGGAGATTTCAATGTGTGGGAGTCCCTTTAGGACACATACCAGAGAGAGAGAGAGAGAGAGATTGGAATGTAATCTAATTTCAATTGGATGAGGTTCCACATGTGGACCTGTGAGCCCAAGTTGGCCAAGGAGGGCCAAGACAATACTTATTTTTGTAAGTATTCTTTAAATGACTGGATTGCAAGTCTGATTTCCTATGCAGTATTCATTTCTTTAATTCACTCAAATAGACTTCCAAAATATAGATCCTTTGTGTCTATTGAATTGGGGGGAAAGGGCTGACTGGACCACGCTAAACTGGCCACTTTTCCTACCTAATCTGAATAATCTGAACCCTACACATGCACTAACCTGAGGGCCACGTGAAGTCATAGGAGAGCTCACAAGGGCTGAGTTGCCCCACAAGGTGGTGATAGACACGGATGTTAAGGAGGCAGAGGGTGAAGTGTGGCAGGAAGGAACGAGGGAATCTCTAGTTAAAGAGACTTCTATCATTACAGTCTGTTGATATTTTGCAATTGTAGATTAATAAATACGAAAGTGCAGGAGGAACCCCTACTCAGAAGAAGAATCCAACAGTGCAGGCAGTTGGATTGACCTATATCAACAGTTGAGACCCATGCGTTTTGTTCCACATAATGGCCCTTAATTCTCAATTCAAGACCAGACTACTCTCAAATACTATGTATTACAAAAGGAATGGCTTGTGACAAAATACTGTTCCTAGGTTATCCTGCTATGATAATAGAGTAGACCACACTGCCAGTGATGTCGAGTGTCAGATGGCGGTTAACTAACCCAACAACCCTGAGGACTAACGGCATTGAGTGCCGATGTCCACAAGGAAAGGGGATGGTCCCCAAATGGATTAAATCCCACTTAATCCATCTTGATGGAACAAATTGCTGCAACCCCTTGTAAAACCAGAGCCTCTCCCCCATTGTAAAATGTAGCTTACTTCATGTCATGTCAACAGCAGAATTCTCTTTCAGCTTAAGAAATGAATTCAGTTCACAGAATTTGGGAAGCCACACCAGATTCCTAGGAAATGTGGGTCTAAAGACAGAGAAGTAGAACCAAACTGGACTAGGATATTCTAATTTAAACATCTTATTTACACAGTAATTAAGACTTAGGGTTTCTTCTTCCGTGTCTAGGCCAGAGAAACTGCCAAAATGAAACCACATTTTGGTGAGTTCATTCTGCAGTTCCCTCCACCTGACCTAGTGTGAGAAAGATTAGCCGGCAACACAAGGTTGCCGTTACAAGGGTATGCCTGATTGTGGTTCAAAAAATACCACAATCTTCGAGGAGGCTCATTCTGCGTACCCCATTAGGACTTAGGTGAAGCATTGCAATCTTGAGAAATGTGTAAGGAGAAGACATGTGCTTTATCCATCAATTGATATGATTATATGATTGTTGGTCAACTCTACCATCTGGTTCTTAGATTTTTTAGATTTTAGAGTTTTATGATGTTTTATTTATGTGTATTGTGTGTTGGAGTGTTTTTATGTCAGTGTGGTTTCTTGCATTGTAAACCGCCCAGAGTCGCATTGGCGAGGGGGTGGTTAAATAAGTATAAATAAGTAAGTAAGTAAGTAAGTAAGTAAGTAAGTAAGTAAGTAAGTAAGTAAGTAAGTAAGTAAATAAATAAATAAATAAATAAATAAATAAATAGGCAAGGGGAAAAGGCTATTTAGTCTAAAATGGACTGGAGCTGATCTACCAAGCCATTGCCTATTTCCTTATGCCCACAAACATGACCATGAATTTAGAATGGCTTCACCCAGAAGAACATGGGGCTTTAGCTACCAGGATTCCCTGAAGATCTGCTCTTGCACTGTGCATTTCAGCAGTAGCAAAGGACTGTAGGACTTCCTGAAACACCAAGGCAGACCGCAGAAGACCCTCCTTTTCCCAGCTCAGGTTCAGGGGTCTTTAATTACGCCCTCCACACACACAACGCGCACAAAAGAACAAGAAAATATCAGTCTGCAGAGGTGTCAATGGTTGTTCAGCTAGCTTTTCTTAGCAGGCAATCTACGTATTTTTCTGTGCTGATCTTTGAGCTCTCTAAACATTGACCTATTGTTTCTCAATGCATGTTCATCTATAGCCTCAGAGTCTCTCCATCTCCCTCCTCCTCTGTCAGTTCCTAGTGTTATTAAGGTAACCCTTCTAGGAAATTACTTATATCAGCTTAACCCTGTGCTGTTGAGGCATTGAGGCTCTGTTGCCTTGTTTGCACCAGTCTGTCTGGAGATCTGAGCTCAAAGGCTCCTTTGAGGACTTTGGGAAAACACCCAACCTGGCTACAGATAGGGACCACACAGGTATGTTTGCTCTCCAGCTATCAACCGGCTGCAGCATGTGGAACCAGCTGTAAATTACTTGTTGACGGTACCTGAATGGGTGCAAGGTCTGCTCACAGTTAAGCTCCAGAAAATGATTTCTCAATTGCACTGTCAAGTAAATATGATGGGCCTTTGATTTTGTGGTGAACCAAAGATCTTACATTCTTACTGGGGTAGCAAACTCAGTCTTGTGATCTTTGTCTTTCTCTCTATCTGAGTGTATACATATATTTATCTGTGTTGTGAATTTGCAGAGGGCAGATTCCAATCCTCTGCCATGAACACACTAGGTGGCCTTTAGGGAAACTCTCCATACCTCTACCACCGCTGCCGCCACCACCACCTCCTCCTCCTCCTTGTGCCGTATCTGATTTCGAATATTAGCAATTGTCATGGTGATCAGTCATGAAGACTGTCTGGTGAATAAAATGCAATGGCCTTCCATCCTTCTGCATTGCAGCTTGACACCCATAGTACCACTGATCCAGCTCCGCGAGTCACTTTCTGGTCTTGAGCCCTTTTGGCACACAAATCCTCATCAGCCCCAGAACAGGATGGATGAAGCTGCTGCCCTCCATCAAGAGGGATTCAAGTGGGATTTAATCCACTTGAAGACCATCACCCTTCCTTGTGGACTTTGCCACCAAGGCCATTAGCTTGTCAGGTTAGTTAACCACCGCCTGACGATGGGTGTTGAGTCACTGACAATAAGGTCAACTCGATCACCATAGCAGGATAACCTGGCCAAACTGGCCTCCATACTTTGCATGGTGGTTGGTGTCTAGGCATGCCTGCCACAAGTCCATGGAAACATCTGCAGATACAAACAGCGCTGGCTCATTAGCTATAAACAGAGATGAGCACTGAACCCTAAAGTCGGATACAACTGGTTTTCGAACAAAGGCGACCTTTACCGTTACTATTAATATCTTATACAATGTTGTTCCTGTTCCTACTTCCCAATGCGAGTTTAAGATAAAGGAACTCTCTCTTTTTGGGGGGGGGGGAGAAAGCTGTGGGGCATGTGAGAGCATCTGGTTGAAAGAAATTCAGCACTGACCACCTCTTGCTTAGAAACAAGAACTATGTTTGGGATGCAACAAGAACTATGCTTGGGATGCAATATACCACATTTCTTTAATTTGATTTATATCCCTTCTTTCTCTCAATGTTGCATCCCAAGCTTGTTACCCTGTCAACGTCTGCTCTATATGATGAGCTTAAATAATAGAAATCTTTAATAATAGAAATCACATTTGTGATGATGATTGCATATATTGGTTTAAATTAGGTAAATGTAAAGGTATCACATCTGTGATGATGATTGCATATATTGATTTAAATTAGGTAAAGGTAAAGGTTGCCCTTGGTAGAAAGCCAGTTGTATTTGACTCTAGGGTTCAGTGCTCATCTCTGTTTAAAGCCAAAGAGCCAGATGTTACTGTGGACATGTGGCAGGCATGACTAGATACCGGAATGCACGGAATGCCATTTACCTTCCCACCGAAGTGGTACCTGTTTATCTACTTGCAGTGTCTGGCTTTCAAACTGCTAGGTTGGCAGGATCTGGGACAGAGACGGAAGCTCACTCCGTTGTGCAGTACAGTACTCATATCTCGAACTGCTGACCTGCTGACCTTCCAGTAGTCAAGATCAGCATCTTAACTACTAAGCCACCATAGTCCTGGTTTAAATTAGCATATGCAAATATAATGTAAATATGCCTTCCTCTTTTTGAAGAATGCCTTCCTTTTTGGTCAGGGAGTATTGCCCACTCTACATGACTGTTGTGAGGTTAGATTCAAGCTAATCTTCATTGCATCTCCTTTGCGGCTTACTGACTGAGCCCTCCTTTTGCCCTCGGCTGGTGCCATTTTCTAGCTGCACAATGTTGAAATATGATTTGCTCCAAAAAAATTAAGAGTAGTTACTTGGAGGGGATCAGCATTTGGTATCCCTTACACCAGGGACTCTCAACCTTTTAAAGCCAGGGGCCGGGTCACGCAACCTCAGACAGCTTTGTGGGGACGAAGGCCATTTTGCACTTCCTCCACTACTTGGCATTTCCTCGTGTGGTGGAGGCGGTGGGGGGGGGCACATGAAATGGTGCCTCAGGCTGCATCTGGCCCACAGGCTGCAGGTTGAGAATCCCTGCCTTACACCATGTTAACCATGAAGACAGGAGCTCCCAGAATTTATTGTCACCCCTCTGTCCTCATTTCTACAAGCCGAGGTGACTACAACAAGAGTGTTTAGAAGCATATTGTGTGCTGTCTTCCTGGAGAAGAAAAGGCAGCTTTCTCTTTTACAATTTTGTCTCTCTCAGCACGGCATTTGAATGTGTGTTGCTTCCCTTGAACACAGCGGTCAGGGGTCATGGAGGATGGGATTAGTTGACCCGTGTTGACAGAGCTGGTGATGGATGAGAAAAACACAATGTACAGCCTGTTTATACTCAAGTGGTAGCGATACACAGACAGATGTTCACCTGCACAGAAATACAGATTAGGAGCTAGCTTGAGGCCAGTTTGCCAATAAGCTGTCCTAGCTCAACCTGTGCTGAATTTGGTCACTAGAATTAAATTGAATTTGAAAGAGTTTGCCATTTCTGTGCTGTTTCCACTTAGAATATAGTTGTTGGGTTGTTGTTTTTTTGTAATGATGCTGATGACAGCAAAGACGACGACAACAATGATGATGATCCAGTTTGATCCTGGGTTTCAGTTTTTCTGTACCCACTAGAAGCAACCCCATTTGTATCTAAGATCTACTTAATACCATAAGAACCTACACCAGTTGAGAAATTCTACCCTCTTGTTGGTATTTCTCCAACTAAAACCAGGAGAGACATAGCAGCAGACACTGAGAGAACTAAGCAAGAGAGTGACCCTCGACAGCCTCTGAATGGATATGAGCCTCAAGTTCTCTGATTGAGATCCAGGAAGAACTTTATGGCAAAAACAAACATTCTTGAGGGTACACAAGAGCAAAACCAAGTTAGAAGATGGGGGAAGGAGCTTGCTGGACGAGGAACAACATTAAAGGAGGATATAGCTGAGGAACTCAACCTCCCCTACGTCACTTGGAGGACTCTGAATAGGCTGAGGGTTGGAGTCCCTAAAGGCCAGACCAACATGCTCAAGTGGGGGCTGCTGGCAGACAACAACACATAGTGTGAATGTGTAGAGACACAGAATCCGGCTCATTTATTGGTCTGCCAATTGCTGCCAAAGACTTGCACAGATGAGCTCTTGGGCATAGCTGTCAAGTATCCCTTATTGGCCGGGAAAACCCCTTATTTTACCCTCTTTTCCGCCGTCATCCCTTATTAATTAGACTGCAATGCCCTACTGCCGCCATTGGAGGGCAGCACAGGATAAGCATAGCTGTCAAGTATCCCGTATTTGCCAGGAAATTTCCCTTATTTCCAAACCCAAAACTTGACAGGTATGCTCTTGGGTTTGGGCAACGACAAAGCAAAGAAAGTGGCTTCATTTTGCAGTCCAGGGTTTGATCGTGCATGGAAGAAGAAGCCATTGGTTTAAAGATAATGTAAAAATCACCATGCGCCAAGTACAGCTAAAATTAGAGAGACAAAGTCCAAGAAATGGAAACAACTGGTAGCTAGCTGCTTTCTCAGAAATCTCAAAAAGAGATTTCACTTTGCATCTAAAATGAAACAGAGATTATGTTAGACAGTTTTTTCTAAAAATTGAGATGGTGGCCAAAATCCTGTTGTGTAATTTGCGCAAGCAAATTTGTAGGTTTCATTTTGTGCCTCACTGGTAAATAAAGACTGGGTTTTTTGTGCATTAATACAATACAATGGAAATCAGACATATCACTGTAATTGACCATCATGGGAATTGTAAAGAAAACTCTGGGAAGGCAGCTATAATTTAAAAGAGGCAATGTAAAGTGTTTCAAACAATATAAATAAAATAAAATAAGCTGTATTTTAAAATCCAAAGCATGGGGGACTGAGACATGCCTCTTCTTTGTAGAAAAGATCCCACTGAGGAATCCAACCAGCATCTTGACTATGTAACTTGTTTTTGCTTTAGAATGTTCTGCTATTGTTCCTCATTAAACAAATGTCTCAAAGCACTTTGCCACAGTAACAATAACATTCAATTTTATCGGTGGGTAGGAGCTAGATTGTCTGGCCAGGTTATCCTGCTATAGTAGTAAAGCAAACCATACTGCCAGCGACTTAATGCCGATTGTCAGCCGGCAGTTAACTACATGGGGCTGCCCTTGATGCCCATTTGGAGGTTGCAACTGGTGCAAAATGCGACTGCTTGGAGATGGGGTGTGGGTGTTATGCCCATGCATCACCCTTGTTGCGGGAGCTGCATTGGCTGCCGGTGTGCCTCTGGATGCAACTCAAGGTGCTGGTTATTACCTTTAAATAATGCAGTCTCTTAGGTAACATGGTAGTGGACCAGGTTACCTAAGAGACTGCATCACCCCAAGGATATCTGCCCATCCCACCAGAGCGGACCGGAGGGGCTCCCTAATGGTACCAATGGCTAGAGAGGCTCACCTCTCTAGCACTAGAAGGAGGGCCTTTTCGTTATCCGCTCCAGCCCTGTGGAAACTCTTGCCTCCAGTCAGAGTTATTAGCCTTTAGAAAAGGTCTCAAAACCTGGCTGGCCCAGAGGGTGTGGGCTGCCGCCTGTGGACCAGCCCTCCTCTCCGGCTGGTTCGTATGATTGCATCTGGGTTTTAGTCTTTAACTGTTGTGAATGTGGAGGGGTATTTTAATGATTTTTAATGCTTTTATGGTTTTAATTGTTATTGTGGGGATGCTTTTATATTTTAGTATTCTCAGTAGTGGGCATCAGCAGGTTCGCACTAGTTCACCAGAACCGGTAGCAGAAATGCTGGGGCAGGACGGAAATGAGCTCCCGTCTTCATCCCAGCTCCTGCCAACCTAGCAGTTCGAAAGCAAGAAATTGCAAGTAGATAAATAGGGACCACTTTGGTGGGAAGGTAACAGCGTTCCGTGCGCTCCGGTGTCTAGTCATGCCTGCCACATGACCACGGAAACGTATGCAGAAGCAGACAGCGCTGGCTCTTCGGCTTAGAAACAGAGATGAGCACTGCACCCTAGAGTCGGATACGACTGGCTTTCGAGCAAGGGAAACCTTTACCTTTACCTAATTTGAGTGCAACGCAGGGCTTTCACCCTGGCTTCACCCACCATACCACGCCTACAGAGTGGTAGTAAAAAAAATTTGAGCCCACTGCTGAGTATTCTCATTGGTTAGACTGTAAACTGCCTGGAGTTGCCTCGGCAAAGGGGCGGCGATAAAAGTCAAACAAAATAAAATAAACAACCTGACCACCCTGAGGACTAACAACTTTGGGTGGCAAAGTCCACAGGGAAGGATGATGGCCCCCAAATGGATTAAATCCCACTTGAATCCATCTTGATGGAGAGCTCCTGGGGCTGAGAAGGACTTTGCATGCCAAAAGGGCTCGGACCAGAAAGTGATGCGCAGAACCTTGATCAGTGGCATGAGTGTCACACTGCAATGTGGAAGACAGATGAAAGGCCACTGCATTATATTCTCAGGACAGTTTTCATGGCTGATCACCATGATGCTTGCGAATATTTGTAGTAGTAGTAGTAGTAGTAGTAGTAGTAGTAGTAGTAGTAGTAGTAGTAGTAGTAGTAGTAGTAGTAGTAGTAGTAGTAGTAGTAGTAGTAGTAGTAGTAGTAACTTTTTGGTCATCCTGTTGCATAGCTATAGACATGGAGAGGGAATGATATCAGCAGCAGTGACAGATTGCTATTAAATAAGAGATTTTGCATGGATTTTGGAATTGCAGACAACCTGTATGCAATGAGACAAAATCTTGCATAACCCCCAAATTAATGCAGGGACTCTGTGGCAACCTGCAATTGCTGTTGATATCTTTCCTGCTCCACAGATGTAGCTTCACAACATGATACATGCTGATATATTTTAGACATGTAATGATTTCTTACATCATAAGAAGGGAAGATTCTGTGGAAAAGATGCTCATGTTGGGAACGGTGGAAGGCCACTTGAATCCATCTTGATGGAGAGCAAAAATAAGCAAAAAGCAAAAGCTTCATCAATTCTGGCCTGGGGCTGAGGAGGACTTTGCATGCCAAAAGGACCAGAAAGTGACACGTGGAACTGGATCGGTGGTATGGGTGTCATCTTGCAATGTGGAAGGCAGATGAAAAACCACTGCATTATATTTTTAGGACAGTCTTCATGGCTAATCGCCATGAGGATTGCCAATATTCGGATTCAAATATGGCAGAAGAAGAGGGAACTTGAAGAGATAGTCCTAAAAAGTACTGGTTGTACATTCTACATTGTACAATTGGGGGGTGGGGTGGGTTTGGATTTTAATTTTAAGATGCTTTGGGGAACAGATAAGAAGGAGGACATAAATATATGCTAAAATAAAACAGAGAAAGGATGCTGGTTTGCTTTGGTTTTGCTTACCATGATTTTCTTTGTTTCCTTTTGGCTGCATTGGGAAGACAAGGGAAGCCAACTTTTAAAACCAGTTCCTTTTCCCTTCTCTACACAGTTCCAGGTGGATAACAGTTATCTAGATCTGTCATGTCTTTGGTTGACAGACAAATTCCCCTCTCTTTCCATCACAAAAAAATGTACACTTGCATTTCTGGCTTTAACACGCATGACGTAAGAATTGTCAGTTGAGTTGAGCCCACCTCCATCTTTGCAGGAATGTTGTTGCTGTGGTTTGATAGAAAATAGGGTATGAACTCTGACGTTTGTAAGGCTGTAGAATTGCTGGTATCAAAAGCCGGTCTAAAATATCATGTTCCCTGAAGGCGGCATTCTGTTTGAATACCGATGTTCCAAATAAGAGGATGTAAACACTTTATTACACTTTTCTCATGCTATCTAACGCAGATGCCCTTGGAAAGGCTGTGTGGGAAATCTAGATTTGGGTTTTTTAAAAATTTTGTTAGCAAAGTTTTTTCTGCGTTAGGTCTGTTTTCTATACGTGTGTCAAACACTTCAGGCCTCACTCTTCTGTTACCAGTTGCCAGCAACCCTTCAGAATTGTTTTGCACAGCTGTGTAAGTGGGATTTATTTGTTCAAATTGTACTTGAGAGAGAGAGAGAGAGAGAGAACCGAACCTGGGCACAGTAACTGCAGGTGATGATGCTTTCCAGCACACCAAGCTAGTAGTGTAGTTGCCTGTTTTACAATTTGTCTTGTTATGTGCTGTCAAGTTGGAACTGAGTTACAGCGACTTTCAAGGTTACAATTCCATCGCTTCTGTAATAATCTGTTGGCTCTGAATAGCGGGAGATCTTTATGCAATCACTTATTGTAACACCCACCAAAGGCCAAATATTCTTACACATGGAGAATGAAGAAAACTAAGCGTGTCATTGCTATGGTTTTCCCACAGAGAAGATCCATAACTCATTTGTTCTGTTTTCTACTGAGTTTCTGTTTTTATTGTTATTATTAAAACTTTATTGACATTAAGAATTGAGACAAAGAGAGCTGACCATAACCTACACAACCATAGCTTACATGACACAATATTAAGAATTACGGCTTCCGTGTATGTTAACTACTTTATCTAGAAACTGAGCAACTTATGAACATTCAGCGGTACAGAATTTGAGTTAATAAAATGTGCACAAACAATTGTTGACTTGTGTCATATGTACATTATAGACTTGAACTTATTGAGTAATTCTCGTGAACTAATATCTGTAATTCATTCTTATTTTATTTATTTATTTCCGTATATTTATATCCCACCCTATGGGTGCGAACACCACTCAGGGTGGCTACCATCATAGAGAAAACAACAACAATAAAATACAAAAACAATAAAAGGCCTTTACAGATAAAAACATTGCTAAAATACAATCTAAAAAAGCACATAAGCCCTCAATACCCTCCCTAACCCCTTAAGAAGTAAATAGCCAAACAAAGGGGGGGAAAAGAAATAAAAGCAGAAAGGGAGGAGGACGGGGAGGGGTAAAAACAGACAAGTTGGTTGCAGGGCACTATTTATACAAGCCAGCGGGACTGGGCCGTCACACCTGACAGCCCCCACACCTGCTGGCATAACCAGGTCTTAAGTGCCTTCCTAAAGGTGAGCAGCTCTGTCTGGAGGCGCAATTCAGATGGTAAAAGGTTCCACAGGGCTGGGGCAGACACCGAGAAGACTCTTCTTCTGGTCCCAGTTAGTTGTGCTTCTCTTGTAGGAGGGACCAGCATTGATCCTCTCCGGTCTGCCCTTGTAGGACGGGTAGAATACCTTGGGGTGACGCGGTCCCTTAAGTACCCTGGTCCGCTGTCATGTAGGGCTTTTAAGGTCAAAACCAGCACCTTGAATTGCACCCAGAGGCACACTGGCACCCAGTGACCATGAGCAAGAAGTCTCGGCCCAGGAGCGAGCGCAATTGGTAGATGACACGAAGTTGTGCAAAGGCCCTCCTGGCCACGACTGCCACCTGCTCATCGAGCAGTAGTCTTGAGTCCAGGAGGATCCCCAAATTACACACCGGGTCTGTCTAGGGCCCCCATCTAGAGCCAAAGGTGGCAACTCCTGGGATAACACAGGACCCCGAACCCACAGCTACTCAGTCTTGCCAGGATTCAGCTGAAGCCCATTGTCCCCCATCCAGACCCGGACAGCCTCCAGGCACCTAGTAAGGACTTCGTCTGCATCACTTGGGTTCTCACAGACTGAGATATACAGCTGAGTGTCATCTGCGTACTGATAGTACCACACCCTGTGGGAATGATTGATCTCACCCAGTGGTTTCACGTAGATGTTAAAAAGCAGAGGCGAGAGTACTGAGCCTTGAGGCACCCCACAAGGGAGCGGCCTAGGACTTGACAACCTGCTCTTTAACGACACCGACTGGGACCGGTCCCTCAGGAAAGAGGAAAACCAGGACAACACAGTGCTCTGGGCCCCCAATCCCTGAAGCCGGCCCAGAAGGATACCATGGTCGACGGTATCTAAAGCCGCTGAGAGGTCAAGAAGAGCGATAACAGAAGGATATCACCTGTCTTGCTCCTGCCTGAGGTCATCCATGAGTGCAAGCAATGCAGTCTCAGTACCATAACCAGGCCTGAAACCTGACTGAAATGGGTCCAGATAATCCGTATCATCCAGAACCCCCTGGAGCTGCCGCGCCACTGCTCTTTCCAACACCTCCTCCAAAAAGTGAAGGTTCGAGATTGGTCTAGAATTTGAAATAACTGTGGGAGCGCATCAGCGCATGTTTAAAAGCTGCTGGAAACACCCCCTCCTGCAAGGAGGAATTCACCATCGCACCGACCCAGCTGCCCATAGTAGCCTTGGCTGCTTTAACCAGCCAGGCAAGGAAACAATCTCATAAGCATGTGGTCTCATGCACAGCTCCAAGAAGCATGTCCACTTTATCAGGGCCAACATAATCAAACTGATCTCAGATCACATGGCTGGACTCTGCTCCAGTCCTCTCCAGGCGATCCAGTTCCACGTCGGGCATAAATCCCGAACGAATGCGAGCAATTGTCTCTGCAAGGTGGTCTGGAAAATCATCAGCTGAGCCCTGCCAACCAGGCCCTACCCAGGAGAGACCTAGTAACCCGGAACAGGGCCGCTGGATGATTGTCGGCTGTAACCCATGTTTGGTCACACTCACTCCTGGACTTCACCCAATGGCACTCTAGGTGTCTCCTGCCCCGCTTCAGCTCCCTCAACTTAATTGTGTACCAAGGAGCCCTGCGTGGCTTGCGGGTGGGTGGGTGGGGTTTAAGAGGCCGCAGTGACGCGATTAAATCCAGGACCCATGTCGGTTCCCTTTCCCAAAGAGCAACTAAGGTCTTGGGAAAATCACGCAGCCGGTCCGGTTTTCTTAGCAGTAAAACCAATGTACTGAGTTTCTAGCTCAGGAATTCTCAACCTTTTAAAGCCAGGTCACACTCCCTCAGACAGTTTTGGGGGCTGGATGGCCATTTTGCCCTGCCTCCACCACATGGCACTTCCTGGTGTGGTGGAGGTGGTGGTGGGCCACATGAAATGGTGCTGTGGCCTGCATCTGGCCCATGGGCCACAGGTTGAGACTCCCAGTTCTAGCTCTCCACTATGAAGTAGCTTGTTTTACAAATTGAAAAAGAACTCAATGGGGGCAAGGGGGGGGCAGAGAAGGCTTAATTTGAAGATGAAAGATTGTGTGCTGATTTTCCCAGTAAGTGTTCTTTGCTTGCAGTTCCGTTAATTTCATGTACATTTTTGCTAAGCAAAGATTCCTTAAAAGTGTATAAAATTTTATTCTGCTTTAACAAGAGAATATAAAAGTTAAAAAGGTCACTGTGGTAATAGACTAATCTCAATTATCAAGGCAGCCGGTGAAACCCTCAACTCCCAGCTAATCTCATTTGGTGCACATGCAGTCCACCGTGTGATTTCCAACATGCCTAAATGAAATTATAAAGCAGTGTTAAATTTATTAATCATTTAATTAGCTAAATGTTCCTGCAACTACTCGTGAGATGAATGGCATGTCATTGTTGTAATGTAATTTGCCTCTGAGTCTGACAGGGTCAGAAGGAAGAGCTACCTGCATCCTAAATGATCTTTCCCTTTCTACCTCTCCAAGTTTTATTTTAACATTATACTTTTCCATGAAAGGAAGGAGTACGTTTGATTATGTTGTTGGACTCTTCGCCATACGTTGGAGGAGAAATACAGTGTTGTAAGGAACAATACTGTATAGGGACATGGAATGTGAGATTTATGAATCAAGGAAAGCTGGAAGTGGTAAAAAAAGGAAATGAAAAAAATAAGCATTGACATCTTGGGAATCGGTGAGTTAAAATGAACAGGGATGGGTGAATTCAGCTCTGAAAACCATCATATCTACTACTGTGGACAAGAATACCTCAGAAGAAACGGAGTAGCCATAATTGTCAATAAAAGAGTGAGATAAGCAGTAATTGGATATAATCTTTAAAATGACAGAATGATTTCAGTCAGAATCCAAGGCAAACCTTTCAGTATCACTGTAATCCAAATATACGCACCAACCACTGGTGCAGATGAAGCCATAGTTGACCAGTTCTATGATTACATACTCTGCAGCCAAAGATGGAGAACCTCCATACAGTCAGCAAAAACGAGACCTGGAGCAGACTGTGGCTCAGATCATAATCTAGTGATTGTAAAATTCAGGCTTAGACTAAAGAAAATAGGGAAAACAATTAGGCCAGACAGGTATGACCTAGACAACATCGCTAAGGAATACTCAGTGGAGGTGTGGAAAAGATTTAATGGCTTAGACTTGATAGACAGAGTCTTAGAAGAATTATGGACAGAGGCACAGGACATCATACAGGAGGCAGCAAGGAAAACCATACCAAAAGAAAAGAAGTGTAAGAAAGCAAAGTGGTTGTCTGATGAGGAACTTAAAATAGCAGAGGGAAGAAGGAATGCAAAAGGCAAAGGAGAAAGGAAAAAATTCAACCAATTGAATACAGAATTTCAAATAAAAGCAAGGAGAGATAAGGAAACCTACCTAAATGAACAATGCAAAGAAATAGAGGGAAACAGAATAAGGGGTAGGACTAGAGATCTTTTCAAAAAAATTGGGGAAATCAAGGGAACATTTAAAGCAAAAATGACCATGATAAGGGACAAAAACGGCAAAGAGTTAGCTGATGCAGAAGAGATTAAGAAAAGATGGAAACAGTACACAGAGGAACTCTACAAAAAGGACCTCAACACCCCTGATAATCACAATGATGAAACATTGAACTTGAGCCAGACATCCTAGAGAGTAGATGCAATGAGCACAATGGGTGGGCTTAGGAAGATGGTGGAGGACAGAGATGCCTGGCGGGCAATGGTCCATAGTGTCGCAAAGGCTGATGCTCAACCTGCTTTTTATTCCTTAAAATTTACTCATCAGTCTGGCCAGGTTATCGTGCTATGGTAATAGAGTAGACCAGTGATGGTGAACCTTGGCACTCCAGGTGTTCTTGATCATCAATTCCCAGAAGCCCAAGTCTCTGTGAATCCACACTAATGGATTTACTGCACATAGACTTGAGCTTGATTGATTGATTTGATCAATCAATGATCAGTGGGGGGTGAAGGACAGCGGTGAGGTGCTTCGCTGCCCATGGCCACAGCATCCTTTTATCCCCTGGGTGTAGGTGGGGCCCGGAGGATGGCGACAGAAGCCACAGCTGCTCCTCATCCCCCAGCCACCGATGGGGGCCCTAAGAGGATGGTGGTGAGGTGTTCTGCCGCCCATGGCCACAGCGTCCTTTTATCCCCTGGGCATAGGTGGGGCCCGGAGGATGGTGACGGCGGCCAAAGCTGCTCCTCATCCCCTGGCTGCCGGGGGGGGGGGGGCTGGAGGACAGCAGCAAGGAGCTTCTAGGAATTGAAGTCCAAGAACACCTGGAATGCCAAGGATCACGGGAGTAGACCATACAGCCAGCTGACTGTCAGGCAGCAGCTAACTAACCTAACAGCCCTGAGGACTAATGGCCTTGGGTTCTAGTCAACAGGGAAGGGTGGTGGTCCCCAAGTGGATTAAAACCCACTTGAATCCATCTTGATGGAGTGCTTCATCAATACTGGTCTGGGGCAGAAGAGGACTTTGATTTCCTAAAGGACTCAAGACCAGAAAGTGACTCGTGGAACTGAATCACTGGTACAGGTGTCATGCAGGCAAATGGAAGGCCACTGCATTATATTATTTACAGGACAATCTTCATGGCTGATCACCATGAGGACAGCCAATATTCGGAATTGGATACAGCAACAGCAGCAGAAAATTTACTGAGGTGTGAAGTCATTTATTGGCCAAAAAAGTCTGCTACTGCCGGCATTGTTACAGATTTTTTAGTTCAGAGTCAGAATGCATTTTGCACTTTCACATAACAACCTGTCTGCCCCGTTCCGAGGCTCCATATTGTGTTCAAATTGTCATTTTGTGCATTACACAATTGTTGATTTGAGCGAATCTTGCTCGACAGGCGTGCCATCAGACACAAGCGGCAGCACTTTGATTTGTTAGAGATGTGATGGGTTTTTTCCCCCTTAAAGTTTCTTCCGTAATTATTGTTCCCTGCCAAATCATTGACAAAGGTGATTCTACAACCAAGGTTGTAAATCTGTTTGGATCTAGAGAAAGGAAGACTTTCAAAACAACATTGCTTAATGTGCAAGGCAGTGACCTATGCTGTTTCGAGTGCAGCATTCATCAGAAAGTTTCCGGAATATTGCATCTACATTTGCATGAACTTGAAAAACTGTCAGGTTGAAGAAACACACTCAGATCTATGTGTTATTTCCAGGTATTTTGCTTTCTCCCGAATTCACAAAACAATGCACTGTCTTGCTATTTTCATCAGACAGTACTTATCTTACCTTGGTTTGTTTGTTGGTATATTTATTTATATGTTTGTTTACTTTCAACAATGCTTTTGTGTTTTTAAGTCTCCTGTACACTATTTGTGTTCACTGTGCATTAATGCAGATAATTCCTTTCTGAATAGAAGCAAAGGGTTAGCAGCTACATCCAGACATCAGACATTTCGGGCCCATAGGCCAGCTTAAGAGGCCAGGAAGGTTCCTTAGTAAAGACAATATCATCATCAAAGGGAAATATAGATGTGAAATACCCCCAAAAAAGTAGAAAAACACACTCTTTAATAAACATCCAATAAAAGTGCAGTCCATAGCTGGGTTTTGAAAAGATGCTGTTTTCAATTTTCTAGCTGACTGTTGCACGATTGAGTGTGCGACCAGGTATTCTTCAAGCATGCCACAGACATTTGCACACATGTAATTTCCAGTTCACACTAGGATATTGTTAGCGTGTTTGATTGTGAACCACCCTCTCTGGGTGGTTCACAATCAAACACGCTAACAGTATCCTAGTGTGAACTGGAAATTACATGTGTGCAATTTTCTGAGGCATAAATGTGATTAAGAACATAAGAACATAAGAACATAAGAACAGCCTTGCTGGAACAGGCCACAGCCCATCCAGTCCAGCATTCTGTCTCACACAGTGGCTCACCATTTCCTTCAGGGTATTCCCAAGGAGATGCCTTCACCTGCTTAGGATTCCCTGGAAATGGCATTGAGAGATATCCTGCCTATCTCTCCAACCCGGAGGTTGTCCTTAGGTAGCCATAATTATAGCCATTGATAGCCTTGTCCTCCATGAACTTGTCTAATCCTTTCTTAAAGCTGTCAAGACTGACAGCTGTCACCACTTCTTCTGGCAGGGAGTTCCATAGACCAGTAATCCTCTGGGTGAAAAAGTACTTTCTCTTATTTGTTTGAGAACTAGTACCCAAAAGTTTCATGGAGTGTCCCCTAGTTCTAGTGTTGTGCGATAGGGAAAACAGTTTTTCCATATCCACTTTGTCCACACCGTGCATGATTTTATAAACTTCAATCAGGTCACCTCTTAGACGCCGTCGTTCAAGAGTGAAAAGGCCCAACCGATTGCTTTGCTTTTTGTACACTTGGCTTTTCCCTCCTGCTTTTCCCTCCAAAGCATCATCCCACTCTCCTTACACTCACACTCGCCTGCTTGAATTGGTGCTAAATGAAAGGAAGCCCCCCCACACACACACACACTTTTTAAAAACAATACATTTTATTTGTTTTGTGTTTTTTTCGAAGCCATGAAAATTGTTTCTGCTTAATCGAGCCACCATGGCAAGTCAAGAAACACGATTTCTTTCTAAATGTGCAGTTCCTACATGAACTGGATTGTATAATAACAAGATCTCTTTCTCCACCCAACCGACCATTTCCCCTCCGCCACCCTCCCCTTCTCCCACCCACCCACCTACCCACCCCCAACCAAACCTGACAAGCTGCCCTTGTGGCTGGTTCGCCTGACTTTGAGGTCCTCATTATTGTGGGTTTAAATGAAGGATGTTCATTCAGGCAAAGGAAAGGCGAGAGGGAGGGGGGGAAGGAGGAGGCTAGCAGACACCAACCCTGTTATCTGGCCTTTCTATCAGTCCAAGTGACAGACTTTGAGGAGAGAGAGGATACGGAGGATGTGGTATAGACCTGACGCTGACACAGAAGGTGACTTCCAGGACACTCACCTTGAAAGGCAAAAAAAAAAAAGAAAGAAAAGAGAGAGAGAGTTTCTGCTTTATTAAAATGAATTTCAAAACAGCCGCGCTGACAGCTGCATAATTAAATATCGGAGTGTCAGCGATAATTTATTCTGCTCGCATTTGGTGGTCAGAGCCTACCTGCTAGACAGAGGGTCAGCAAGTGCTGCGACAGCGGCAAGGAAAGGTGGGCAACTGCGGATCGCCACGGGATCCCAAATGATGGGCTGTTGTTCTTTAGCTTTCTTAAAGGCAGGGAAGAACCCACCCACTGTTGCCCCCCGTCAAAAAGGAAAAGAAATGATGCCCACACTCCAAATCTGAGCAAGGGAAATGAGTGACTTTCTGTTGCAAAGCGCTGATCGGTCCAAATGGCTTATTAAGCAGGGCAAACAAGAAAGGTCTTCCCTACGTCCCCATTGCCCCCTTCATTTAGGCCTCCTAGACAAAGTCATTTCTGACAGGGCTCCCAACACTGCTAGATAGACAAACAGCACATTAACCTCTGCAACGCTTATTAGCATCAGCAAGGGCCCTGGTAATAAGTCGCTCTAATATGGACTGTAAAAATAATAATGTGAATAATCATAACTGCTTAATAACATCTAAGGATTGTGGGGGTATGTGTTTTACTTGTGGCCATTGTGATGGAGTTAATTATACTGCATGACAAAAAAATATATTGTCTACTACTTAGTCTAATCCATGTGTACTAAATCCATGTACACTAAATCAAGTATGCTGAATCCAAATCTGAAGTGCGGTTCTGCCTAGGATGTCAGGATCTTAAGTTCGGAAATCTCATCCTCTTGGTTAGGTTCTTGCATTAAT
Organism: Bradypodion pumilum; assembly: GCA_035047305.1. Classification (NCBI taxonomy): domain Eukaryota; kingdom Metazoa; phylum Chordata; class Lepidosauria; order Squamata; family Chamaeleonidae; genus Bradypodion; species Bradypodion pumilum. The sequence goes on along the minus strand of JAWDJD010000009.1, from coordinate 7,300,446 downwards.
CACACGGGGTATGTTTGCCACAACTGTAGCAAAAATTGTCCTGTTTATTAACACAGCTGCATTTACTCATCTTTAGCTCAAAACAGACTCACTGTGACTTAGCTGTAATATCCAATAAGATGGTTTCACACTAGAGACAAGGCTTGGTCCATCTTGCCTTACATAACTATTTCTGATGTCAGCTCACTGACTTGCCCAGATATGCCCAGCTGCTGGTGGAACATGCATGCCACCAGGGGACGTGATTCAGCTGAGGTGGCTGCAGACATAGTGCAACTGTTATAATGTTCCCATGTAAAAATACATTACCCAGCTACCAAGCATTTCAACAGCTATAGCACGCCTTAAAATCTGTACATGAAAGGCAAATTCGCATGTGCTATTCCCAGTAGCAAGGGAAGGGAATTGTGTGGAACAGGTCTCATGTGGAATTGTGTGAAGTGAGTTGTGTGGAACAGGGCTCGGTGTTTCTATTTCTGGGAATGGAGCTGAGGGATGATCTAACATGGGGAGCAAACACCAAAGATCTGATGAAGAGAGCACAGCAGAGGTTATACTTCTTGAGATTCCTCAGGAAGAACAATCTTTCAAAGGACCTGCTGGTGGCATTCTACCACTGTACCATAGAGAGTGTGTTAACCTATGGTCTGTGTGTATGGTTTGGGAGTTGTACAGCTAGGGAAAGAACAATGCTGTCCAGGGCCGCAAAGACTGTGAAGGGAATAATCGGGTGTACGCTTCCCAACCTAGATCAAATCTATGCCTCCAGGTGTTATAAGAAAGCTGTAGAGATTGCGCAGGATAGTACGCACCCTGGAAATGATCTCTTTGAGCTTCTGCCTTCTAGAAGAAGGTATAATAAGGTCATAAAGACCAGGACCAGCTGCTTGAGAAATAGTTTCTACCCAAAAGCGGTTCTGGCCTTGAATGCAGTGCAATGCAGTCTATGAGGGAGCTTCTGTATATAGTTTTTAGAGTCTTAGAGTTTTATAGCTTTTCAGGGGTTAAATGTGTACATGTGGGGTGGGAGTATGTTGATAATTTTGTATAGTTGTATTTTGTTTAGGTTTTGTTGGGTTGATAAGTGTTTTTATTTTTTCCCCCAATCTTGTTCTGTGCAGGACAATGACAATAAAGATTTATCTAGCTATCTATCTAAAATCATTGTTGTGCAGTGTTATTGGGTGGATGAAGTTAAAATAAAGCTACAGTAATCTTTATAGAGTATTTCTACCTATTTTACATTTTGTAGGAGAACTTGTTTTTTTTTAAATTATTTAAAGGATCATCCCTTCCCGAATTCTCTATCTGCTGGATAGGACTTTCTATTCCTTTAGAGAATCAATCCATCTTGTATTTGGCCTTCCTTTTTTCTTGTTGCCTTCCACCGTTCCCAACATGAACAACTTTTCCAGAGAATCTTCCCTTCTGATGATGTGAGAAACCATTACATGTCTAAAATATATCAGCACGTATCATGTTGTGTAGCTACATCTGTGGAGCAGCAATAGCAGGTTGTCACTGGGTACAGAGTCCCTGCATTAATTTGGGGGTAATGCAAGATTATTTAATAGCAATCTGTCACTGCTGCTGATATCATTCCCTCTCCATGTCTATAGCTATGCAACAGGATGCTGGCCACTGACCAAAAAGTTACTACTACTACTACTACTACTACTACTACTACTACTACTACTACTACTACTACTACTACTACTACTACTACTACTACTACTACTCTTGTGCCGTATACAAATCTGAATATTTGCAGTCATCATGGTGATCAGCCATGAAGACTGTCCTGAGAATATAATGCAGAGGCCTTTCACCTGCCTTCCGCATTGCAGCGTGACACTCGTACCACTAATCCAGTTTTGTGCATCACTTTCTGGTCCTGAGCCCTTTTGGCATGTAAAGTCCTCCTCAGCCCCTGGCCAGGATGGATGAAGCGGCTGCCCTCCATCAAGATGGATTTGAGTGGGATTTTATCCACTTGGGGGCCATCATCCTTCCCTGTGGACTTCGCCACCCAAGCTGTTAGTCCTCAGGGTGGTCAGGTTAGTTAACCGCCACCTGACACTCGGCATTGAGTTGCTGGCATTATGGTCTACTCTATTACCATAGCAGGATAACCTGGCCAAACTGAAGAACTCAAATTTATAACATTTATTTCTAAATTTGTACTTTTGTACATGTATATTTATTTTATTTATTTATAAATAAATTAATTGCTCTAAATTGCTGTATGCAAATTTTATAAAACAATCTTTTTGTTCACTCGCTTACCTGCTTTTATTCACACTCTCCCTTATTTTTTGATGGTGCATAGTTGATCAACCTATTAAGAACCCATTTGTGAGATTCAGTGACTGGTGATTTAGGTCTATTAGGGCTACATACAGTCTCTTCACCTAATTTGCTGGGTGATATAATCCATCAGTGCACCAGTGTTTGGGGGGGGGGGGTTCAGGGGAAGAGTTTGGTAGATTTAGCTAGGTTGCTGATTTACTTTGGAGATGGGGGTGTGATTGTTGTTTTGGTTTAATTTTCCAAGCAGGACACATTGATAGCTGAAAGTGTCTACCGGGAGAAAATTACCATACAGGTCTTCTAGGGATGAGCAGAGTTCATCATTTTCTCCTCTGACCCTACTCTGTTTACTCTGTTGGGTTAAAAGAACCAGCAGGGCAGGCTTGGGTAGTCAGAGTGTATTACCTTGTCAGGAAAGTCTAGGCTACTTGGATTCACCCTGAACAAATTACATAGCTCACTACATCTCAGAGCAAAGGAGCAGGGTTATAACTCAGCCTAAGCACCGCTCACTCTTCTACTAACCAAGGTCATACTAATCAACCCAATTACCAGCCCTTTTGGACATTTTCATAATCTTTTCTGCTAGTTGCTCTCCTGTGAAAATCTCTTGGTCTAAGCAAATTAATGCCATTT